>CM042010.1:123406261-123943761 GCA_023525715.1 Cichorium intybus
TGTATATAAAAACTCTTGTAATCGTCCATTATCATTTTTCCCATGATAATATAGTATCGTTAAATAATTATATAATTTTATATAATTATTTTTGTCATGTTTAAGCGTCAATATAACCTTATGTTCGTAAACTATTCCAATAATAGTCTATTTTTAGTAATTCCGTCGTAACAATCATATTTTGCGAATAATAACGAAGTAACTTGTTCAAATGTTTATAAATATTATCTTTTAAGATATTTCTCACAAAAATGGTGTAATAACTTGGTTATAACCATTTTTGTTGGAAAATAAATTTTTTGTTTATAAAAACGTAGTTTTTACTAGTTTTCATTTTTATAACGTTTTTACCCAAGATCTAGTATTTTTGTACGCTTTAATTGTGGTTTTGTAATTTTTACACAACTTAATATGTCAAAGTGTTCATAATACATGGATCTATTCATATTTTATGTCAAGTTCATCTTTATAATATTTTGTCCAAGATCTAGTATTTTTGTATGGTTTATTTGTAGTTTTGTAAATTTTGCCCAACTTAATATGTCATAGTGTTCATAATACATGAATCTATTCATATTTTATGTCAAGAGCATTTTTACACAAATATTAACTTTATAAACTTGTGTAAATCAACATGTATAACAATAAAACACATATAAACTTGAATAAAACAACATTTATAGTAAAAGAACTTGTATTCTCCCCCAAAAGGTTTGAAAAGATGAAAATGAGGGGTATGAACTCACCTTGTGTGGTAGATCTTAAGGTTTCTTGGTAGAAGGTTGATGAGTTTGGTTCTAGGACTTGGATGACTCTTGGACAAAGATAATATCCAATGGATTTTGATGGATGTTAGTGTGTGTAAAAGGTGTAAAACTTGTGTTATGTATATTAGAATCAAAAGAGGAATGAAACTTACTACTTTAATCTTGTGAAGAGAGCTTGAAATTGAAACTTGAAAATGAAGATGGTGGTGATGGTCTTGGAGCCGTGAGCATGAGGGAGAGGAGAGAAAGAAGAAGTTTGGTTGAATACAAATGAATTTGGCTAGTGTCTCTTGGAAGATTTATACTTAGATTTTTCCTATTATAAAATTACTAGCTTCATAAGTGCCTAGATTTTAAATATTTACCACTAAGGTTTTAATGGAGCACTTGTTTCAGCCAAATGAGTGTAGGGTGGGGGTGGGGTAGGGTAGGGTTAGTTTTTATAAAAATAGCAATGTACTTATAAAAATGGGTGATTTTTATAAAACCGTAAGTCGTTTTAGTAAATTTTTATGCGTTTTTAATGAAACGAAGTTCTAAATAATTATTTTGTATAAAAACATTGTCAAACATTTATTTTGATTGAATCATAACTCGTTGGATGTCGGAATACGCGTTTAAGCGCGGTATTCTTCCGATTTCGCGATTTTTGACGTTTTACCGTAAATTGTATTTAGCTTTGGAATTAAATACTAGATACTATTACGTTACTTATCATATAAGTTTTTATTTCATATGTGATGTTTAAGGCACCACATTTTGAAATTTGAGTCCAAACCCTGTGTACATTTATCCGTTCACAGCGGTTTAACCGTTATAACTTTCACATACGAACTCCGTTTTCGACGTTCTATATATCCACAGTTTCGTATTTACGAGTAGATCACTTTATGAATATTATTATTCTCAAAATAATAATTGTACGATTATCGAATTTTTACGCTACAGTAGTTTGTTGTCCGTATTTTCGACTTTTAATCGATATTTGTTTGATTTAGCATACGAAATACTATAATATTAATAATTCATTGCAAAAGTTATAGAAAATAACTTTTCAACATATAGATTAACGTACGCTTCGTTTGACTATAGTTGACTTTTGTTGACCAAAAATTTACAATTGTCACAAATGGGTTTTATACAAAGAAATGAATTTTATATACAATGTTTTGGGAGTCGAAATGGTTTTATGGAAATTGAAATGGTTTAATGAAAGTGAAAGTGATTGTATGGAACTGGAAATGGTTTTGTGAAACTGAAAATGATACTATGATATAGTGAGTACAATGTGTACAGAAATGATAAATGAGAAATACAGAGAATTAATAAAGTGATTGAGCCCTGTTGATGAGTTGAGAAGTATCCGGATAAAGATCAGGACCTGCTGCGGTAGGGGTGGTCAAAAGACACTACTGGGATGGTACCTCCCGTCGCGAAGTAGTTGTCTAATTGGTACCTTGATAGATGAATTCGTTTCATGCTGTTGAGGGAGGAGTTATACGGGTGCGTCTCGTATAAAGCCTACGGGTGCGCTCGTAGGAATGTGCTCTCAAATGAAAAGGAGTACCTATGGGTGTGCTCATAGAAAATTGAATAATATGAAGATTTGGAATGTTTAGAATATGAGAAATTATTTTGGGTCTAAAACCCGTATTACTCACGAGACGTATGTCTTACGTATTATTTTTTTTTAAAAATGTTATGTACTCAGGTAGCAATGGGAAAGGGTAGATGATGCGTTAAAGGAACAGGAGTCCTAGATTGATCAGAGTATGTACCTACTTCCTTAAATTATGGTAATGTATTGAGCTTGTGACCCCCCATATTGAAACTGAAAAATTTTTATGGGAAATTTAACACGTAAATTATTTTATTAAAATGTTGTATATGAGACGGGTGTTACAATTACATTCTTGCAAGAATGTTTTCAGAAATGCTTTTATAAATAATGGTTCGATTTGAAAAAAAAATTGTTTTTTGAATCAATTTTGCCAGGAATGGGTAGACAAAACAATATTTGAATACATTTTGCCAAAAAAAAATGGATCGATTTGATGAAAAATAAAAATCAATTTTTGCAAAAATATTTGGGTTACAATGTTACACAATAATTATCTAGTTACATATGATCATATGTATGTATGTATGTATGTATGTATATATGTATGTATGTATGTATGTATGTGTATGTGTGTGTGTAGAGAGAGATAGAGAGAGAGAGAGGGAGGGTGTGTGTGTGTGTGTGAGTGACATATAGTTAGGATCATGTATAACCTTTAATTATTTTAAGAATATATGAACAATTTTATACAAATCATACATTATGGTAATTTTGTTAATGAAATTAAATATTTGATATAAAATTTAAAGAATTATGGTAACTGGTCGATGATTGAAGGCTATTGTTATGGCATCTAAGTAACTACACATGTAACCTTACACGCCGACCAAACCCGTCACATTTGTCACCCATCGCTACTTTTTGCACCACCGTTAACCATTTTCCACCCCTTCACCATCATCTTCTTTCCCTAGAAACATCAAAGCTGCCATCACTATCATCTCCAACAACTTTACTATTTTATTCCTACGTGACTAAGAGCATCCATAATAGGGAAGTTTTTTAGTGTTTTTTAGTGCCACGTCATTGACACATCAATAGAGCTTTTTCATCCACTATAGAAGAAGTTTTTCACTTGAGCTTTTTTTTTTGTCCCACAATTTCAATCACACATTTAAATAATTTTATATAAAACAATCTATTAAAAACTTAACTAAAATAAATAACTAAATAGTTTATAATTATATATAATTTTCCTTAATTGTAAAAAAGTAAAGTAAAATAATATACCCATTGTTTATTGACGTAATTAATTAATTTATTGTATGTAATAGTCATTTGCGTGGATCTAAGTTGAGGACATTAGTTTTATTTAAATTATAATCACACCTACCAATTTGAATAACAATCAGAAAGAACAATGGTTTTCTACTAGTACTTCCAGGATTAAAAAAAAAAAAACAAAAGAATTTCAGTCAACAATCTCGTGGCCAATAACATAAACTCTCAAAGGAAAAGATTTTTTAAGAAAATAAAGAAAAGGGGGCCAGTAACTTGCTAGGCTGGGTGTTCGTTTTTTCTAATATGCATTATTGTAATTTCTAGCATAAAATCGTTGAGACTTTTTTATGTAAATATGCACATTCAAAACATTTTATATATATACTAGGTACAGTTCAAGGGTCGTGCTAAGCACGGCCCATGAAGGGTAATTTGGGTATTCCATTCAACATATTCCTGAGGTTTAAAGACATGTAAGTAGATTGCTAATTGGATTTGAATATTACTTCAATTGGAGATATGGATGGATTATTCATATGAATTTTTAGAGGATTTTTTTATGAGTGCAAGCAAGAGAACATTTGTCTCTGAGTAGAATAGACACTGGAACCTCATCCTTGAATCAACAGTAAAAGTCAAGACATCTTCACAGGAGGAACTACTACTGTCGTATCACTACTAAGGGCCGATCAATCCTTAATTCCCATATGACGTTGGTCTACTAATATACCAAATCAAGATGGTTTTGACCACTTTCAGATCCCAGCATCTGCACCTACAGAGCAAACAACATGTTTGCTCAAAATATTTATATTTTCATGTTTTAAGTACTAAACGCACAAAATACCAACATAACTAATTGTTTTGACATCATTTTTTAATTTCTTTCTATTATAGGATTTCTTTCACTTTTTCTTGTAAAGACACTCTATTTGAAAAGTCTACCAATTATAGCATTGAAGTTTTAAATTTCAAAGTGCATCGTGGTAATAGGAGGAAATAAAAGTAGGACGCTAGTATAGAGAAGTCACTAAAAGTATGTTGCCATTTCGTGCATTTAACCTCTGTTTAAAGAAATTTCTTACCATATTTTATGGTATATCATGCAAGAACCTTGAGTTCTACAATGAACTCCTTTCAATTGCTAAATCTCATTTTCTTTATTGTAGCTTCCTGTAAAACATATAAACGAGCAATAATGTTAGATTAATTTGTTAAAAGAACTAAATGGTCGTCTTATTAGAAATGTCATACCTTCCTTCTATTATGCCAAAGTACATTTTACCGTATCCACCTTATCCTATTTCCTGGATTCATCAAAATATGCAACCTGCTCAATCTTGTTTAGACTAATTATTACCAGTTTTACAGACTTCAGGCTTGTTGCCTCTGCATCATTCATATAATAAAATCAAACTTTGTTTCATGTTTTCAAGAGCTACATATATTCAACAAACCTTCCATGTGTATATTTAAAAGGTGATCTTCGAGACTCTTCTTCTCAGCATCCACACTCTCCCTGATAGACTTCAATTCCTCATTCTTGATCCTCATATCCTATATTTTTCTAAAAAGAAACAATAACGATAACGCCACCACAACTACAAATTAAAGTACACCTTCTATCATTTCTTGTAAATGCTTCACCAATACACTATTAATTATGACTGTAGAAGCTTTCTAAAGGCATTAATACCCATTTTTTACTTAATTTCACGATCAAAACTGGACCAGTAAAAGTTTTTGACGGGATCAAGTGAAATAACAAATCTTTTATCTCGAATACTGTAATAGCAAATTTACAAAGAAGAAAAATAAGGAGAAATTTTCATACCCAAAGCAAAAAATGGTGTCGCCGACCATGAAGAGTCGCAATATGTGGAGAGGCAGTGTAAACCCATGTTCCGAGGATAGCGGATGGCATAAAAAATTATTTGCTCACAAGCAAAACTGGATAATGATACATAACTTGGGATGTATCCTGACAATCGAGAGCTGTATGTTGATATTCAGATTCTGATTACCCATAACATCTAAAATTAGGTGAAACAAAATCTTTTTATTGAACTTGGAGATTGGATTTTTACTGATAGCTAGTGATATTTGCATCATCTGCTTCATGTGTGAATGTGTTTTTAGTCTTCTTTGATGGGGCCTTAAATACATCAGTCATAGATAATGGAGGAGCTTCCACCGATAAAGTTTTACAGCTGAAGGACCAAACCAAAAATATATCAAACCTCTAAATTATAATGAAATCAAAGGCGGTATTTAATTTATAAAATGACTCAATTTATCCCAAAATTAGGATATATAGAATTAAAATTACAGTAAGATGAAGATAAATTTATTTAATAAGTATCAATAACAAGCAAAAAAAATTCAGATCTACGGTTGAAATGCTTGGTGAATTCAACCACATGGTTTACATATTGCCTGCAACAATCAGTAAGATGTAAAGAGAACATATAAAGATTCCAAAAACAAATAGTGTTTTGTAGCAATTTGATCAATTAGGATATTAAGATATCAATCATTATCTATCAGAGGAAAGTAAACCAATAAAGTATCCTAGTCAACTAAAACTAATAGATTGAAGTAAAAGAAACCTGAATATTCTTGTAGACAATATATATTATAATCTGATTATAATATAATTAGTAAATTAAAGCTAAAATTGATTAAACAATGTAAGAGTATAGGAAACTCACATTCGAGACATTGAACCTATATTCCAAGGATACATCAGAATTTCTTAATTTACACCCAAAAAGGGTATAAATGGCATTAACTTCTTCACCCCGTTTTGTTACCCATTCAACAATTCTACTATATTTCCATCTTTCTCATATAATGATTTCTTAAACCTTCAAGAACAGAATTTTGACTGATTGTAGCTCCAACTTTTGATACTTCAATGGTGATCATCCATTGAATACCTAAACCACCATGAGCAAAATTTCTACTGATTGCAGCTTCAAGCTTCATACTTGAATGTAGATCTCGTAATTCCTCTACTCTGTTTGCTCCTTATCCTCGTTTTTAGATTTGGTTGTTAAATCTCATTAGTTTTCTTCATCTCTCCGTAAGCAACAACATAGGGTAGGTTCTCCATGTGATCTAGGAGTACGAATTATATGGAAGACGTCAAATTATCCAATAAGGTTAGAAAGAGGGGAAAAGCATAGAAGATAAAACTTACAGTGGCATCCATAATAATATGCTCATCGATTTCTATTATTGAATCCCTAAATTGAAGGCATTAAATAAAAAACCCCAATTCAATTTATATAAAACACCAATAAATATCAATAAATTTGTTTACCTTCCTTGTCGGGTCATGAACAAAAGATTTGCCCCTTTTATGGATTTGGTTATCTGCATCCAAAAATGAAAGCAGACGTTAGGGGTCTATGGGTAGAAGCTGAGAATAAAAGGAGAATAGATTTCTTGTTTAGGGTTCTGAAGTTGGGCGTAATAATGGAAGCATCGCCTCCAAAAATCAGACACATTGCCTTCTCTCTCAAAGAGTACATATTTGATTTTCCAGATGTTCTTTTAAATTAATTAGAATCATATTTAGAGCAGCAAAGACTACCTTCGCCATTGATAGACCATCAATTACCCAGTTCCTAAATCCAAAAATCAAACAAAATAGGAAATCGATGAAGCCGGAGAGTTCTGAAACAAGTTGTGACTTCTCATTGCGCCACCGTGAAGTGAACCGACGAGTATCTGATTCACAATAGACCTCTACTGAACCATATTCTATAAGAGAAAGACGAAGATAATGAGAGATTTAAGCTACCACTTTACCGTAATTTACCATATGAGCGTCAACTGTTTTGACATAGGGTCGTGCGGATTTCCAAAGCCGACAGGCCTTCACGACCCGATCCTCAGATGCGGGGTTCACAAATAAAATACGGGAGTTTCTTAGTAGCGAATATGAGATGGCATCAATCGAAAGGTGTATTTGGGCTATAGGAGACGAAGGTCCATCACAATCTTGCCTTCCAATCTCCTAATCTGAAAAAATATAAAGTTGAAGAATATGTGGTGGTAATACAGTGGGGTAGAGAGAAAAGAAGAAACAAGTACAGTGGTATAGATAACTATCTCTCTTGAACGTTGTGGAAGAAGGCCTGGGGATGAAAAAGGCGGTGAAGCTATAATGGCTAGTAGCAGAGAGGATTAGTGGCAGTATAGGAAACGATGGGGCGGTGGGAACAGCTGTCCCACGAAATACGTGTTGGGAAAGCAAAGGAAATACGTGAATAAATCCTGGAAAATCTCACAAAAATGCTACAAAAATCCCAGAAAATTTCACAAAGATGCCACATGTTATTTTATAAAATTAAAAGGCTTATATATAATAATGATATATATATATATATATATATATATATATATATATATATATATATATATATATATATATATATATATATATATATATATATATATATATATATATATATAAACGACAATTGCAAAAAAAATGGAAAAAAAGCGAAAAAAGGAAAAAAAAACTAGAAAAAACGAAAAAAGAAAAAAAGTGAAAAAAACAAAAAATAATATTTATAAAAATAAAAAACCCGGCTAAATTATGTTGTACGGACATGAGTAACATGTAATTATATCCTCGAGTCCGTATTACGTTCCATGGACGAGCGCCGCATGGGATTACGTCAAATCCAACAATTACGTTTGACGTTATTGCGCTTAAGGAAATGAGTGGACGAGAATTGTCCTCGCAGTCCTCACCCAAATTAAAGTCCTAACCGGATCCGGACCCTATATATATATATATATATATATATATATATATATATATATATATATATATATATATATATATATATATATATATATATATATATATATATATATATATATATATATATATATATATATATATATATATATATATATATATATGTGTGTGTATATATATATATATATATATATATATATATGTATATATATATATATATATATATATATATATATATATATATATGTATATATATATATGTATATATATATATATATATATATATGTATACATATATATATATATATATATATATATATATATGTATATATATATATATATATATATATATATATATATATACATATATATATATATATATATATATATATATATATATATATATATATATATATATATATATATATATATATATATTTTGAAAGGCAACTTTTATAAAAAGAAAGGGCAAAACCCAGCAAGGAGCTAGGACGCCCGAAAACAACGAAACAACCAACAACACCTAACGACTCCAACTTTTATAAAAAGAAAGGGCAAAAATCTCCTGTTTCCTCCATTTGTTGCAAGATCCCAAGGCAAATTAATGAATTTTCTGAAATTTCCGATGACGACACCACTCCGTTGTTCCCAGCAACGCCATTTATTTCCTTCTTCCGCCTCAATTGACTCCTTGTTATCCTTTGGCAATAAGAATCGGAATTAACATCTACACGTTTTTTCTTGTCATAAAATAAAGCGTTCTTATCCGCTTTTTGCATTATATCACCACCTTCAAGTTTTTCTTTTATCGGAGTATTGTTGTCAAGGAGCATTTTTAATCTCTCCGAGACTCCTTGTAGATTAGAATTAACGACATTCTCTTTAAGCTCTCTATTTTCCTTGGTGTCATACGATTTTTCGTCTTCCAATCTAGTATCACTTCGATTAACTTCAGGAGGCGTATAGTGTCTCGTGGGTTGGGCGATATCATTAGTGGGCTCAGCACAATTAATGGTATGATTTAGCTCATTTGGACTTGAATTTTGGTTTTCAAGGGAAAGGCCATAATAAGATCTGCTTTGAAAATCACTTACCTCAAAACATCCACTTGCGCATGCCCCTGATCGGATTCCATTTTGAATTTCCTTTTGTTCCGACTTTTTTAGAGTATTGTGACCTCCACTTTCTTTTGTTTCTTTGACCTCATAAAGTGTCTCCAAGTTGTATTTAGTTTCCCCTTCACGTGCATTAGAAGATGTGTTTTGAAAGTCACTCATGTTGGGACCTCCACTTGCGCATGGTACTGGACGAATTTCCTTATCTAAATCCTTTTCAACCAACTTTTTAGGTGTAAAGTGATCTCCACTTGCATTTGCATCTTTGAACTCAAAAAGAGGACCCATTTTATATTCGTTTTCTCCTTCATGCGTAGAAAGGCCTTTGACTGTCTCCTCGAAAAATGTATCGTGTACAACGGATTCTTCGTCATCGGCGACTTCGAAATCTTCATCTTCTTCGTCGGAGAAACCTGCCTGCGTACCATCTTCAGACGACATGAACTGTTCTTCGTCGGATGACTGGACATCATCTACTTCTACCGAATCACCATCCTCTGAATCATCATCTATTTTTACTTCGTCGTCATTCAACGTTCCCGGAATTTTATGCTCAGCAGCTTTAGAATAGGGTTGGAACAGTATTCCATCAACCTCCGTCACACGAACTTTACCTAATATTGTCCCACATGTGACTAGAACTGATTCAGATATTGGATCCATAGTGGACGTTTTGACACAGATCATTCCATAGGACCAATCCTGACGAGATTCATGGCATGGGTCAGTAACAACGACTTCACCCCACATTCTCCCAATTTCTATGAAACTGTTAGGATTCCAAGCTGGTGCCGGAATGCCTTCAATCTTTAACCAGACAAATCTGTCGTTAATGACAAAAGACTCCTCCCATCTCCTCAATGTTTTGAAACATTTTTGAATTTCATGGCAATCTCGTAGTCTATGTTCTTCGTCTTCACTCTTAACATCCAAGAGGACCCATGAACCGCCTAAATATCTTACGAAACCTCCTCTGAATCCCTCGCAAAGACATAAGTTTACAATGCTATCTAAATAGCTAAAGCTCTTGACTTCTCCGATCAGTTTACCTTTAAGCTCCATCGTTTTCTCCTGGGTCTCAGTGGACGTAACAGATATTCTTTTGGATTGGTTTTTCTTTTCGTCAATCTTTAAGAAGTCGTCACCACTCACATTTTCCTCATTCTTACTCTTAGTCAATCGGTTATACTTTTCGCCTTTAACGACATCAGCAAAGGACATCGTAGGGTCTCGAGCTCCTTGTAGCATCCTTACAGTTCCAACGTTCCACCCTCTCCGTTCTCTTTCGCTCGTCTCTAGCCACCCAAGTGAGTGTTCTCCGCATTGCCCTATCCTGTTGTCTACCTTCTTCTCTTCTCTTGCATATCTAGCAACTCTTGCATACAGCCTTCTTCCTCCAATCCAAAGTCGATTCAACAGTTCCTCCTTCTTTGCAACATCCTGAACCCTGTTAAATCTGACAAACCCAAATCTCAGCTTGTGTTTATCCAATCTATTACAGATGAACAGGTCAACCAATGTTCCCATTCTTTCCAGTTCACGACGTAACTCCTCCTTCCCCCAATCACTCGGTAGATTGGAAACGAAAAACGTTGTAGCCTCCTTAAAGTTCCATCGTTCCACCTTCTCCGGTCTCTTTCGTTCGTCTTTAGCCACCCAAGTGAGTGAACTCCGCCGTGCCCGATCCTGCCGGAAATCGCCGCTCATGAGAGAGAGTTTTTATATATATATATATATATATATATATATATATATATATATATATATATATATATATATATATATATATATATATATATATATATATATACATATATACATATATATATATATATATATATATATATATATATATATATATATATACATATATATATATATATATATATATATATATATATATATATATATATATATATATATATATATATATATATATATATATATATATATATATATATATATATATATATATATATATATATATATATATATAGAGGGTCCGGTTCCGGTGAGGACTCTTTTTTCGGTGGGGACTCGCGATGACACCTTAAAAAAATTTAAAAAAAAAATATTAAAAAATACAAATCATAAAATCGAGAATAATACTATCTCATTATCTAAAAAAAATTGAAAAAAATTTTGCATCATTGCAAAACGTAATGATGCAATTTTTCTGTTTTTATTTTGGATCATTATTTCATTATAAAAAAATATAATGATACAAAAGTTTTTTTTGAACCTTTTTTTTTCTCCGATATAGTACTATGATCCATTTTATTATTTATATTTTTGTTTTATTTATTTTTCAATATTTAAGGTGTCCTCGCAAGTTCTCACTTTAAGAAGAGTCATCACCCGATCCTGATTATATATATATATATATATATATATATATATATATATATATATATATATATATATATATATATATATATATATATATATATATATATATAGGTGGGTTCAATGCAGAACCAAATTAAATCACCTAACTGCAGAACCATGTTCATCAATGAACATAAAATCCCAAAAACCCAAAAAACGAAAGACCGTAAAAGATTTTACCCTGTAATCGGCATTCTCCAATTTGACCAACATCTTCTCTATTAGGGTTTAGTTGAGGTGTGAACTGTTTTTTGTAGTTTATTCATGCTTAATATTGGTTTGGTTCATAAAAGCATGAACATATGTTCATTGATGAACACATGTTCATTGATGAACATATGTTCATTGATGAACATATTGCTATTCAATTTCTCAATCAGAACTTCCTTTATCGATAATTAATTCGCAAACAGTAAATTCAGATTCAATCGAAGTTTTTAGTATCATTGGAATGGAGTTTACCTGCTGAATCGATCCATTAACATCATTTTGAGACTTCAATTGGATCCGAAATCCGCTAAGGATAGACACGGGTGAAGATGAGCTTGGTCTTCGATTGCTATGGCTGAAATGCTTTTTGACCACAGATCTTGGGCACAATTTCACGGAAACAGTCGAGGACGACTTTTCACGCCTTGCGTGACCCAGTACAGCAGACGACACATCCTCCACAGGGGGAGGAATAGCTTCCGGCGGAAGGTTCGGAGGACGGAGGGTCATAGAGACGGAGAGGGGGAGCCCACTACCTGCAAGCGGCGGTCGGCGACGAGGCAGGGAGAAGACTTCGGAGAAAATCAAAAAAACTCAATGTCTACAATCTCGATCGCCATTTTCCTTTATCGAGCTCAAACTCAGATTTGCATCGGGAGACGTAACAATTGGGGTTTTTGGGATATATGTTCATTGATGAACATGGTTCTGCAGTTATGTGATTTAATTTGGTTCTGTATTGAACCCGTATATATATATATATATATATATATATATATATATATATATATATATATATATATATATATATATATATATATATATATATATATATATATATATATATATATATATATATATATATATATATATATATATATATATATATGTCATAAGTTTAAGATTTCAGATAGTTGTATCAAAATTAAAGGTAATGCTCAGCATGGCCCACGAAAAATAATCTGGGTATTATTATGTTTTTTTTAAATATAGATGGAATGTTATAATTGTGTGAATTTTGAAAGTATAATGTCTTAATAAGCAAAAAATTAAAGTTGAATGTTATAAGCAAGGAAAAAATCAAAATATGATATTGTTACAAGATTGATTTGCAAAGTGAAAGTATATTACTTTTTTGGTTGGATTTAATAAATTTGTATTATGTTACATATGTTGAAATACTGTCTTATAAAAGTTCAACGTTGAAATGTTAACATGTAATAATTACGCTAATTAGCCCAACCGTAAATTTGAAAAAGTGGAAGGATTGGAAGTCGTTTGAACCTACAACATGTGGAACATCTTCTTCCCTTGAAATTTTATCAGTTGATAAACTACTCCTTTCCCATCTACATGGAGGGACGAAATCGTCATTTCCCTTCAAACTAGACAAGCAATTATCAGTTTCATTGTCTTTATTTATCCTGGAAGCTTTATTAAAAGCACCCACCGGTTGTCCGTCTATAGGGTGGAATACGAAATACACCATTTATCACATTTTTTCTCAAGATTATGGGTTTATCATGATCAAGTGACAATTTTACCCTTTTATCTTTAGATTTCTTGTCAAAGTCATGTGATGTAATACCAACGACATTATCACTACCAAAATCTTAAACATAATTGTTAATTCCAACACAAATTGATCGAACCGAACCATGGCGTTCTTTATCTATATAAAGATCATCCAAATGTGATAGGAGCGTTTTAGTATTTCCATGACTTCCCCTTCATTTAACATGATGAGCTTATTCGTTTCCATTTGCTAGCTAGAATTAAAAATGAAACAAAAACGTTACCCAAATAAATCTGATCCATGAAGCTACAACTGATTCAATTAGCATTTAAATGTGTATTACAAAATGTACAAAGATTACCATGACAATCTTTTTGTAATTCGGGTTTGATGCCTTTAGTGTTAACCCTAAATTTATCCCTAAACAAGTATTTGTGCACTAATGCCATGTATATAGAACCAATAGCTATTTTAGAAATTTGAGTGAATTCATGGCATTACATGAAGAGAAAGAAAATAATCAGTATTCTTCTAGGCTTGGTTGGATCCCTCTCATTCTTTGCTTTCTTCAGCACGTGGCTTCCCGTATTATGATGCATACCTTCAATCTTCCAAACAATTAATTAATATATTTGTTTAAGAGAATACAATATTAAGTTACAAGTTTGTGTGAATTATATATATATATATATATATATATATATATATATATATATATATATATATATATATATATATATATATATATATATATATATATATATATATATATATATATATAGAGAGAGAGAGAGAGAGAGAGAGAGAGAGAGAGAGAGAGAGAGAGAGGGAGGATCAATCGAGGCCAACGAAAAGGTTGAGACCGCCAGTTTTGGACCAATCAAATTATAAGGGCATATTAGTAATTATATATTTCAATTAAATTATATTAAAATTGTAATTTCCTAAAATCTAGGATTCTGATTGTTA
Source organism: Cichorium intybus (assembly GCA_023525715.1). Lineage (NCBI taxonomy): Eukaryota > Viridiplantae > Streptophyta > Magnoliopsida > Asterales > Asteraceae > Cichorium > Cichorium intybus. The sequence goes on from CM042010.1 coordinate 123,420,846, forward strand.
GTTACTAAACTAGATTGAATAATACCCATTAGAGACTATTTATTTTTAATTTAAATTTTAAATTTTAAATAAATTAATAATTATAAAAATGGTAATTAATTATATCCGTAGATCAATAAAAATAGATGGCTTAGATTTGGTCTCGCGATCTCAACATTTTCTTTGGCCTCAATTGATCCTGATTCTATATATATATATATATATATATATATATATATATATATATATATATATATATATATATATATATATATATATATATATATATATATAATATATATATATATATATATATATATATATATATATATATATATATAAATTACGATCACTCACTGTTCATTTCATTTTATTTTTTTCAGAACCATAACTACTAAATTAAGATCATATTATAAGTGTTAAAACATTTGATACAAAATACAAATAAGCTTCTATTTGAAAATAACAATTTTGATTCTTCCTATAACAAGCTTTTATATTTACATTTTTTCCCCTCAACTAATTTCAAATTAATTGTTTACATCCCTATTTATTATAAAGTTATGGTATTTTATAAGTTACGATTCTGGTCCCTTATTATATTTTAAAGTTACATTTTCCATCTTTTACATAATTTGTTTTTTTTTTTGTCAAACTGCGTTTTTCAATATACCGGGCTTCCGCAACATCGCGCGGACAGTCGAAACAATAGTTATAATATAAATATCAAATTACACTAGAGAATATAAATTGTCGATTTCATTCAGAATTAAAAAACCGTTTATCTGAAAAGATTTCAAGAATTGAAATTTTAATTTGTCTTAAGTGGGAAAGTGTATTATTCGTCATTTTGATTTTTTGGCTTCAATTTTTATCGACCAGAAAATTGGTTTCAATTCTTTAAAGATGATGAATCAAGAGAATTCTCAACTAATTCTTTATCCATTTTTATCTTATATTATCGAACCCGACAGGTTTAGCATCTATACTTGGGATGTCGAGAATGATTCATGAAATAACAAAGTTGAACCGAAAGACAATTTATGGCCCCAATTTATGAAAACTACTAATAATTTATTTCCAATTTAATTTATGGATTTGTGTTGAAAGACACGTCAAAAGCACAAAAATACGTCAAAAGAAAGAGAGAGAGAGAATGGGGTTATATTTTGTTGGTGATTTTAGTGTTATCAAGTCATTTTGTGTAATTGGAACTAACATGTGAGCTAAGGGGCTATTTAGTTTGTATTCTAATATTGTTCGGGTATATGCGGAGTGCACGCATGTATAAGATCGAAGGAATAGCCGGTTCGACGACAAGTCGGGGGTCCGGGGCAGCACCCCTTTGGCGGGGTCTAGGGGCAGCGCCGCTAGCGGGGGTCCCAGGGGCAGAGCCCCTGGCTAGGTACATAGTGGAAAAATCGAATTCTTGAGGGTAATTATGGTAAAACTGACTAATTTTGTCAGTTTTGAAAACCATCGATTTCTTCATTAACGTGACTTGATCGCAAAGAAACCGATGACGGCAACCCTAAAGCCCATGACGACTAACCCTAGACGAAACCCTATTACTCGTTTATTATAAAAACGGTTCTCCTCTTTGAGGAGGGGAGAACACATTTTAGCTCTCGTATCATCATACAATCTTAGATCTCCATAGCAATTTGGCTTGCGTTTCTGTGCCTAGATTTGTGAGTGTCCCCTTGGGATTATCCTAGGCTAGATTTCTTGTAACCCAGACATATGGTAGAAATATCAGTTCAGATAGTGTTCACACGATCCAAGTGGTATCCAGATCTCCACTAAAACCCTACCCAATTTCTAACATCTTCTAACAGTTGGTATGCAGGTTGCATAACGTGAGAATGATTTAGAACTTATACACTCTGAAATCTGAAAGTAAAGGTTCTTTTAAAACAACCAAAAATTTTGAACAATAAACGAACACTCAAAAACAATTAGAAAATTACATTAAATAATAGAGAAACAACCTAACCTTACTATTCATCATCGATTTATAACCAAAGAGAGTCACAAACTATTGAGTTTATACTTTATAGTAATCAGTTTAGCACAAGTTGCAGTTTTGTCGATAGGTGAATTACAATAACATGACTAGTAAGTCAACGAGACTACCGCATTCTTAGTTTTTTGGGTAAAGAGACTACCGCATTCTTAAGGATCAATCTTAAGTCCACTCAACTTTTATAATAATTAATGATGCGTTAAACACCAGATACTTATGCAATTATTCAAACGTTACACCCGTTTACTTTTGTTTTTGGAGTCGCCAGACGACTTCCATGTATTTGAGTATTACCAATAAATGATGATAAGTTTAAAACTAGAAATTCTCAAACGCAATGGATACGCCATTGAGTACATACCATACAATCGGGAAGTAGTAGGACCTACTTTAGACTTTCAACACAAGCATGTATTACCATGATTTCGATTTTAGACTCGACTACCATTTTTTCTATATTATATTGCGTAAGGCTAAAGGGAGTGATGTCATGCTTGCAATGATACCTTATGTGTAATATAAGTGCTAAAGATAGAGGTGTGGATGGGGCGGTTCGTTTCGAATAGTAAGAAAATTGTGAACTATGACTGCACGGATACTTGGTTTTTGCACGAACCGTAACCGAACCGGATACTCAAAAAAAATTGAACATAACCAAACTTGAAGAAGACGGTTAACCACGGTTCGATTCACGGATATCCGCAAAATATAAAAAATCAAAATCAATGGAAACTACAAACTACGTATATGCCAATTGTAAAACATCTATTCAAAACAAGTTATTCAAAAATAAAAAAATGTTCAACAAGACACAATTCAAAAGTACTTAACATAAGTTTAACTACTGAACAAGCATCTAACATCAATTTGACAGCACAAAAACCAACACTAAAAGACTTAAACGGATTCCTATTTTAGACTATATATATATATATATATATATATATATATATATATATATATATATATATATATATATATATATATATATATATATATATATATATATATAGGGCTAAGTTATAATAAGAATGACAATTATTGTGTTACCTTGTAACCAAATCCTGGCCATTAGATTTCATTCTCGTAACAATGAAAAAAACACATTCTTAACGGAATAACTTTTTGACATAATGAGTTCTAACCATTCTTAAAAGAATAAACTAAATTTTGTACATTCTTAAAAGAATGTGTTTTAAATGAGTGGTCCAGATTGAGTTTCAAGGTTACACAATACTTGTATGGATATATTTGATCCTATCCCTATATATATATATATATATATATATATATATATATATATATATATATATATATATATATATATATATATATATATATATATATATATATATATATATATATATATATATATATATATATATATATATATATATATATATATATATATATATATATATATATATATATATATAGGGCTAGGTTATAATAAGAATGACAATTATTGTGTTACCTTGTAACCAAATCCTGGCCATCGGATTTCATTTTCGTAACAATGAAAAAAACACATTCTTAACAGAATAAGTTTTTGACATAATGAGTTCTTATCATTCTTAAAAGAATGAACTAAATTTTGTACATTCTTAAAAGAATGTGTTTTAAATGAGTGGTCCAGATTGAGTTTCAAGGTTACACAATAATTGTATGGATATATTTGATCCTAGCCCTATATATATATATATATATATATATATATATATATATATATATATATATATATATATATATATATATATATATATATATATATATATATATATATATATATATATATATATATATATATATATATATATAGGGTTGGGATATATTAAGAATGATAAAGAGTGTGTAACCTTGTAACTTAACTATATCCATTGGATCTAAGCTTTTAATGGGTGTGATATTTCCATTAATTAATGAATTTAACAAAAAGAAAATTAAAATTATTTATAGATAACGTCTTAAGAAGGGTATAGAAGTAAAATTGTATATGTATTCTAAAAGGAAATCCCATGATTTTAGAATAAACCTTCTGTCATTCCTACGTTTTCGTGTCCCGTATGCTAACATGGCGGGATTTTGAAATGGATTCTTCAAGCAAAATTAGATTATGAGAATCATCAACAAAAGGCGAAATAGATTCTCGTATAATTCTTAGAAGAGTTTAGAAGAACAAACACTGCAATCGGCTAAGGTTTCAAAGGGTTTAGGAACTGATTTTGCAAAGAATTGAAAACAGAAGACGATCGAGCTTAAAATTGAAGGAGAATTAGAAGAAGATGATGACTTCGTTTCCCCTCCTCTGGGTATGAAATTCCTTAAAAAAATTTCTACGAAAAAGCTTTAAATATGACTGTGTAATTGTTCTTCATCATTGTTTCCTACATGATTATAGTTGATTAAGCTTTGTATGAAATTGTAATTGCATGATATAAAGTTATTGTTAGATGTGATATTACGTCAATTTGGTTTCATCATTGCAGTTAATTTCTCATTCTTGGTCATAAATAATAAACTTTGTACTACTATTAGTTCATTGTTTATTGTCATTCTTGGTCATATGAAATTGTTATTGCATGATATAAAGTGATTGTTATATGTAATATTATTTCAATTGGTTTATATATACCGTGAATTTGTTCTTCTTGTTTATACATAAGAAACTTGGTGGCAACTTCTATGATCTTGACAAATTTAGTCAATATAATTTTTTTTAATTACTCATGGGAAACAACATATAAAATTGTCATAGTTTGTCATTCTGTTAAGAATTAATAACATTGACAACTTCAAATTAGTAGTGGGGATGCTTATAACCAAAGCTGATTCTTTTAGGAATATGAATCTTGTAAAAATGAAAATTGGTACATGCCAGCGTATGGTTAGAATTAATTCATCTACTCATAAGTAAAACCTAAAAAGTACGTTGTACAACATGTTTAAAACTTATTCCGGACAGAATGTAAATTTATATTACATGAATGTTTTCATTGAACATTTAATTATGAGTAAATACTATTTTGATTTTTTATGTAACTTGTACTTTTTTCTTTATTGGAACCAGATACTCAAGTACAAAATTATAGTTGGATGTACTGCAAAAAGAACTATTATTTGAGGAGGCAACAAACAGAAGAAATACAAAGAATAATAGAAGAAGAGGATGAAGTTGTTGAGAATTAGAAAGAATAAGAGAAGAAGAGGATGAAGTTGTTGATAGGGTCGAAGTTTGACATTTATTTACTCACCTTTTGGTTGTTGGGTTTGAAAAACAATGAATTACTTTAATATTGTTGGTATTTTGGTTAGTAGTAACAACATGAATATTGGGTTTTATAAATTTTGATAATTATGACTTAATAGTTTCTATTTACCAAGGTTGTAAAAGTCGCTAGGCGGTAGGCGGGTGGTGGACTGGGGCCTAGGACTAGTCGGTCTAGGCGAGGACTAGTCGGCGCCTAGGCGGGGAGTATTAATTGTAACAAAATTTATTTTTTAAAATTTAGATATTATCTATATCCCTACAAAATAAATAAATAAGCATAAAAATTTGATAAATCTAAGTGTTTAAATATGTAAGTCATCAAACATCAGAATGTTTAGACTAATTAATGATATTTTTGACAATTTTAATCATCAATAATCGTAACTTAGCCACCGATTATCATAATTAATGACATTTTCTAAAATTAAATTTTAAAAATCTAAAATTTTGATTTTTTTTAAATTTGATAATTTTTGAAAATTCTAGAAATTTGAAATTTTTTGAAAATTTTGAAATTTTGAATTTTGAAAAATTGAAAATTTTGCCACCTAAACCCGCCCAGACCCGCCTAAACCCGATTTTGACCGCCGTTGACCAAATCCGCCTAGCTTGACCGCCTACCACTAATCGTAGGCGGAACCCGCCCGTCTAGCGCCTAGGCGGCCGCCTAGGCCGACTTTTACAACACTGCTATTTACATTCAATATTATATTGGAAATCATTTGTGTGTAATGCAATTTTCATCCTTAACAGAATGAAATTTACTATAAACATGTAAGTGATATTTTACAAAAAAAAGTTCTTAACAAAACACATTCTCATCATAATGATTTTGTTGAATAAGTTTACTGAAATAAATTTTAAGTTATTGATTTGTAAAGATAATTGATTTTTAACATTACAATATACATCATTGTTAGCATAAATGTTTTAGAAATAGTTGTTAATCGATTGATATATAAAAAAGTGTTTATCAAAAAGTCATTCTCATCAGAATAACTTTCTATATTATTCAATTTTAGAGTACGTTTGATAATACACTGTTAACATAATGAGTACGCTTCAGAATACACTATCAAATACACTGTGTAAAAACGGATGCTGTTAAGACTTAGGAATGATTTTTTTGAAAGAGTGTCAAATTCATACCTTTGGGAATGTTTCTTTTTAAAACTGACTGTGTTAAGAATGCTTTTTGATTTTTATAGGAAAACCATTAAATTTCTTTGTTTACTCCTTATTTATGAGAAACTTAATGAGGTTTAGTCCTTATAAGAATGATTTTTTGTTAAAGCTTGTAAAAAATTAATACCTTTAGAACTAAGCATGTTTAATAGTGATTCTATTAAGAATGTTTTTTTTTATTATCATACTTTGAATTAAGTTCTTAACCTAATGAATTATTAAAATAACTGTGCTTTTTAACATTATAACAAAGCTCATTCTTAACATAAATGTTTTACAATAACTTCATAAGGTGATTGCTATTATACAAAAATTACTTAACAAAAAACATTCTTAATAGAATGAGTGTATTCGATCATTTTCTAAAATAAGTTCTTAACCTATTGTGTAAACATAAAACCGATTCATAACAAAATGTATTTTCATAACCCAGATACATGTTATATTCTCCGATTGATATATATGATCTTTAGTTTCACTTACTACAAATAGCATAACAATCAAAATAAAAATTATTAATTTTTTGATTCTGATTCTGAACTGAATATGAATGGTACTTTAAAACTAAGTTCACTTTGATTAAAAATCAAATGTATAAGCCATCACAATACATTGTATAACTTAAACATATCAAAATAAACATAAATTACAAAAGGAAAATAAAAAAAACTTGTTTAACTCAAATGAAACAACTATCCAATCAAACTTTTAAACTTTGTCGCACACATTAAATAGACAATTTCGGGAATCGTGATGAACCAACTTTTTGCATATCATACATTGTCTTTTTTTTTTTTGTTTCGCTGGTCAACTACTATGCCTTTCTTCTCTATACTAACAAAATCCTTATTTGCAAAAACACTGAATGACGACAATGCATTTTTCAAATAATCATAATTAGTGATATTTCCCATTTTGATGCTTTGATCCTGCAACATTGAATAAAAATTTAATTTATAATAAAATTAATTTTTATAACACCATTGAATAAAAAATTCTATAAGAATTTAAATTCACTTTCATGTTACAAAAAACACATATATCTGTTTATCGTCCATACAATAAAAAATATTAAATATAAATAATGCATCTTGATTATGAGAATTTGAAAAACAATTCATTCTTTAAGAATCAGAATCAATATATATAAATCTTAAAAGAATCACTATCAAATTGAAATGAGTTGGAAAATAATCATTCTTGAAAGAATATAACTATAAAAAACTGATCTTCACATCTAATGGTGAAAAAACGAGAAATACTAATATACCTGGATTTGATTACTATCAAATTGAAATGAATTGGAATCATGTTCAAAATGAAGAATTTGAATATCTGTATCATCAATAGGTTTTTGTGAATAATCAACAATTCTTTCCATAATTCTTTCCTACAAAATAAATTGAATATTGAATTTATGAGCAAAGTAAAATTCGTATATAATGAATAATTCTACAAACTGGAAAAAACGATTTTCAAGAAGTGGAATAAATGAAAATCGTTGTTGTTGCTACCTATCAATGCTTATCAATCTTATAACTGCACTTGCTTCTAGTTCTACAATGATAATCAGAGAAGAAAGTAACTTACGAATTTCAGGATCGATTTCTCACTGGAATAAAATCATAATTGCATTTGCGACTTCTGAAATTCGCAACTAGGTTACTTCATATGAAAATCCTTTTCCTTGGTACGAACATCCTTAAATCAAGCTAAAATTTGTTCAGTACGTGCAAAAAAATTTCCAAAATTATTAGATAAACAAATAAATTTAATGGTCAATTACTAATTTGCCCTTAATTACCCTTAATTAAGCACGCCTAAATGATTGGATGAGATTAAGTTTCAAGATAACACAATATTTAGTCATATATATTTGATCATATATATATATATATATATATATATATATATATATATATATATAGAGTTAGGATCAAATGTGGATTACACTTATTGTGTGAATGTATGAGTAAATATGGAGCTCCCGATTGAAATGATTTACGGTCTTAGATTCAGGGGCTTCAAACGTAAATATATAAAACTTAATTAATCAGTTTTTACAATTAAACCCCTGAAAAGGGTATTTTAGTTTATTAACCGAGAATTAAAAAAGGAAGTTCACTTATTATTTCCTAATTTGGTGGGATTTTATTAAATAATTGATTATGTTATTAATTATTATAATAAATTTAAAAATGTATTACCTAATTAGTAATTACAACAATTATATTAAAAAACTCATATTACGAATTTACTTTTAAAAAACCATGATTTCATTCTAAAAGAATATTAGGAGCACTTTTAAAATAAACAAGAACATATACAATATTCTTCAAGAATATACACGTCATTCAATACTAAATAATATATATATATATATATATATATATATATATATATATATATATATATATATATATATATATATATATATATATAATATTCTTGAAGAATATACAAAAATTCTATATCAAGTATAAAAACATAAAAGACAATGTACATATTCTGTTAGAATGAAGCATAAACCATCAATTTCAAAATGCATGCTGATTATCTTGTATTTCAAGCCCAGTCTTCAAATTCTAAAAGAATATTGTTGTATTATCACATTCATTCCGAAAGAATATTCCTTATTTTGTTAGCTCAATCTTCAAATTCTGATAGAATCAAGATAATGAAACTCATAACATTATTCTTCGTTTTTTATCTGATTCTTGCCGAAGCATAAACCAACTATCATTATTATAGATCAAACATTGGTGCCTTCCACTTCCCTTTGTAGTTAGGGTTCTTGATTTTCTGTCAAAAGAAAAAAAAATCATATGAAACATGTTCTTATTTAGCCCTAAAATTCAACAAAAATAAAAGTTTAAAAAAGAACATAAAAACAATTCCGAAAATGTTACTCAAAAACTAACAAATCCCAAAATGTTTAAAAAAAAACATAAAAAGATATATTTTCCCTTTTTGATATCATTCCCTTACAACAGCAAGCCAACGAACGAATTTCTCAAAAAAGGTATTACGTCCCATGTTGATCATGGCTTGGACGAATTTCTCAAAAAACTTCTCATCATGTGCAAAACTTTCCACGATTGCTTTTGTCTCTTTATGAATATACAAATCTTGATTGTATGTAAAAATACCTTGTCGGTTAATCAAATCGGCGTAATACTTATTATCAAACTTGACCGAAGAATAGATATCCATGACGGCGGTGGCATTAGTGGGGTCTTGGGTGGGAACGATAGGAGAGAACGATAGGAGAGAAAGCGGAGGTGTGGTGGGCCGCTCTGGTTTGTTCGATCGCGTTGTAGTGGCGGTGGTGGTGACGGCACTCGGCGGTGGTGGTGACGGCACTCTGCAAGGTCGGAGATGGCAGCAACTAGTCGGATGGGTTTTGAGATTATAGCCGATCACGTATTTAGGGTTAGAGAAATAGATTGACTAATTACCATAAATATAGGCTGTACAATTAATTAGTTACCATTATTTCAGGAAATTACTATTATATAAGAATTAATTGAATAATAAAATTCCAATATTACCCTTATCAATTAATTGGTCCAGAATTAATCACACATTCACACAATAATTGATGTCCACATATGAACATATATAAATATATATATATATATATATATATATATATATATATATATATATATATATATATATATATATATATATATATATATATATATATATATATATATATGATTTATATTTTTATATAATATATGCTAGGTTCAGTTCGAATTTCCATGGATATCTAAATGCCTAAACCGTAACCGAACCGTAGGTATATGGTTTTTCTCGATTTCAGCTTTTTTCGGTTTCTGTTTCAAATCGGCCGGATCAGTTCAATCTTTCGTTTTGTGGTTTTTTTAAACACCCCTTGTTAAGGGGAGTGGTGCCATGCCTGTAATGAAATCTTATGTGCCATATAGGCGTCACTTTACTTTTGTCATTCTGCAGATTTTCATGTCAAATCCAGGAGTGATGTCATATTTGTCATGATTTTTCTATTTATTTAATGTAGATTGAAATTTTAAAATGTTAATAATTAAATATAAAAATAAATAACATTAAACTTTAAAAAAATACATTAAAATAAAAAAATAAATAATATGAAATTGAAAATACTTAACATGAAATTAAAATTACAATAGAAATAAAATAAAGTCCATCAATCCGAAAAAACTTCGTAATTGTTCTTGGGCATCGTATTGACATTGATATGATTAATTCGGCTAAGTCGGTGGAAAGGTCGTAATGTTTTTTCATTGTCACGTATCTCCATTCTTCTTCCCCATACGACTTGCTCAAATATTTGGAAATATATATCTCATGAATTTGATATGGAATCGTATGCTAATTGATAAACTACAGCTATGCCGTAACGTATTGGAGTAAAACTTTCTACACCGGTTTCATTAGGGGGCTTGCATCAGGACATTGTCGAGTATATTCAAGAACGTTGTTCAAACCATCGACTAAACATAAAAATAAATGTTTCGTCATTCGAAGTCGTCAACAAAAACGTGCCTTCCAAAAACTGCATCCTCATTGAAGTAGTGCGCTACTACGCCAAAAGATGCTTGTTCGCAACATAACGAACTCTTAAGTAGTTTGAGTGTGTAAGGGGTTTGAACCTAAACATCCTATATGAAATTTCGCACCTCAATGAACTAAGCTCCTGTATGCAATTGTCGTCCCCACTTTAATCAAAGATTCATTTTCTTATGTTGATGATGACATTTTTATGTGGGTGTGGTTAGTTTAACTTGAGTTAAGTATGAATAAAATGAGTATGGTTGGTATAAAATGAGTGTAGTTGATGTGTATTTATAGTTGGAAAGAAACAATTTTTTTAGATAACCCAAAAAATCCGTTGGAATGAAATAAAGGAAGAGAGAGGTAACGACAAGGGAGTGACGTTGATGACACATTTCTTAGTGTTATACCATCACAACTCTTTGAGAACTAAGTAGCTAGAAATTTCACGAATTACATAGACCCTAAAATATCCAAAAACTTAAATCCTACCATCCAATATCGCTCTGATTGAAAGTCAGTCCCTCATCTTTTTACTAATACCAAGAAATAACATCAATTTTTTTACCGATGAACATGTACAAATAATAAATTTTAATATTATTTAAGAGAAAAGAATTTTTTTTTTGTTAAATTTCAAAAATCTGCTCCTAGATTTAAGCTAATTTTAATTAAAAAATACCTAAATAACCATCATTTTTCGCAATCCTCCTTGCGAAATAGGCTACATGGCTACGAAATGGATTGTAATAGTCCACCGGTTTAAACTAACAAAATCTCTTCTTTTTCCAACTTCTATCTTCATAGTTGCACTAAAAATGTTTTTAACAAAATTGATGAGGATGACTACAATGAGTCCATGAAAGTAAGGTTGTTCACGTTAATTCTCATATACTACATAGAATTAATATTTACACAATAAGTAATAGGATAACAGGATTTTATTGTTATTTTTACAAGCCTTCCTGCGAAAATATCATCTTTCAGGTGCAGAAATGGTAATTTTACAGATGAAATATGGTGTTTTCAGAATTCTAGTACGGTTTTTTGGTAGGTCTTCTGAAAATGGTGTCTTCACACCTGAAAGATGGTGTTTTTGCATGTATATATGTGAAGATACCATATTCCAATTGCGAAAATGGTATTTTTGTTGCCTTTGTGAAAATACCATATGTTTTATCTCATTTTTATTTTATTTATTTTGTTGCAATATATCATTAAGGGTTTCCTGCAAATGAACCCCAACAGAGTCGTTGTCATGTTTATGCTATTGTACAAAGTTTTACACTAGAACTCGATACCATATTTGAGATGACGTGTTTCAGATATTGTATCGATGTGACCGAAGTTGGAGGGGATGATTTAATTATACATGTTTGTGATTTTAGTGTCATTAATACATTTTAGTGTAGTCGGGAGTCAAATGAGACAAACTGAGTTTCTTATGGCTATTCTTTGAGGCTGGAGGTGTCGAGTGCACACTCAGATAGTTAATAAGGACTCGAGAACACGGGGTCTGGGGCAGCTCCTCTAGTGGGGTTCCAAGGGGCATTGCCCTAGCGGGGCTTAGGGGCAGCGTCGTAGTAGGGTCCAAGGGGAACCGACCTTGTGAAGGTTCGAGGCAGCGCCCCGACCCAAAATTTAATCCATATAGAGACAAATGGGCCCAAGCGATTTTCCTACAAGGCGTATGATAAGCCGTTTTCTACATAGAAAGAAAAAGGGAACATTGTGATAAGCCGTTTTTTTAGGCACTCTTTTCCCCTTCGTTATGATAAGCCGTTTTCTACATAGAAAGAAAAAAAGGGAACATTGCAGAGGTTACATATACAAAAACTTTTTTCTTCTCTGCAACCTTTGTCTCAGACGAACACAACAAATTGCAAGATATTTGTGTTTCAGATTTGGAATAGGCCTGTAATTTCAAATCAATTTGTTCTTGGATTATCTCAAATCAATTTGTTCTTGGATTATCCCAAATCGAATTTCATGATACCCACCTTTAATCTCATCAATTGAAGAATGTTTGAGTTTAACAATAACTTCAAAGAGTTTTGAATACAATTCTAAATATAATAAGTATATGCTTTTGTGATGTAAAAGAAATCACATCAAACACATATTTATACTAATAATTTAGCCACCTACAAGGCTACAACCCAACCGGTTCCACGTAACTCACGTAATCATTGTTGGTTTATAAAAAAGATTATTACATAAAATTACTACATTAATAGACACATAATATAAAATTACGAAATTAAAATCACATAATTTAACATAAATGTACTAAATTAAAATACTTTATTAGAACACACAAAATACATAAAATTACTAAATAAAAGACATTATACTACTAATAATCTTTAATTGCTTATTCGGGATATCATAGATGATAATTGGTTGAATTCATTTATATGAGTGGTAGGTAGATGATTTATCACACTTACGTTCCAATTTTTATAAAGCAACAACGGAGATAAATAAACAATTACAAATATTTTATATATTAGAATTCCCGCATTTTGACATATAACTAATCATCGTTAATCATAAAATACAAGAATAAGCATGTATTTCTTAGTCGACAACAACTCATATAAATGATTAATTTATGACACACTTTCACCTGAGTTGTTAGCAACTAAAAAAAAAAAAATACTTATATTGATATTCATACACAAATTTCGTCTTAATTCAAAAATCACATAAATATCCTCAATCTTCCTAACCTTATCTATATGTTCTCGGACCATCCATCATCAAGGGTTATAAGAGCATGTTTGCTTCATATTTGTTTGAGGGTTTCAATAATAGATTTTCCACATATAAATTCAGAATCAAGCCAAGTTTCAAGTTTGTCCCTACTTAAACATTCATTACTTTTTTCATTTTGGCAACAACTCGTATGCCATAAAACATGCTAAACATTAACGAATTATGTGAATTCATCACTAAAATTAAGCAATTTCTCGGTAAGAACTAACATTTTTGCTAGAACACCCAAGAAAATATTATTTCTCACTGAAATTTAACATTTTCATAGGTGTCTTATGCGAAAATATTATTTCTCGGTAAGAAATTATATTTTATTATGTCTTCCCTTCAATTTGCCACACTATGTTACAACTAAGAATCAATATGTTAAAAGTAAACTTAAGCACAACGTAACTTGGAATCAATACCTTAAAATATGAACTTTTGGACCTAGATTTGTATTTGTGATTGAGCTTGAGATCCAAGTGTTTGGGATTAAGTTTGAGAATGTTTTGAGTTTCCTTTTTTTTTTTTCAAGAAATTAAGTTAAAACATGAAAATTAAAATTTTTGAACGTCTAAAAATTGGAACCCTTGCAAATATTCGTAAAACAACAACATTTTGATGTTTTCGCAAGGTTCTTGTCAAATTCACATGATTTGGAACACGCTATATTTTTGTTTAAATCTTCGAAAGTGCTTAAAAGGATTGGCAAAATTTGTCTTTTTTCTTTTAAATATATAAATAGAAAACTTTGCCATACGCGCCACGAACTTTTTTAACCCGAAAAATAAGTGGTAATTAAGACATGTTTGTTTTTCGTTGAAGCAATTTGATCTTAGTCTTGAACCATTTGGTGTTTGGTTTGAACTATTTGCAACATCTTTTGAGATTTTATTTATTTCCTCCGATTAATTCTAATATTTGAGCATATATTCTTTTGTAGGCCGAGTAGGTACACTGTACACGATATATGTTGGGTACTTGTTAGAGAAGTTATTTTAAATCCTTTTCGCTAAATATGGAGTTAATTTTAGCCTTGGAAATAGAATTTTGCATTTTTTTTTTACAGAAATATATTTCCGTAGCATGGAAAATCCATAGAGCACTATCTACATGACAAGAAACAAAGAACGACAGGCAGATTTAAATGACTCCACAGTGATATAAAAAACAAAAATTCAATATAATAAGATCTACAAATCAGCTTCTTTGATGGAAAACCCATGTGAGATATTTCACAAAAGTTAAGCACATTGCAGTGCAAAATAATCACTCACAATTAATATATTTTGACCAAAACAATTTAAGTTGAGAATCTAATTTAATCCGTTGTTTCATTTTTCAAAGTTATCTATGTGGACTATGAAAAAAGCCATACCATTAAACAAAGGCCACTATAGATGTATGCTGACATGGCTTTTAGGGAGTAAGTACAAGACAAAGAGTTCTTTTAGACATTTCATCGAGCAGTAGGAGGGTGCTTTAAAAAAACATAGACCTCATTGAAATTAAACTCAAAAACCGCACCAACTTAAACTTAAATCAAATTCTGTTATTACGCAAAAGGGGATACGTTATAAAAAGCAAG
Organism: Cichorium intybus; assembly: GCA_023525715.1. Taxonomy (NCBI): domain Eukaryota; kingdom Viridiplantae; phylum Streptophyta; class Magnoliopsida; order Asterales; family Asteraceae; genus Cichorium; species Cichorium intybus. The sequence goes on from CM042010.1 coordinate 123,436,212, forward strand.
AATCAATCAGAACCTGTGACAATTACATATCCTTTTAGAAATGGAACTTACTATCAATGGGATTTCTTTTTCCATGGAACAAGTAGCATTATTGTAATATGTACATCCTCACCGCTTTACTCATGATTCTGGAAGCATATGTCTCGTAGGTATGCTCGGAGGAGAAAGAGTGTGTATGTCCTAGACATATTGAACTTGCACATGCGTCACAAAAAACATGGCTCCTTGAATACCAAAAGTTTTATTAGAGAAGGGAAAAAATAAAGTCGGAGAAACGTATTCCCTGAATTGGGGAAGCAAGCCATACTAAGGAATCTAAAGAATTCATTGTAACGGATGCAATTGGCCTTTCTCTTTCTCTATCCATTGTTTCCATACTCATCGAAACGGTAACTATACAACCAATAACAAGGGGAAGAGTTGCTCCGACCACAAAAGCGGTCATGCATGATCACAACATTGGACATTCTAATCCCTCAATTTTGTGGTGGTTGGTAGCGGTACTTTATAGGTTTATTATCTTATCTATTATTGCGTTGCAATCAAGTTTTGCACAATCTTGCTGATCTTATATTTGCAGACCCTTGGGATATGGGAAAACCTGTCTCAAATTGAGGTAGAGAATTAGTTACATTCGGGGTTAAGGAAGGGTGCTACTAGGGAAATTTTAGTTTTAGATATGACATGTAATTGGAGATGAACTTTTAAATGATGTTGCATTCTACATTATTAAGAAAGTTCACCAACAATTACATGTCATATCTAAAACTATAATTTCCCTAATAGCACCCTTGCTTAACTCCAATATTTCTACTGGCCTACCTCAAATGGGTTGGGCTATTCCATCTTGCTTATCCTAAGGGTTCATCTGATATAAGATTAGCCAAATTGTACAAAACTAGATTGCAAAAACTTGATTGCAGAGCAATAACGGATAATACAATATGCTCCAAAGTACTAAGACGAACCACCACAAAGATGAGGGAGTACATTGCCATGACAATGAGTGTCGTTTCCAAAATAAATGACTACTCTTGTGATGAAAGCAACTCTCTCAAGGGTTGGTTTTGGTAGTTCCTACTCCCATGAAAACGAAAAGAACAGAAAAAGAAAGCGACAGACAAAATACATCCATGACAATGAAAACTTTGAATTTCCTAGTATAGGATATATTGGCTTCTCCAATCGTAGGAACATGAATATCCGACTCTGCTTTACCCTTCTACTCCTCCAACATAACTTTTGGGTGCCATGTTCTTTGTGTAACGCATGTGCCAATATGTCTGGGACATCCACTCTTCTTCTCCTCTAAGCTCACATATGAAGACATATGATTCCGAAACCATGAGTAGAGACAGCTAACAGAGACATGGCACTTAATTCCCTTTCAACATCTGCAATTTCTCTTTATTTCCTCTCTTGCTCTTTCGGCTCATTCATTTTGTAACCCATAATCCCCTACAACAATTTATATGTGAAACACGTTGGTACGATGTCTTGTCACTTAAACCATCAACATACATCTTACAATACATAAAATAAAACTATTTGCTGTCCATTCTAAATAATTACTAATAAAAGTATACACAAACAGTTACGTTCTTTTTTCATAAGTGGGTTATTATACAACCTAGGAACAAGTTGCGAATATTATGACAAAATCATTAAAGGATGAGCAATTTCTAAAATTATGAAAAAGAAGCCTGGAATGTTTGAGGCATCAAAAGTAAAGTAAGCTAAAACTTAAAGGCGGGATGGATGAAGACATGAACTTGAGGAGAATCTGATATGATTTGATTTTCTGATTTTATTTGATTTTACAGTTCAATAAAGCTATGTTTAGGGTTAAACTTTTTCAGCTGGTAGTTCCTTAATTTTAGGATAAATTCGTTGTTTTTTTGTTTCGGATATCGGACTTATAAGTAGTTGTAAGGTTCGCCGTTAATAATCACAAATGTAGAAACCTTCTTTCAACAATAGTAATTATGTGTTTATTTCAAGTTACCAACACTAGAAGACGAAGAAGTACACAAAAATGCCGATAGAAGCATATGTTCTTCATCTTAAATCCAGATTCAACAAAAAAACTATATATCACACAGAGATTGCTTATAATAACCAAGGAAGAAGACATACCTGTGGTGACCGGAAGTCGAAGAAGTCGAACGCGCAGCCGGTGCCTTTTGATTCTAAACGATAAGGTTGGACACGATAGAATACAATTGTACCGGCTGTATTGAGATGAAATTACCAAATCGTCCTTCATAGTTAACCATTATACTATTATTTAATTATTAAATTGAGATGCAATAATAATAAAAGACGATATATCATCATAGTTACAATTGATTTCAAGTGCATGAAAATATGTAGATTATGAAAACATAAATTTCATAATCATTTTTTATTATTTAAAAATCATATTAATAAAATGAACATTTAAAGTAAGTAAAGGGATTTTATGTATTTAATATATATATATATATATATATATTTTTTAAGACAAAATTACATAAACAGTCCCTGGTTTACCAAATCTACCAGATCAGGACCTAGTATTAGATTTTCACCATAGAGGTCACTAACGTTTGCAAAATCCAACAAATACGTCCCTAATGTTTATGAAACCTTACAAATTGGTCTTTGGATCACGTAAAAAGACTCAAATACCCTTTTTAAAATTTTTTTTTTTCTCTAAGACTAAAACACACACACTATGTTTGACGAAATAGATACACGCACTGTATTTATCGAACATGGAGTAAACAAAGAGCTACCGACTCTTTCACAGCTGCCCTTACCGGATCTTTTATGCCCACAATTTCGATACATGTGAAACCGGAATACGGTATCGGAGTTTCAACGGAGGTTTCGCCGGCGAATTCACCGATTTTACTCTTTAATATGTTAAGAGATTCGTCATCGAGATTTACAACTTCGCCATTTTCGTTTATAACTTTATCGCAATTAGCCAATACTATTTCAGAAGCATCGAACATGGAGTAAACAAAGAGCCACCGACTCTTTCACACCTGCCCTTATCGGATCTTTTATGCCCACAATTCTGATACATGTGAAACCGGAAGACGGTATCGGAGTTTCAACGGAGGTTTTGCCGGCGAATTCATCGATTTTACTCTTTAATATGTTAAGAGATTCGTCATCGAGATTTACAACTTCGCCATTTTCGTTTATCACTTTATCGCAATTAGCCAATACTATTTCAGAAGCACCTTTACAGTGAGCTCTAACACCACCATCAGAAAGCTCCACCACCACCGCCATCTGCTTCTTTGTGGAGTTAAACGGTTCGACCCGGACAATTTTTGCCAGGTGGCGTTCGTTTTCAAAATCACCGACAATCGACAGTCCGAATTCCAAAATGGCGGTGTCTGTTGGCGACCCGAGGATTTTGCGTTTCCCTTGTTTGTTACTCACAACTTCACCGCCGGTGTTGGTGAAGATTGATTGCCGGAGGATGTCTAAGGCGGTGGTCGGAATGTCATCGGTGGATGTTTTCATACAAATGAATGATTTGACAACCGTCATGTGGTTGGTGGTTAGCGTCCCGGTGGTTACTGGATCCATTCTGGCGATAGGAGAGATAGGGGGAGGGGGAGGGGGTGGGTGGGTTTATTATTATTTTTTTTAAATTGATTTAATAAATAATATATTAAAAGAAAAATGAAAAAGAAGATAAAAAGGGTATTACAGTTATTTCATACGGGCCTGTGAACTATTTCGATACCTCAGGGACTTATTTGTTAGATTTGTGAAACTTTGATGACCCTTATGGTGTAATTCGGAAATCTTAGTGACCATAACGGTGAAATTCCAATACTAGGTCCTTATGTGGTAAATTTGGTAAACCACAGGGACTGTATATGTAATTTTATCTTTCTTTAATTACGATTTTTTGGTGGGTTTGTACATCATCATCTCCACAAAAAAGACTCCTTATATGATTCACAATCTAAGGTCCTCTCGGATTTCAATTAACTCATTACATAATTACATTTGTATGATTTTAGGAGAGTCTTATTTTTGCTTAAACAGTTCTCAATATTGGATGTCCTCAACTTTCAATCTCAGCTGTGTTAAATCACACTTGAAAGTTATGGGAGGCAGTTACCTGAAGTTTACGATTTTGATGTCACGACCTGCCCATGTCTCTGCCTTCCTTTCCACCCACGTTCTCCAACTTTATCCCCAAACCATTTCTATGTCCTCAAGTATATATTGGTTTTCTTTCTTCTAAAGGGATGGTCGCGCCCCAACCTTGAAACCCTGGATGTTCCTCTACCGAACTATTTTCTCAAAGAAGAAGGTCATGATGTGTGTCGGTTAGATCGGCATCGAATACAAAAGCATGGATTTTTTTCGTTCAATAAAGTAGGTTTCTTCCTCTTATACCGCTATTAACTTGATAATGTTATATTTTCTTTATGATTTGGTATTAAAAATTTACGATGATTTTTCGTGACTACGTCTTGTACGTGTTTCATATTAGACTATGGATCAACTAATGGTGTCAATAAATCTCATCCATATAAACTTGGGATTTTACGGGTGATTCCCTCACCCTGATCAATCATTGTTTCTTTGCCCATCTCTCTTTTGTTGGTGTCGGTTTTCAGTTGTTTTTAACCTACATAACTTAGATCTTTATTGTTGATTGTACCGTAAAGTTGATGAGGTTGCATCAATTAACCATGGAACAGAGCTTGATGAAGCATACCCACCAGCTGGAAAAATGCCATATTAACTACATAATGTACTCTTTTTTAATAAGTTGACACTTTCAACCTTAAAATGGTAATCAAACTTTCATGTGATTCGAATTTCATGTACCGGGGATCAGAAGATGAAAAACAAGAATAAAGAATATAAGGTAAATTAGATTTCATGTTTATGCGTGGCTCTAGGATCCATTGTCGCCGACAAAACACCCAAATTGTAACGTCCCAAATCTCGTAATAAAATTTTCGTTTTAAAAGCAGTACAATTTCGTAAAACGGGTTACCCAAATAAAATCGTCCAAATTAAAACTTAATATTTAAAACATATCAAACGTATTTAACAAAAAAATTGTAAACATTATCCAACGGAAGACTTTATTAACAAATACCTCAGATGCGGTACAATCACACCGTGCTCCAAGCTCAAGCCAGCAATTACCTGAAAAACAGTTAGGGTGAAAAAGTAAGCACAAAGCTTAGTGAGTTTCCCAAAATACCACACGATCCATCACATAAAATCATGGTTTAAAAAATCATCGCTTGGCTCTCGGGCTTGCCCCGATCCGCCAGTAATCATCGGTTGACTCTTGGGCTTGCCCTGATCCGTGAGTAATCAACTCATTATTCGGACTCTCGAGCTTGCCCCGATCCGTCCGATTATCATGTAAGGGATTAGTGCCGCTAATCCCCTACTCCACCAACTTCACATTTTTGCTTTGTTAAATCCGCGAACTTTGCCTATTTAACAACCGAAACTTGAACTTCCCAGGATCAGGGTCTTACAAAAATGTTCCCGCTTTCTGACCTCCCATTCAATCCCCCATTCCTCTTTTAAATTTGTTTTCTCACACAAGTTTCATGTATGTTGTTTATGTTAGAAGCTTCGCGGGTCGACTGCACATCCGACTAATTTTAAGGCTAGGTCTGAGGTTGTTTGTAGTGGACTAGTGGTGGGGAAGAACGACCTAACAGAGGTGAAAATGGGATGAGGGTTGGTTTGATGTATAGAATCGATGAAGAGACTAACAAGAAATACTTTAAAGGAGTTTAGATTCTTACAGCACATCCCATATTTTATGTTGTAAGCATCTTCACACGTATTTTTCTATTGATTTTGTTTTTTATTTTATGTTTTCTTAACTATTTGTTTCTTTTGGGTTTCCATCTATTTTAATTTTTATTTCCCCACAATTTGTAATAAAAAGACAAATAGATGACCAAGTTTTAAAAGGATGGAGGCTTGGAGCTCAAATCCTTATAACACATACCATATTTGATTTCCTAGGTAAGGTTTTCTATTTTTATTATTTAAAGTTCTTTTGTTCTTTATAGGCTATATTAGAGTTGTTGCTCTTATGTATTTCGATTCAATACCACTATTTATTCATTTTCTTATTTGTGTTTAAAATAGTTGTTGTAGATTCGGTGGGTTGAATGGCATTGGAGTTGGTTTAGTCATATATAGATTTTGAGGGTGTGTGCGAGTGTGTTTTAAAACTTCTTATTGGATTTTTAAAAAGTCAATAAGTTAAAAACAATATTTAGATAATCAAAATGGCTTTATAAAATGACTTCTCCACACCACTAATTAGGAGTTTTCAAGAAGCGGCCCTCTCCTAACTTTTTGAAACTCCTTACAACTTTTTGAGATAAAATAACTATACTACCCTTAATGAACCTCACACTTCAATTGCCATTGTCAATAATTTTTATGACATGCTTTTTGATACTTTCTACTTTGGTTCGATCGTTTGGTTTGTTTGATGGCATTTTTGCGTCGTCTTGGAGAATCTGGTTGTACATTTCATTTAATCATGTGATCTAGGAGGTAGAAGGATGAACCCAATTATCTAATTACTCTAACTTATGTAGAATCTGGTTATGGGTTGTTTTAGAGAGTCTTTTAAGGTGGAAGACGAAGACTTTATCTATGAGGGACATACTTACTTTATTGAAGTCGGTGTTGTGTAGTGTGGGGATGTACTTCATGTCGATGTTTCTGGTGATGGTCATGGTACATAGCTCATTAGATTCTCTTAGGGTGTAGTTTTTTAGGGAATTGGGTTTGGAAAGAGGCAGATGCAATAGATCAGATATGATAGAGCTTTGGTGAGTAGAGGGGAATGTGGGTTGGATGTTTGTAGACTGTTTTCTTTAATTAGGTTATGTTGTTTATGTGGGGATGAAAGTTCCTTCATTGTCCTTCTTCTTTATGGCCGAGGATTGTTAATGATATTTATGGTGGAGATGGTTGTTGTGGCTCGCGGATTCCTTTTAGGGCATCTATGGATCCCTAAAGTTGTATTATACAGTCGTTGGGGGGTAGTTGAGGGATCAGGGTTTTGATCTCTATACCCTTTGTCCTATTCGAGATGGTGATGGTTCTCGCATAAACTTCTGGCAAGATGGGTAAATAGTGGTCGTTTTATTTGCGTATTGTTCTATAGGATTTTTGATCTGATCTCCATAATGAGGTTTCAGAGAGGATGACTTTCTTGTTTTGATGTAGAGAGTTCAACAGGAGGATCGGGTGATAGGCTTGGTTGGCTGGCGGATGTGTCAGATTCTTTTTATGTTGCTTTAACTCGTGGATATTTGGATAGCGGTATGTTTCTCAATGGGGGTATGGAAACTCGATGGAGCAATTGGGTTCCTATCAAGTTGAATATCCTTTTTTGGTAGATTCATTGACGAGTATTTCGATTAGGGAGAGGCTTTCTGCTAGAGGCATTGTGGTGGAATTGATTTGTAACGTCCCGAATTCTAAACCAAATTCTTGATTTTTGAAATCAGAGTACATTAACGAAAAACATTCCATAACCATAAAACATTCATTCATTGTCTTAGGAAAAATCATGTTCCAAAACCATTTTAGCGAGTTTAATACAATTTGTCCCATCGAAAGTCTTAAGATAAAATACTTCAGATGTCATACAGTCACGCCGCAACCCCTATCTGAGGAAGTACCTGGAAACATTTAAGGTGAAAGAGTAAGCACAAAGCTTAGTTAGTTCCCCAAGATACCATATATTCCATCACATAACCACAAACCACCTAATGGCTCTCAGACTAGCTCCGATCCGCCAACACCTGAGGATTCTTAGGATAACCCTGATCCATAAACACTTGAGGACTCTCGGGATAACCCCAATCTATCATCACCTAAGGACTCTCAGGCTAACCCCGATTCGTCAACATCTAAGGACTCTTGGGTGAACCCCGATATGTTAACACCTGAGGACTCTTGGGAGAACGCCAATCCGTCAACACTTGAAACATTAATAAGAATAAATTGTACGACTACACAATCAACAATCAGGACTATACTTAGTCAAAGCACACACTCCTTACCCCAACGGGTCTTAGGCTACTAACGCATGCAACTTCACACATAGTATAGTGAGAAGACTCACCTGAATCTGTTGTCGTAACACACACACACACACACACACACGTACCTTCACACGCTATGCAACACGAACCCCTAAATTATCATAAGATATATATTAGCAACCCGAAAGATCCAAAACAATCCCTATGGTCCAATCCTTAATCCACCCAAGTTGACCAAAAAGTCAACTGGCCAAAGCCAAAGTTCAAGGTTAATGGTCAAAGTCAACGGTCAATTATGTAGGTCAAAGTCATCGCTTAGCGCCGCTATCACCTCTTGATAGCATCGTTGAAACCAGTTCCGAAAATAGGTTCTCGCACTAGTTTGCATCACCAACTCCCTACTTTAGCGGTGCTAACCACAAAAAGTGTAACACCACGTTACTTTCGGTAAGTATTTATATGCTAATGATAGTGTAATTATGATTTAATATGATGTTATATAAGTTTGGAAGGTTAGAACACCTTTTGGGTAGAGTTTTCGTGAGAAAAACGCCAAAAATAGGTTACACGGGTCGTCTGAGTTGAGCACGGGTCGTGTAAAAGGTCAATGAAGTTTTACCGAAGGTTACACGGGTCGTGTAAGTTGGGCACGGGTCGTGTAATAGATTGATGAATTCTTACCAAAACTTACATGGGTCGTGTAAGTTTACCATGGGTCGTGTAAATGATTAATGAAATTGTACCGAAACTAACACGGTCCGTGTTAATTGGACATGGGCCATGCTGCGCGCAGGCGCCACTCTTTTAAAATCGCGATTTCAGTCATTTGGGCAGAGGACTCTCGTCAAAAACTCTTCCAAAACCCTAGAAAACATTTCCTCTTCATCTTAGAACCAAATCAGAAGGCTAGAACTCGAAGGATTGAAATAATTTTAGATATATCGCTTATTGAAGGTAAGGTTTATGGTTTTAGCCCTTTTTAAACGGTTAATTTGGTTGTTTTGGGTAGAATTCGAGTGGTTGTGAAAAACCACCTGTGATCAGTTGAAAACTGGGTATAAAACACTTGTTTGGATGTGTTGAAATGCTTCTAATCCCGAGTTTTAACTATTGTGATCGGGTTACAAGCTTGGATGGTTGAAAAACAAAGTATTCAACTCTACTTGGTGTGTATGTGAATATATAGGTTTTGGAACTCATTGAAGGATCGTTTGTATCTTCTGTGGTGTTAGCTGGGATCAATTAGAACTTCAAACCAGGTGAGTAATCTGTATTATATCTAATATGATATGTATTGATTTAGCTCTTGCAAATTAAAGTAGTTTTAGCTATTGAAATAGTAACCTAGAAGTTGGTTAAGTTACCCAATTGATATGGTATAAACCTATGTGGTTTAAAACGACCTTCGTGCCTAAGAGATTGGATTTGATATCCAAATGTTAACGGCCTTCGTGGCTAGGAGATTGGATTTGATATCCAAATATTAATGGCCTATGTGGCTAGGAGATTGGATTTGATATCCAAATAATAACGGCCTTTGTGGCTAGGATATTGGATTGATATCCAAATGTTGATTCAAACAGGGATTTACATTATATTGAGTTCTGACAATTTATCTATATATACATGTTAAACTGTGTATATGATTACTCATTGAGCTTTATGGCTCACAGTGTATGTGTGAAATGTCCTTGCAGGTGAGCGTGACCCTGCTAAGGGTAAGGATGTAGCTCATGGATAAGGACATGACGTCGTAGCAGCCCGACTTAGAAGGAGTTATCTTTTGTTAAATACTCCTTGATACACTTGTACATCTTTTTATATAAACTTATACACCTAACTCTTTGGTTTATATGTTTTAAACTATGTTTAAAAGATGAAATTTTTTGGGTGTATTTTGTTTTTAAAAGTCGGGTGTTACAAAAAGCTTTTAGTCCATTAAGACAAGGGCCAAGCACTTCCATAGTACCTCTAAATGGTCTGTAATATTATAAAAATGGGAACTTTCTTGACATGCATGCCCAATGCATGTCAAATCTCATATCTTGGTCAAAAAGGGGACTAGATCCATCATCCAAGGCTTACAAACTTAGAAACATTACAAATTTATGATTCAATGGCTCAAAGTAAACAATATCCAGGGGACTAGGATGCTTAAAGTATCTCCAACTCCAAAATCAATTCTACAAGGACCAAGAAGGCCGATGTTCTCTCATAAACTAGGAGATTAACTCATTACATGAATAAATCAGAACATAGAGACTTACAAAGGTCTAGAAAACAAGGCTCAAGCTGGTTCAAAGGCTGAAGGGTGCTCCTCTTGCTTCACTCTTCTATCCCTTCTTTTCCAAGGAATATTCTCAAGGGTTCTCTAAGCCAAAAATCACTACAAAAGGTCTAAGGTTCGTGCACAGAGAGTTTGGGAGGAATGGAGGCTGAAGAAATAACGTTCCTAGGGTTTTGTGCACTTAAATAGAGCCTAAGGCCCGAGATTCTAGGGTTTTGCAATAACTGTGGTTAGTGGCGCTAACCTTAGTAATTAGCGACGCTAACTGCAGCCTTCCCGCATGCATATTTAGCCACCATTAGCAGCGCTAATTCCGGTTTTCCTTAGACAATATTCCTTAAGTCCAAGCTAGTCGTTTTGGGAACTGGGTCTTACATGATTATATGCATGGTGTGTTCGTTGTCGATTGAGTCCGTGGATTATATTTTCAAAGAGTGCTCGGATCTAGCGAAGCTTTAGGGTCGCATTGATGTGTGGTGAGAAGTTACAGTTCCTACTCTACTCTGGTCACAATTACAACTTTTTGGTCTATTTGGAATTCCACAATCTTTGGGATGGCTATTCCTAGGAAATCTAGTATATTTGATAATGTTGTTGATAGGATGTTTTTTAGGGATTATATTTTCAAAGAGTGCTCGGATCTGGTGAAGCTTTGGGGTCGTATTGATGTGTGGTGAGGAGTTACAGTTCCTACTTTGGTCACAATTACAACTTTTTGGTTTATTTGGAATTCCACAATCTTTGGGACGGCTACTCCTAGGAAATCTAGTATATTTGATAATGTTGTTGATAGGACTTTTTTGGGTTTTCAATAGGTGAAGAAAAGCTAAGTTATATTTGGGGTCTTGCAGGTTGTAAAACTCGCATTTAGCTTGTACTTTCTTGTAATGGTTTTTTTCTAGCTTCTTGCTACCGATGTTTCAAAAAAAAAAAGCCAACATACAAAAATGTAATAACTACTGAATATGTCTACAAAAAAGTACTTTTTAATTTAAAAACAATATTTTGACAAAACCTTATAACACAAAAAATAATAGCATATTATTTAATTAAATGTTATATGTATGCATAAAAATATAATAATAATCAAAATATGTTCCATAAATAAGATTGAATAATAATAATGTTTCGTAGGAAAAACTAATAAAAATAAAAAAACTTATAAACAAACAACAAAGTAGAGAGGAAAAAGATAAGATGCCATTTCGATAAGCAACCATTCCAAAATCTTTTACCATAAAGCTTCATTCTTATATGAAACCCTTGTTATATTTGCATTTACGTCGTTTTCTATTTGTTATTGGAGAAATTATGTTCATATAATAAAATTGATTTTATGGTTCATTATACCTTACGATGGATATGTTTTGAAGATTTTTATTTTATATAAAGTCAAACTCAATGTCATACAAGTCAATTAAATAAAAAAAACAATGTCTCTTTCCCATATTTTTTGTGAAAATTGTATACCAAATCAAATTCAATGTTATACAAGTCAATTACATACAAGTTACATACACAGTTCCAAACTCAATTTGATATCATTTAATAATAACTAGCGTTTGCCCCGTGCAGTGGCACGGGTCAGGAGGAATCATACTCATACGGTTGCTGCAGTTTCATAACAACAAAACACCATTATAATATATAAATATCTCAAATTTATAAGGAAAAAAATTAAAAAGTATAGTAGTAATAGAAAGAAACAAAAGTAGGTTGCTAATTCTCACCAAAAAAATAGCGGAAATCAATCTGCGTGCAAACCATCACTCTCCCTGTTATAATATATTCATATGTCAACTTACTATTTTGCCCATGTTGTCCCTTCTTAAACTTATGTTGATTTCTACGTGGTTTCTTCACATGATAAATCGATAAAAGTTATATACAAAATCAAATTATAAAAAAAAATACTTCATATATATGCTTCACACGTCCATAGTTGGAACATTCATCTCCCACATCGTCTTTTATGTCCAAATCAAATTCCGGGTCAGTCTGCAAAATATAGTTGAATTGAATTCTGTACTTTTTTTAAAATGACCAAAATACCCCTCGTTATGTATACAGTGTATCAAGACTAATAATAAAAGGAACAAACCTTCGTAGTGGGGTAAAACATGCTTTTAAGAAGCAAACACTTGCTAGGATTTCCAATTGGCTCTGAAACAACGGGAGGGGCAATTTGGGCATTTAAAATGGGAACTGTAGTTGCCACATCCATGTCTAAACCGCCTTCTTGTGTTGGACCGGTTCCATTAAGTAAAGGTGTTCCAAGAGCCCCGGGAAAACTGCAAAGGTCGATATAGTAATATCATGAAAGAACCGTTCAGAAATGTCAAAAGACGAAAATACCCCTGTCCTGAGTTTGAATATCGTAAACATACCCTGAGGTAATACCACTGCGATTAAGCTTTGCCATAAGCATCGCCCTTGATTGAGCATTTAGTGCCTGTAAAAAAACAGAGAATGAATTAACAGCACGATTTTGTAAAAAATAAATTAAAAAAAATACAATTATGAGTTTGTCATCATCACCAAAGTCTGCTGCTTTTGCTCCTGTGTCTTGTGCACTGACATGATCTGTAACTGAAGATACCTACAACCAACAAATTGTGATTAAAAAATATATATTAAAAAATTAAAAGCTAAAAAAACAAAAAATTGCCTCAAGTATAAAACAATTGAATAAGAAGTCGATAAAGAAAGCAAACATGTTTATTATAGAACCATAGTTGTATTTGTTTCCTGTTACACCATTATACTTTAATAAAATTACTCAATTATGGCAATTTCAAATAAATACATAGCTACTTTCACTATCACTGGGTAATTTAATTTTTCAAAGTATAATGTCCTAATAACAAAAATGTTGAAAGTACAATGTTATGATTGAATAATTTTTTAAGCATAATATCCTAATGAGAAAAAGAAATGTAAGTACAAAGATGTAATACAAAGAAATGAAAGTAGGATGCTATAATACACAAATAAATGAAATTACGTTGCTATTTCTTGCATTTAACTTAAAACAAAAAAAAAAAAAATTCTAAACACTATTTATCTGAATAGAGATACAATTTACCAGGAACTTGTGAATGTATGCCAAAACTGGTGAAAATGACTCACATAATTTGTCTATATCATAATACGTAACTCCCTTGCTTGCTAATATTGCGGCTAAAAATGCCTTTACATTTTGCCTCAACGGTCAACTTTCATGAATTAGTATAAATATGTTAATGGTTAAAATTGACTTTTACATGAGCATTAGTTTAAAACTCCCCACACACTTGTTGTGTTGGCTGCATTTCTGATTTTACTTTAATATAAATTTCTTTAAAAAAAGTGAAATAACATAATTAGAGAAAATCACAACAGCAATCTTACAGCTTCAGCACGAACAATGAGGCGAGCACCTCTTTGTTTATGAGAATTAGTAACTGTCTTCATATGATATAATGCATTCATGGAACCTTGAGAAAAGAAGCTTGAACATTGTGACGCAAATGCTCTCGTCTTTGTTGAAGAACTGATGAAAATTGAAAAAAACAGGAGTTTAATTTTATACCACCATAGGATATGTAACAATTAGTTGCTACTTGAAAGAAAACTCACTGAGGCATATGTGCAAGCGACTTGCTACTTGAAGAAACAATCAACATTGACTGAGGTTGAACTCCCCACATAGCCACCCATCTGCTCGCACAAGGTGTGATTGCCATTAAATATACTCTGAAAGTTAACGAAACTTAATCGATATTAGAACAGATTTTTCAGTTTTCACAGCAATTTGTAAAACAAATAGTTTATACAAAACTCGGTTGTCGTCATCGAATTAGGTTATATAGAGTTATAAGCTCGGTTCTTCACTTTTTCGATATAAATGGAGGGTTTATTTATGAATAGACATGTATATGCGCAACTATATCTCCATATAACACTGAGTCCAGTGAACTGAAACATAAGATGAGCGCTAAAATGGCTAATAATCAATTTAGTAAGAAACAATTTCCTGACGGTATCAATATCCTAATAACTCCTTTTAACAGAACCATACGTCAACAAATACACAAACGTAGGGTTTTACAGCCAATATGAAAGACGAAATATACGTTCAACAGCAAATAAGATGTGTGTGTACAGAGAGAGAGGAGCCAAATTAACAACGAATTGGAGTTAAAATGTAAATTCAATGAAGGTAGATTGATTGAAATTCAATCGACGAACCTGATTGAAGTTGAGGAACAATCGGAAGTGTTGAAATGGCCATTATTCACAACTGAGTTGCGGTGGTTGTGGGCAGAGAAGTTACTGGAGAGATGAGGCAAGGAGAGGGAGAAGAGAAGCTCTTTAGACGTGGAACCGTACACTGACCTATTAGTTTATGGTCCTGTGCGCGAAATCGAGAGCAAAGGGAGCAATAAACGGGAAATCGACGCAGTACTGAAACAACTAAGAAAAGAAAAAGAAAAAAAGCGAGAAGGCAATCCAAGAAGAAGCAGCAACTCGACTGCAGACGGTTATTCAACACAATGGAGTAGAAAGGAATACAACCAGGGGGAAGGAAGATGAAACGCGAACATTGGCCAAAGAAAGAAGCGTTAAGGAAGACGTGTCCAATGAATCCATACCCGTATCCGACAACCCGCGTGACAACCCAAAAAAAAACCCGGAAGTCACATTACAAAAAATTACGCCTTTTAAGTAATAGAATAAAATAATAATTGATAAATAACAATGTTCCAATCACAAGTTACATACACGTTAGATACATGTTACATGCAAGTCAATTACATACACGGTTCCAATCACAAGTTACATATACGGTTCCAATCTCAGTTTGATAGCAACAATGTGCCCCTGTATTTGAGTGAACAAGAAACAAAAAATTAGCAGCCCGTGTATTTGATTGCTCAAGAAACCAAAATCTGCTCCCTGTGGTTGATTGTTCACTACAAGAATTGAAGAATTCAAGATTGAATTGAAAGCGTACAAGAATTCAAGATACCAAGGAGAATTAAACTTACTAGTTCTGAAGGAGAATCCACCCGGTTTTCGTTCACCATTGAACCAAGAAACTGTGTAAGAGATGATAAAGGAAGGTCGTATACTTGTATCTGTGCTAATCGGTAATGGGAACCGAGGTAGAAGTTGGGGCGGGCTGATCGGGAATTGGCTTGGCAGTGTATGGAAGAACGTCGTATACTACTCGTAGGTTTATCCCGAGTGAAATTGGTCGATCAATCACATGTAGGTCGTGCATGACCTTTCATATACCCGGTTCGGTTCTGGGTATTTCATCAAACCAATGAGAACCGTACCCGAGGAACCGATGACCCGATTTTCAAACACAATGGAACCAATAACCGGACATTATATAGTGTAAGGGGTTCGGGTCGGTTCGGGTCTAGGTCTAGGACTCGGGTCGGTTCGGTTCTTGGGTCCAAAATCTCATCCCTACTCTCTCTCACACACATATTGAGCTATATGGGTTATCCCACCAATTTCTTAAATCACTAAAGTCTCTCCCATTACTACTAGAAAAACAGCTTTTAACGACTGACGAACGATGACATATATTTTTTTATGACTGACAAAAACGTCTGTCATACAAATTATGTCATCTTATGTGAAAATTTCAAAATTTATTAGTCATAAACTAAACATGCCGCCCTTATTTTCACGAAAAACTTAAACACCCCTCCCATTTTCCTGAAAAAATTGAACATGCCTCCCCTTATTTTCCCTTTCCATGTACAGCTATCTCCCACATCTCAATTATTCCAAAATCAAAGAACTGATCTTGATGATCTCTCGTTTATCAATTCTCTTCATCTTCCTATGAATGTTAAAATAAACACTTTTTATAAAGTATGGGTCAACCTAATCACTTCTCCAACTCAGATCCGACAATCCTTTTTCTGATGTTTCCCACTTCCTGTTTGCTGTCTTTCCTTTAATTCCTGTAAAGTGTAAAACCCTGCATATTTAAGCAGGGGCTTCGTGTTAAATGATATCAAAGAAAATCGTTCTATAACTTTTAACATGGTATCAGAGCAGTGTGAGATTCTAAATCAACACATCGATAGATCTATGAAATGACAGAAGGTGATAATCCAAATACGGATTTGGCTATACAGCTAGCAAATCTGATCAAAAATTTCCAACTACAAAACCCAAAATTACCTCAAAGCTTAGCGATGAGATTATTTACCTCTGATTCCGTTGGAGGCGGATTTATCTCAAAAAGAAGGTGGATCGACGGGCACGAAAAGGAACCATCCTCACAACCGGGAATCGAACCCGGATCTGTACCGTGGCAGGGTGAAGTCCTCACCGGAGAAAATGGAGGGGAGAGAGGCAAAGCCTCCGCCACCGCGGGCAACAGCAGCGCCACCAACCGACCCACATCCTCGATCCACATCTCCGATTCACATCAGCTCCGACCCACACCTCCGCCAACGGCGACGGAACAACAAAAGTGTGCGGAAGGTCTCAACCGAACCGCCGTGAACATCGCCGCCGAGAACATCGATCGAACCGCCGTGAACATCGACCGAACGAGCATCGACCGAACCGCCGTGAACATCGACCGAACGAGCATCGCCGCCGTGAACAACAGAACCGCCGCTCCAAACGGCGACGGAAGCTTCAAGATCGGCGAAGACGGACACAGATCTAGACCGAAACAAATGGAAAAATTAGATGATGCGGGATCGAGTAACGTTGCTCCGAACAACAAAACCGCCGCCGGCGATTTCTCTTTGCGGGCCGATGGGGTTGGCGGCGAGGATGCGGGATCGAGAGAGGGGAGTTCTTTTTTTTTCACAGATGCAGTTAACGGGAATGAAGAGCTCCCGTGTTTTAATCCTAAAACCATAAAATCTGATTTTCATCCTGAAAAAAAGGAAATGGCAGAAATTACCCCTGAAGTTTATTTCTTTATTTCTTATATAAATAAAGGTTTAAAAAATTGCAGAAATGATCCACAAAAGGGAGGGAATGCAAATATAATTTTTTCTTGTGATAATTTACGAGATAAAAGCGGGATACTTGACAGCGGAGCCACCGACACCATGACTTATGAAATATCAGATCTTATTTCGCTATCCAAACCTCGGAAAGCACAGATACAAACTGCAAATGGTGAAAAAATGGAAGTTAAACAAGGAGGAACAATTGAATTTTCTCCTATGTTAAAACTCTCTAATTGTCTCTATGTTCCATCTCTATCACAAAACCTGTTATCAATAAGTCATGTTACAAAAGAACTAAACTGCTCAGTTCTAATGCACCCCACTTTTTGTATCTTACAGGATATCAGGACGGGGGCGATCATTGGGCGTGGCACTGAAAAACAAGGATTGTATTATGTGGACGAGGTGACTCAAAATGGTACTGTGATGATGGCTCATGGAACCACAGAAAGAGAAGCATGGTTATGGCACAGAAGATTGGGTCATCCATCTACGGGTTATTTACATACTCTATTCCCTAATCTGTTTCCTTCTAAAAATTTATCGCTGTGTGAAACATGTGTGTTAGCCAAAAGCCATAGACAAACATTCAAACCAAATAAAACCAGGGTTGATGTCCCTTTCTCACTAATTCACTCCGATATACGGGGTCCCTCGCCGATCATTGGAGGACAAAATCTTCGTTTCTTTGTGTTGTTTATTGATGATTGCACTCGTATGACATGGATTTATTTCTTAAAAAACAAATCTGAAGTTCTTGACAAATTCGTTATGTTTCTTACCATGATTCAAACCCAATTTCAAAAAAATATTCAAATTTTTCGATCTGACAATGGAGGGGAGTTCGTTAACACCTCTATGAAACAATTTTTCCAATCAAAAGGAATAATCCATCAAACTACCTGCCCACATACCCCAGAACAAAATGGTGTAGCTGAAAGAAAAAATCGTTTTTTGTTAGAAATAACTAGAGCTCTTTTAATCGAATCAAAAGTTCCAAAATCTTTTTGGCCTGAAGCTCTTGCCATAGCTACGTACCTTATAAACCGACTTCCAACAAATATTCTCAAATTTAAAACTCCACTACAAACCCTATCAGAATTTGTCGAACTTCCCTCATTTCTTATGCTAGAACCAAAGATATTTGGGTGCACTACCTTTGTTCATATACCTAAGTCTCAGCGAAATAAACTCGACCCATGTGCTGAAAAATGTGTATTCGTTGGATATGGAGTGAATCAAAAGGGATACAGATGTTATAATCCCAAGACTCATCACATGTTCACCACTATGAACTGTGATTTTCTTGAAACAGAATACTACTATGCCTCCCAAGATAGTGGTCAGAGGGAGATAGAGTGTTCAGACGCACTAAGTTGGTTAGAGTATGTTCAGGCAACATCAGAAGAAAATATCCACAGCACTCAAGAGTCACCCAATGAAACTGCTCAAGAAAAATCACACAACATGTCCACACAATATACAAATCCTAACTCTAGTGCCATCCCAGATCAGTCTCCCAACCTGACATCCGAGGTATGTAACACTCAGTCTCCTCATACTCATGATTCCCCTGAACATGTTGAACTTGTTACCTCTGATCATGAAACTGCCACAGAACAAGAAGAACAACTTGACATCCGAGAACAAGAAGAACTAATACAGGAACAACCAACAGAAAGATATATGTTACCACCAAGAACTAACAGAGGGATTCCACCAAAAAGATATTCTCCAGAAAGAGAATCTCGAGGTTCTAGATATCCTATGGCAAATATGGCTAAGGGTAACTTGACTCAAGAAGCTAAGGCTTTCAATGCTGCACTATACTCTGAAGAAACTCCAACTAGCATAGATCAAGCCTTGAAGATGAAAAACTGGAAAGACGCAATGGAAAATGAAATGAAAGCCCTATTAAAAAATGACACATGGGAAAAATGTGTTATTCCAGTTGGAAAGAGACCGGTAGGATGTCGATGGGTCTTTACAGTAAAACATAAGCCCGATGGTACTGTTGAGAGATATAAAGCACGATTGGTAGCCAAAGGTTACACTCAAACCTATGGTATTGACTATGCTGAAACTTTCTCTCCGGTTGCAAAAATTGATACAATTAGGGTCCTTTTTTCCATTGCTGCAAATAAAGAATGGCCATTACACCAGTTTGACGTTAAAAATGCCTTTTTACATGGAGAACTAAAAGAAGAAGTTTATATGGAAGCCCCCCTTGGTTTCACGAAGAACTTTAAACCAGGAGAAGTTTGTCGCCTTAAAAAATCTCTCTACGGATTAAAACAATCCCCGAGAGCTTGGTTTGGGAGATTCACTTTAGCTATGAGAAAATATGGTTTCAAACAAAGTAACTCTGATCATACTTTGTTTCTTAAACGAAGAAATAACCTTATAACCTGTTTAATTATATATGTTGATGACATGATAATTACAGGCAACGATGAGGAGGAAATAACAAAACTAAGGAAGAATTTGTTTCAAGAGTTCGAAATGAAAGACCTAGGGAGGCTCAAATACTTTCTTGGAATTGAAGTTTTAAGGTCAAAACAAGGGATCTTTATTTGTCAGAAGAAATATGTTTTAGACCTATTAGCAGAAACTGGAATGATCAATTGCAAACCGGCAGAGACTCCCATGATGATAAATCAAAAGCTATGTATAGAAAACAAGGCAAAATCAGCAGACAAGGAAAGATATCAACGAATTGTGGGAAAATTGATATATCTCTCACATACTCGTCCTGATATATCATATGCTGTGGGGGTAGTTAGCCAATTCATGCATCAACCCCAAGTTTCTCATATGGAGGCAGTATGGAGAATTATCAGATATCTCAAAGGAACAGTAGGGCATGGAGTGTTGTTTAAGGCAAACGGGCATCTAAAAACCCAGATCTATACTGACGCAGATTGGGCAGGAGACAAAGGAAATCGAAGATCAACTTCGGGATACTTCACCTTAGTTGGCGGAAATTTAGTCACATGGAGAAGTAAGAAACAAAAGGTGGTATCCCTCTCTAGTGCTGAAGCAGAGTTCAGGGGAATATCACGAGGAGTCGCAGAAGCCCTATGGATACGAAAACTTCTCACCGAAGTTGGTCTCTTCCGTAAAGAAACCATTAAAATTATGTGTGATAATAAAGCTGCTATTCAAATATCAGAAAACCCTGTACAACATGACCGAACAAAACATGTGGAAGTGGATAGACATTTCATCAAAGAAAAACTAGAAACTCAAATCATTGAACTACCGTTCGTTCGATCAGAAGACCAGGTAGCCGACATTCTGACAAAAGCCGTAAATGGAAAAATTCTCAACAATTGTTTGGCCAAGTTGAATTTTGGGAATCCCACCATTCAACATGAGGGGGAGTGTTAAAATAAACACTTTTTATAAAGTATGGGTCAACCTAATCACTTCTCCAACTCAGATCCGACAATCCTTTTTCTGATGTTTCCCACTTCCTGTTTGCTGTCTTTCCTTTAATTCCTGTAAAGTGTAAAACCCTGCATATTTAAGCAGGGGCTTCGTGTTAAATGATATCAAAGAAAATCGTTCTATAACTTTTAACAATGAACTCATCTTCCTAGCTCCATCATCTCTCGCTACCATAATCTTATTTCCCCTTTTCAAGTGCTAAGCCTAACAGAGTCTTTCTTTTCCACCGTCACTTCCGCTCGTGTGCTCTTCCTCTCGGCGAATCAGCATTGTTTCACTCCTCCTCGTATGCTCCTCCTCCCATCCTTAGGTTCTCGATGCACCCTAACTTCCATTCATTTGGTCCCTGTTCCACATGATACCATACAGATGGTACATCGAGAAGAAAGAGAGATCGAGCGATGGTATTTTTCCAGTGAAAGAAGAGGAAAGATCGACCAGTCCTCCAAGAGAGGTAATGACGATAATAGAGGTGATGGAAACTCCTCCAAGAGCTACACACCAGATCATCACAGAATTCCACGTTCATTGATTTTAATTTAGGTTTTGTTCTTGTTCTTGTTCTTGCTTCTTCTTTAATTGGATTCATTTTGATAAATCACACCTCACTTCAAATCCTGATTAAACCCTGCTACAAATAATGTATACAAAATTTATTGTTGTGCATTCTTTCTGTAATCCGTTATTAACTTTTTGTTGAAATGATTTGTAGTGCTTGGATGGACTTGAAATCTATGGCAAATTCAGTCCAGAGGATATGTTATGTTATTTATCAATCTAATTTAATCTTTGGTATCTATCACTACCTGTTTCTTGTTGCTAATTCTGAATTCAGTTATGCTCCTCTATGTAAGACACATGAAAGATGATATGTAGAGCATATGCTTTATCAGAACACTTAAAAAATCATATATTTGTTCATTATGTAAGTTGCTCATTCAAGGTGTTTATAAACAGATCAAGTGCACGTCTTCTTAGTGACTAGGTACCGAAAGTGTTGCACAGAAGTATGCATTCTTCAGCTGTAATGGGGTTTGCTGGAATGCAACAAAAACAGATGGTAGTCTTTGTTGGTGCAGATAAAAGAAATATTGGATTTGATTTGCAAACTGGAAGAACCGATTATAAGCATCAAATTGAAAGCAAGTGTATGAGTGTTCTATCAAATCATTGTGATTTCAATCTTATCATGGTTCAGACCAGGTAAACAAACCACAATTGCCCTCGTTTTCATATTAAAATATTGTACAAATTTCGGAAACCAACTTTCCCTATTTTGCTAGAATGGTCATGAAAATATTGTACACCTTGTTTTCATATATATATATATATATATATATATATATATATATATATATATATATATATATATATATATATATATATATATATATATATATATATATATATATATATATATATATATATATATATATATATATATATATATATATATATCTATATATAGAGTAAAGTTCAATTGAGAACCTAAAAAAGCCTAGGAACCTAAGAACCCATTTTATTAACTTTTTTTCTACACAATATTTTTCAAAAAAAAAATATACCAAAATTTTTGTTATGATGCATCTAGAAGATATCAAAAAAATTTTCAAAAAAAATCATTTTTTTAATTTTTTTTTCATATGGGTTTAGGGTTTAGGTATAGGGTTTAGGGTTTAAGGTTTAGGGTTTAGGGTTTAGGGTTTAGGGTTTAGTTTTAGGGTTTAGGGTTTAGGTTTAGGGTTTAGAAATCTCTTAGACACTTTAAATAAAAAAATTGGATGCAAAAAAAATCATTTTTTATTTTTTTTCATATGGGTTTAGGGTTTAGGGTTTAGGGTTTAGGGTTTAGAAATCTCTTAGACGCTTTAAATAAAAAAATTGGATGCAATTTTTTTAAAAAAATATTGTGTAGAAAAAAAGTTCCTAGGTTCCTAGGTTTTTTTAGGTTCTCTCATGATCTCGACCCTATATATATATATATATATATATATATATATATATTCACGGTTCTATCAAATCCTTGTGATTTCAATCTTTTCATGGTTCAGACCAGGTAAACAAACCAAAATTGCCCTCGTTTTCATATTAAAATATTGTACAAATTTCGGAAACCAACTTTCCCTATTTTGCTAGAATGGTCATGAAAATATTGTACACCTCGTTTTCACACACACACACACACACACACACACACACACACATATATATATATATATATATATATATATATATATATATATATGTTAGGAAATAGACCTAAATCTATAGCCTATTGCCCAAGAATAATAACGAGAATATAAATGCGGAAATATAAACACAAAGTATCGACACAGAGATTTACGTGGTTCGGTCCAAGATGACCTACGTCCACGGGCAGGAGAAAGTATTCTTTATTCCAGAGCTAAATACAGGTGTTAAAGAGCGTACCTAGATTGCTAGTAAATCGGCCTTTTCTGACTATTGACTTGAGACTTGACAACTGACAACCCAACCAAAACCCTAATGACCAGCCTTTATATTTATAGGCATTACAAGAAACCCTAGCTGTTCACGGCCCACGCAACGCGGACACTTAATGGGCCGCGGCGCGCGTGTTTACAATTCATACGGGTTTTAATTCTCAATTCACTATTTAACAATCTCCACCTTGAATTGTGAATTCAACATAGCTCCACCTCGCTCTAGAAACCAAAAAACTTCTTCTCGTCTCCTGCCAGCTTGCCCCGTAGGACCTTACCTCCTGCGAACATCAACTAAGTTCAAGCATAGCTCGAACTTCTCATTGGGTAACGACTTTGTCAACATATCTGCCGGATTCACCTTGGTATCGATCTTCAAGATTGAGAACTTGTCTTCTTCAACTATGTCACGAATGAAATTTAACCGAATATCAATATGCTTTGTCTTTTCATGATAAACCGGATTCCTTGCTAGACATAAAGCGCTTTCACTATCACTGTTCAAGACAGGCTTCTCCACCTTCAATCCCAGACTCTCCACCAAACCATGTAGCCAGATACACTCCTTTATACCTTTAGTCATTGACATGTATTTCGCTTCAGTTGTAGACAAGGCAACAATAGATTGTAAAGTTGACTTCCAACTGACTGCACATCCAAACAAAGTGAAAATATAACACGTGAGCGATCTCCTTTTCACCAAGTCGCCACCATAGTCTAAGTCTGCATATCCCACCAAGTTACTATGAGTTTTACCACTATAGACCAAACAAACATCCTTAGTCCCCTTTAAGTATTGCAGGATCCACTTGACCGCTTCCCAGTGAGCTTTCCCAGGATTACTCATAAATCTACTAACCACACTAACTGCATGTGCTAAATCAGGTCTAGTACAGACCATAGCATACATAAGGCTTCCAACTGCACTTGAGTACGGAACTCTACTCATATAGTCTTTTTCCTTATCTGTAGTTGGTATAGTACTTCTATTTAATTTAAAATGCGCTGCCAAAGGAGTTCCAACTGGTTTTGATTGATCCATACCGAAAGACTACAAGACTTTCTCAATATATTTCTGCTGATAAACATATAACAACCCCGCTTTCCTGTCTCTCTGAATCTCCATCCCCAATATCTTCTTTGCTGCACCCAAATCCTTCATTTCAAACTCACTTGCCAAAAGCTTCTTCAAGTTATTAATTTCAGCCATCTCCTTGGCTGCAATGAGCATATCATCAACATATAGCAACAGATAAACAAAGGACCCATTGGACAACTGCTTCAAGTAGACACAATTATCAAACTGATTCCGAATGTAGCCATGCGAAGTCATAAACGAATCAAATCTCTTGTACCACTGTCTAGGAGACTGCTTCAAACCATAAAGAGACTTCTTCAACAGACACACATGATCCTTATTAGAACCCGGAAAACCCTCAAGCTGTGACATATATATATTCTCCTCCAAGCTTCCATGAAGAAATGCAGTTTTGACATCGAGCTGCTCAAGCTCCAGATTAAACGCACTCACCATAGCCAAAAGAACCCGAATTGACTTGTGCTTCACGACCGGTGAGAAAACCTCGTGATAGTCGATTCCTTCCTTTTGAGAAAAACCCTTCGCCACTAACCGTGCCTTGAACCTTGCGGGTTCAACCCCTGGAATTCCTTCTTTCTTCTTAAAGACCCATTTGCATCCAACCGGTTTGACTCCTTTCGGTAACGGAACCAGATCCCATGTTTCATTCTTCTCAAGAGATTGCATCTCTTCATTCATTGCCATCAACCAGCTTGATCCTTCTTTACTTGCCACCGCCTCTTTGTAGGACCGAGGCTCATCAGTACCAATGTTTTCACCAACAGCTAGTGCATATGCAACAGAACCAATATCACCATTGGTGACACATGCAGCATATCTAGCTGGTTTCTTCGTGCTCATTTTCTCTCTTCTCCTTGCTATAGATTCATCCTCATCGTTTTCTCCATCGGGATCGGCATCATCAGACTGATCCTCATTGGGCTGTTCATGAGTTTCATCACGTCTATGCTGATCATCACCGACATGCTGTTCTTCATTTATCACCATTCTGTCTAGAATTTGTGTGACAAACTCCACCTTCTGGTTGGCACCCTGATCTTTCCCTACATGACTTGTATCACCTCCTCTTTGGTTCACTATAGCAGATTCATTAAAGGTCACATCTCTGCTATTAATAAATTTTGGAGTTCTCCCTTCTTCTGTACACCACAGACGATAACCTTTCACTCCATGTACATACCCTAGAAATATGCACTTCATTGCCCTCGCCTCAAGTTTACCATCATTAACATGAGCATAAGCCGGACAAACAAATATACGTAAACCAGAATAATCAGAGGGTTTTCCAGACCATACCTCTTAAGGAGTCTTAAAGTCGATTGCAGTTGATGGTGATCTGTTCACCAGATAGCAAGCAGTATTAACCGCTTCCGCCCAGAATTTCTTCGATAAATCAGCATATAACCGCATGCTTCTAGCACGCGCTAACAGTGTTTGGTTCATCCGTTCCGCCACTCCGTTCTGCTGTGGTGTGTGCCGTATAGTGTGGTGCCGCACTATACCTTCCGCCTTGCAGAAGTTGTCAAACGGGGCATTGCAGAACTCCAACCCGTTGTCGGTTCTGAGTGTCTTGACAGATTTCCCGGTCCGTTTTTCAATCATCGTCTTCCACTCCTTGAACTTCCCAAACACTTCGTCTTTAGTCTTCAGAAAATATATCCAAACCTTCCTTGAGTAGTCATCAATGAAAGTCACAAAGTATCGATGACCTTTATGAGACTCGACCGGAGAGGGACCCCACAAATCTGAATGAATGTACTCCAGGATTTCCTTGCTTGTGTGTTTACCCGAACTAAACTTCACCCTACGTTGATTGCCTTTGACACAAGCTTCACAAAACTTGAGTTTTCCCGTTAGCTCACCACCAAACAACCCCTGTTTACTCAGAATTGACATACCCTTCTCACTCATATGTCCCAACCTTCTATGCCACAACTCTATCTTATCATTACTACTCTCAAAGGATTGAGAAATCGCCACTGTTCCCCTAACCGAATTTCCTTCTAAGACAGGAACCCCACTCTTCTGCACCTTTCCTTTCATAACTACTAGAGAGCCCTTGGTGACCTTCACCCAGTCATCCTCACCAAAGTATTTCAACCCATTCTTTGCTAAAGTAGTAAGAGAAATTAAATTCTTACGAAGATCCGGAACATACCAACAATCAAGCTTTCTGACCATACCATCGTGCATCATAATCTGTACCGTACCGCTTCCTTTGACCTGAGCAACCCAATCATCACCCAACTTCACCGTTCCTTTCAAGTCTCTAAAAGATTCGAACCAGTCACGATGGAAAGTCATATGATAAGATGCCCCAGTATCCAAGACTCAAGCATCAACAGAACTAGATGTACAAACAGTCAATACATCGCCTATGTCTTCTTCTTCAGAACCATCCTGAACAATAGCCGCACTGCCATTGTTGCTATTTTCTCCCTTCCCCCCTTTCAGCAATGCACAATTTCTCTTGAAGTGACCTTTCTCCTTGCAGTTATAACACTTGACTTTTGCAAAAACTTTCGATTTTGAACGTGACTTACTCCGATTTCCACCATCTTTCTTATCCGATGTCCTTCCTCTGCCAACGAATAGACCTGAACCGGATGTCTCCTCATTCCCAGAAACTCTACGTTTGAGTTTCTTGGACAGCAGAGAATCCTTCACATCATTCACAGTAATTGTTGTTCTTCCATACAATATAGTATCAACAAAATTCTCATGTGAATTCGGCAGTGAACATAACAAAATAAGGGCTTGATCCTCATCATCAACCTTTACTCCTACTCCTTGAAGATCTAGAATAATCCGGTTGAAAGAATCAAGATGGTCTTTTACTTGAGTACCTTCTGCCATCCGGAAAGTGTATTACCGTTGCTTCTGATATAGCCTATTTGTCAAAGAACTGTTCTGATACGTATCACAGAGCTTCTTCCAAATACCGGTAGCAGTGGGTTGATTAACAACTTCCCTCAACACCTCATCCGTCAAGCTCAAAAGAATAGCACTATGTGCTTTCGCCTCGATCTCTTTCTTCACAGCATCTGTTGTGTCCTTTGCATATTCTCCTTCCACTGCAACTGTGCATCCTTGTTGAACCAGAAGAGCCTTCATCTTAACTTTCCACAAAGTGAAATCATTCGAGCCATTGAACTTCTCCAAATCGAACTTGTGAGATGACATCTTCAATCAACCGATCCTTGTAGTCTTTGATAAACAAGTAAATCCGAAACTGCTTACTGCTCGTCGTCGCCGCGGCGCGGACTTCAACAGGGCGCGACGCGGGCTTGAACAGACGTGGTCCAACAGACGCGATCATTCAACAAGCGCTACGCGGTCTTTCAACAGACGCGACGCGGCGAAGCCGTAAACCCTAGATCTACTACCGATTTCAATCAACCAGAACTACAACCAGATCTAAAACACGCAGACCTAAAACCGCAAATAACCACAGATCTATAACACTACAGATCTGAAACCGCGGCTCTGATACCACTTGTTAGGAAATAGACCTAAATCTATAGCCTATTGCCCAGGAATAATAACGAGAATATAAATGCGGAAGTATAGACACAAAGTATCGACACAGAGATTTACGTGGTTCGGTCCAAGATGACCTACGTCCACGGGCAGGAGAGAGTATTCTTTATTCCAGAGCTAAATACAGGTGTTACAGAGCGTACCTAGATTGCTAGTAAATCGGCCTCTTCTGACTATTGACTTGAGACTTGACAACTGACAACCCAACCAAAACCCTAATGACCAGCCTTTATATTTATAGGCATTACAAGAAACCCTAGACGTACCCTAGCTGTTCACAGCCCACGCGACGCGGACACTTAATGGGCCGCGGCGCGCGTGTTTACAATTCATACAGGTTTTAATTCCCAATTCACTATTTAACTATATATATAAATATATATATATATATATATATATATATATATATATATATATATATATATATATATATATATATATATATATATTCACGGTTCAATATTATCTTGTTTTCAACATGTTAACTTGTTTCTTGTATGTGATTTTTTTTTTGCAGAAATGGTTAGTGCCCGAGAAGCTTTCTTTTCATGTAAAACTCACACCAATGAGAAGAATCTTTGGTGTTAATGTGTGGACATATGGAAGATGAATCTTGCTAGTCTTTTAATTTTAACTGATCATTATTATGTAATTGACAAGCTATACTCTTTTGTATTGGATTTTTTTTTGTATATATGATATATTATTATTATGAGAAATTTAATGTGATTTATTTAAATTTTAGTATATTTAGAAGAATATGTAATTTTTATAAAAGCGTAAAATCTTGATATACAAAATGTCACACAATAATTTTTAAAAAATTTAAAAAATTTATGACATACAAATGATCAGTTGTAAGTGTTTGTCGTAAATGTATGTTATAAAAGTTTGTCATAGATGTATGCCGTAAATTTATGACAGAAAAATGTTTGTCATCTTTTATTTATGACTGGGTTTTCAATGACAGACATTTCTATATCCTTTCATGACTAACAATGTCAGTCATTAAAGGTCTTTTTTCTAGTAGTGCAAATTGGTCAAAGTAATTATGACTTTGACTTCCCTCTAACTACAAAATAACCTTGGACTCTTAGTTTTAAGCCATATCTCACAACATTCTGCATCGTTCCAATATTTTCGTCCTAAAACGAATCACCATAGTTGTTGATGTTGCATTCTGCATTTACATAAAAATGAGTCCGGTCGAGCTTCCACATATTCAACCTTCACAATTGGGGCCGTGTTATAACTAAATACATCTACTAGAATTGTAAAAAAACTTAATAATTACTACTTTTTTATTCACAATGAGTTCATTTTAAAAGGCAATCGCCTATGTACAAGGGCCCATCAACCCGATTACCTATCTCATATAGAGTGTCGGTCTATGCTCGGTCCTTATTACCTGGGCCACCTCTTTCAGAGAAATGAGCAATGTAGCGAATAATTTGCAATTACCGTACGACATTAACTAGTAATGTGAACCAACACGAGGCTAGTACTAATGAAATAGAAATAGGGAACGTCTTTTTGCTGAAGACTAGGAATAAATCTAAAACTTTTACAGCAACTAGCTATTCAACACGCCCTTTGCTTGACAATGTGTCACCCTCATCTGCAACATGAAGTAATCATATTTGGCGTTTGGAGAAGACTTGTAAAATGCTTCAAAACGATTTCTGGATTAGCAACCAGATTGCGAATGAAATGATTCCAATTACCTATGTCTTCGATCGTGCTAGAAATTGCCAATTCTTTGTCATCACGAGTGATGCTTGGTTGTCATCGAAAACTTATTGCATAAATTTGCTTTTGAAGAAGATCAACAAGTAACATTCTCATCCAGACACATTGGTATGCTGATGATATGGCAGGCAACATACTCTACTTCAAATGAAGACGAGGCTATAATGTCTTGTTTCTTTGGGCTCCACGATATAGCACTTGAACCAAGAGAAAAACATAGATGGAGGTGTTCCTTCGATCATCCAAACAACCAGCACAACAATAGTTAGTCAAACAAAGCAATCTTACAGAAACCACAACAATGAAAACAACTATAACAAGTCTAAATAACTTTCTACTAAGGAAGAACGAAATATTATATAAAGGGGTTGGGAGAAAGAGTTGCCTGCATTGCTAATATCGTGATGAAAAAGGGTGTCTCTTATCAACGCCTCAGTCTGTATCAAAAGTGATCAAGCAATAAACTCATTAATTTCCCTTAAAAGTTGTGGATATGGAATATTATTTAAGAATTAATATTGGCGTACCTTTTATATTGGGGAGTGTAGCCAAGTAACTTCTTAGTTGTTTTGTGTTCGAAGAGGCTTTTATATTGATGGCTATCATTCGAAAAACGATCATGGCTTAGGAAGTAATCTCCTGAAGTTAACTTAAAAGCTGACAGATTTCTACCAATGATATGTTTCCAGGACTTATAATAACTCAAAGGATCTCCTTCATTGTCACTATCAATGAACATAGGACTGATCCCACACTCTGTTACCATTACACCACCATCTTCCTCTTCCTCTACTATGGTGACACTAACTTCATCACCTTGTTCAACCTGATTCTTCCTAAACATCCAATGGCTTAACCATACTATATCTTCATCAGCTTCCTTAGCAGCAAATGCACAACCATAATATATCCAGGTGCGCTTTTTGGTCATGTTTCGTACTTTTATTCTTAAAGAACTAATCATCCCTGTGCCTGTAAATTTATGCACAAAGCATATATTTATTCCTTTTATTCTTTTATTCATTGAAGATGATGGCATGGTGAATGATAGTGATGAACCATTGCTTTTATGAGCTAGCCAGTTAGGAACTACTTTTCCTGGAAAACATGTGCTAAATATTCCAAATTCGTAATACATCTGCAAAAAGATGATTATTTTCATGAATTATAGGCCTGTTGTTGGGTGGTAGTGATCAATAGATAGAGATTTAAAGCCAAAGAAGGAGTTTACATGGACCGGAAGTTTCTTGGGGAGGGAATGTTTGTAAGTATCCCAACTCTTCACCTTGTGATCTTTCATACATTGCAAATTTTTCCACCCCAAACTACGTAATATCTTATCATCAATTTCATCTATTGCTTGAATTTTAATCATACCTTGGATCTCCTTTAATGCGACACCACTCGGGTAATTATAGATATATGGTAATTTTGGCATTTCTTGAGGGAATGTTATTTTAACAAGTGATTCGCATGACTGGGTATACAACTGTCTGATTGTATTTGGAGGGCACACAACCGACTTTAATACCGAACATTCTATAACAGTGAGTAACCTAAGACTGCTAAGGCTTCTCACACAATCAGGCTGGGACTCAATCGGATTGCTATCTAAACGTAAAGTACTCAGCATTGACATGCTACTGAAGTCGGTTGGAAAGGATTCATTGAATAAATTACATCCTATAAGAGACAAGGATACTAGTGAAGATGGCAAGGAAATCAAAATTGATTTTGGACTTTTCGGTATGAATACTGCAATTTTAGATGAAGAGGCATGGGAATTTGTCCAAACTGTTATAAATAAATTATATCGACAATAAAATAAAATTATAATACGATAAAGTAAAAATAAAAGTGGACACAAGGATTTAACGTGGAAAAACCCTTTCGGGAAAAAAACCACGGGCACAACCGATGATAATCACTATATGAGAAAAATGAGGAGGTTACAAGATTTGGAACTGAAAAATATATATCTCTCTTTTCTTTTAATACACAGAGCCTCACAAATATATCTATGTATATATATATTTCACTCAATGGTTTTGGACGATTTTATTTGGAAAATGATCATCCCTATTTACAGGGATGATCAGCCGAAACTTGTCTTGATAATTGGAAAAAGAATTGTAGGCGATTGTAGGCGCTGCATGTTGAATTTTCCACGTTCAAACTCTTCACGTTCAAACTCAATTGGCATTTGATTTTGATTATTACTATTCATGTGGGGCCCACATGAATTATTTCTTCCTTTTACTTTTGCTTTTTCAAAAGGCATCTTTCACAATCTCCACCTTGACTTTAAAAAGCAATAAGTAATCAAACTCCACCTTGAGACGAATTTCCACTTGTAGAACTCCTCATTATAAAATCATCGTGTGCCGACAATCCTTGGAATTAGATTGTCATACCAACCAAGCTTGAGCAAAGCTCAAACTTAGTTGCTGGAACCGGCTTCGTCATCATATCCGCCAGATTGTCATGAGTGCTAATCTTTTGAACTTGAATATCACCTTTGGAAATAACATCTCGAATAAAGTGATAACGTACATCAATATGTTTCGTCCTCTCATGAAACATTTGATCTTTTGTGAGATAAATAGCACTTTGACTATCACAAAAAATCTTTGTGGAAGATGTGTCTCCACAAAGTTCACCATATAAATTTCTTAACCAAATAGCTTCTTTGCAAGCTTCAGAAATTGCCATGTATTCTGCTTCAGTTGTGGATAAGGCAACTGTGGTCTGTAGACTTGCCTTCCAACTCACAGCACATCCACCAATGGTAAAGACATAACCTGTCAAAGATCTTCTTTTGTCTAAATCTCCAGCATAATCAGAATCTACATAGCCCACTAGTCCTTCACCAGAACTTCCAAATTGTAAACATGCATTGGAAGTACCGCATAAATACCTAAGAATCCATTGAACAGCTTTCCAATGCTCTTTTCCTGGGTTAGCCATATATCTGCTAACAACACTTAAAGCGTGAGATAAATCAGGGCGAGAACATACCATGGCATACATTAGAGAACCAACTGCACTAGAATACGGAACTTTCGCCATGTTGTTAATTTCATCATCTGTCTTTGGACAATATGCTGAAGACAGTTTGAAATGTGCAGCTAACGGAGTACGCACTGGCTTGGCTTTATGCATGTTGAATCTTTGAAGAACTTTTTCAATATACCTCTTTTGACTTAGGTATAGTTTTCCATGCTGTCTGTTACGAGTGATTTCCATACCAAGAATTTTCTTGGCTGGACCTAAGTCCGTCATTTCAAACTCATTGCTTAGTTGTGTTTTTAATTTTGCTATCTCTAGTTTATCTTTCGCAGCAATCAACATATCATCAACATAAAGAAGCAGATATATTGATGAACCATTGACTGACTTAAAATAAACACAACTATCATAATCTGACCTTTTAAAATTCTGAGATAGCATAAAAGAGTCAAACCTCTTATACCATTGCCTTGGGGACTGCTTTAACCCATAAAGAGATTTCTTCAATCTACATACTAAGTTCTCTTTTCCAGGGATAATGAAGCCTTCAGGTTGCTCCATATAAATATCTTCCTCCAATTCACCATGTAAAAATGCAGTTTTGACATCTAACTGCTCAAGCTCATAGTTATGCATGGCAACAATACTAAGTAAAGTACGAATTGAGCTATGCTTAACAACAGGAGAGAAGACATCAGTAAAATCAATGCCTGGAATTTGGCTATAGCCTTTAGCAACTAACCTTGCTTTAAATCTTGCTTCCTCATTAGGAGTAATACCTTCTTTTCTTTTGAAAATCCATTTGCAGCGGATATGCTTCTTTTCTTTTGGTAATTTCACCAACTCCCAAGTGCCATTTTTTTCAAGAGATTCCATTTCATCATGCATGGCAATTATCCATTTGTTGCAATGTTCTGAAGTAATGGCTTCCGTGTAAGTTGAAGGTTCTTTGATACCTTCAATTTCTTCAGCAACGTTTAAAGCATAAGCAACAATATTTGCTTCTTCTATCAGTCTCTTGGGAGGATGAATGACCCTCCTAGGTCTATCAGTTGCTATAGAATGTTGTGGTTGGTGAGTAGGATTAGGAGTAGAAGACTCTTGCTCAACTGATGGATTTTGATCAATAGAGTTTTCTTTTTCTGGTGTATGTTCTGAGTTAACAGATTGCTCCACCTGCACACTTGTCTTTTGTTGACTCTCAACAGGAATATTAGTAGAAGAATCTTTATGTAGCATAGCTGATTCATTAAATACTACATTTCTACTAATCATGATCTTTTTAGTTTCAGGACACCATAACTTATATCCTTTCACACCAGACTTATAACCGACAAAGATACATTTAATTGCCCTAGGCTCTAATTTTCCATTATCAATATGAGCATAAGCAGGGCAACCAAAAATTCTTAAATCTGAATAGTTTGCTGGGGAGCCAGACCATACCTCAATAGGAGTCTTTTTATCAAGTGGAATAGAAGGTGACATGTTAATTAAATAACATGCAGTAGAAGCAGCTTCTGCCCAAAAATGCTTAGATAATCCTGCGTTAGATAACATACAACGGGCTTTTTAAATAATGGTTCTGTTCATACGTTCAGCTACACCATTTTGTTGGGGTGTGTGAGAAACAGTGTAGTGTCTAACAATTCCTTCTAGTTTACAATATGAATTAAATTCATTTGAACAAAACTCCATACCATTATCTGTGCGAAGCTTTTTGACCTTCTTACCGGTCTGGTTTTCCACCATGACTTTCCATTCTTTGAATGCAGAGAATGCTTCAGATTTAAGCTTCAAGAAATATGGCCAAACTCTTCTTGAATAATCATCAATAATTGTCAACATATAACGAGCACCTCCTAGTGATGCTTCTTGAGATGGTCCCCATAAATCAGCATGTACATACTCCAAAATGCCTTTTGTAGTATGTACCGAGGTGTTGAATTTCACCCTCTTGTGTTTGCCAAATATGCAGTGTTCACAGAATTCCAGTTTGCCAACGCATTGGCCATCAAGCAATCCTCTTTTGCTTAATTCTGTCATACCAAGTTCACTCATATGCCCAAGACGCATATGCCACAGGTTAGTAGTATCAGTAGATGAGTTTGAAGTAATATTAGAATTACCTGTTACTGTTGTACCCCGAAGATGATACAGGTTTGCTGATTTGATATCGGCTTTCATGACAATCATAGCGCCTTTTGAAACCTTTAAAACTCCACCTTCACCGGAATATTTGTACCCTTTAAGGTCAAGAGTACTTAAAGAAATAAGGTTTCTTTTCAAACCTGGAACGTGTCGAACATCAGACAGAGTTCTGACAACACCATCAAACATCTTGATTTGAATTGAACCGATTCCAGTGACTTTATATGGTGCATTATCACCCATCAATACGGAGCCGCCTTCTATAGGTTGATAATTTGTAAACCAGCTTCTGTTTGGACTCATATGAAAAGTACAAGCTGAGTCAAGAATCCATTCATCATTGGTTTTTAGGATTCCTGCAAAAGCTACAAGAACATCACCGTTAGAATTATTTTCAGCAGCATAAGTAGCTTTTCCTTCATCATCTTGATTTGGTTTGTGATTTTGATTAGAAGCTCTTTTCTCCTTGTTTTTCAACTTGTAACATTCAGAGATATCATGTCCTTCCTTTTTGCAATAGTTGCATGACTTGGAACGTCTGGATCTAGATTTGCTTCTAGAATTTCTTTTGTTCTTGCCTTTGGAATCATTCTTATCTGTTGGTCTGCCACGAACTGCCAGACTTTCTCCTTTATAACTTGAACCTTCAGTGGATACCATATCTTTCATCTTTTCTTTGGCATGCAAAGCTTCATAAACTTCTTGAAGTGTTAAAGTATCACGACTATATAATATGGTATCTCTAAAGTTTGAATAAGAACTAGGCAAAGAACATAAAAGAATTAAACCCAAATCCTCTTCATCATATTTTACCTCCATAGCTTCAAGATCAGTGATGATCTCTTTAAACGTCGAAAGATGATCCAGCAATGATCCACCTTCTTGCATCTTAAGCGAAAATAATTTTTGTTTAAGGTGCATCTTACTTGTGAGATCTTTGGTCATGCAAATTTGTTCTAATTTTAGCCATAAAGAGGCTGCAGTAGTTTCTTTCAAAACTTCCTGCAAAATATTGTTAGATAAATGAAGATGGATATGAGAGAGAGCCTTACGATCTTTACGATCCTTTTCTTCATCTGACCAAGACGCAGGCATTTTGTCTCGGCCTAACAGAGCATCATCAAGGTCCAACTGGGCCAATACAGCTCGCATTTTTACTTGCCATAATGAAAATCTTGTATCTCGATCCAACAATGGAATATCGTATTTCAAAGTAGCCATGTCGATATAATACTCAAAAATTGAGAATGAGTATAGAAAACAACGTGGCTCTGATACCACTTGTTATAAATAAATTATATCGACAATAAAATAAAATGATAATACGATAAAGTAAAAATAAAAGTGGACACAAGGATTTAACGTGGAAAAACCCTTTCGGGAAAAAAACCACGGGCACAACCGATGATAATCACTATATGAGAAAAATGAGGAGGTTACAAGATTTGGAACTGAAAAATATATATCTCTCTCTTTTCTTTTAATACACAGAGCATCACAAATATATCTATGTATATATATATTTCACTCAATGGTTTTGGACGATTTCATTTGGAAAATGATCATCCCTATTTATAGGGATGATCAGCCGAAACTTGTCTTGATAATTGGAAAAAGAATTGTAGGCGATTGTAGGCGCTGCATGTTGAATTTTCCACGTTCAAACTCTTCACGTTCAAACTCAATTGGCATTTGATTTTGATTATTACTATTCATGTGGGGCCCACATGAATTATTTCTTCCTTTTACTTTTGCTTTTTCAAAAAGCATCTTTCACACAAACACCATCTAATGCTAGAATTCTAACTTTCTTTAACTTGCCAATGTCTGGAAGCTTCCTGAGCTTATTGCAGTAGCTAATATCAAGATAATCAAGGCTATCACATCCACCAATTGATTCGGACACATGAACCAAACTTTCACATTTTCTGAGTATCAACCTCTCAAGTGCAGGGAGCCTGGAGAAACCACCAACCCTAACAAGCTTTATGCAATAACTCAGATTTAGATACTTCAAAGACCCAAGAAGCTGTCACAATTGAGATCAATGAGTCAATCATGCTATTACATATATATCAATCGACTACAAAATGAATAAAAGCTTTCGATTTCATACATTTGGTTTCTTCCAAAGCTGTTTCAGGTCACTGTAAGACATGTCAAGAGCAACCAAATTTTCCATCGGTGTAAGACCCATTTTCATTTTGAGATGCTTACTAAGGTAAGTAGAGTTATTACCTTATAGTCGGTGTGGTCTTACATATGAGTTGTTTAGAGATGTGTTAATCTAAAGTTATAATTAGCCTAATCAAGTTGTAGAACTTTTCCTTAGCTTTCTAAGCATATAAGGATTGTTAAAAACGGATAAGAAACGAGAAAGTTACGATGGAAAAACTAAGTGAACTTCCAGATTCACACGGGACGTGCAGATTTCACACGGGGCGTGTGAAATCCTGCAGTGAGCCTTTCCAGAATCACACGGGGCGTGTGGAATTCCACACGGGCCGTGTGAAATCCTGCAGTAGGCTATTCCAGACTTGCACGGGGCGTGTGGAATTCCACACGGGGCGTGTGGACCTGACAGACCCTTTAAATGTGCAGAAAATGCTCATTACGGGAAAAACATTTCCTTTTCGACCTTGAGAGCTCCAAATGGCGATTTTGGGTCAAATTGAAGCTGGAGAATCGTAGGGAAACATCGGGAGATGCGGATCTAATCCCGTACACGCGTTCTTGCTTCCTAATTCGTTGAGGTGAGTGATTTCTTCGGTTTGGGGTTTTTGAA
This sequence comes from Cichorium intybus, assembly GCA_023525715.1. NCBI lineage: Eukaryota > Viridiplantae > Streptophyta > Magnoliopsida > Asterales > Asteraceae > Cichorium > Cichorium intybus. The sequence goes on from CM042010.1 coordinate 123,473,796, forward strand.
ACCCTAACTTTGATTTTGTGATTTCGTTATATATTGTTATATATGTTGATAGTAGATTGTTAGTGGATGCCTTTAGAGTTATTGGTGAGAGTATTGTCGAGTTTCTACGGTTGAATGAGTAGAACCGCGGAATTAGGGATTTCGGTAAATATTGAGTTGATATTTACCGTTTATACTCCTTTTTCCTCTTTTGATTGATACATCTTTGAGATAGATGATATTGAGATGATTGTGGATGTTGAAGAATTGATTTAGACTATGGTGATATAACCAAGTCTAGCGAACAGAAGCCCGGTACGCGCAAATTGGGAGTTCCACGTACCAAGCCGATATTAGGTGAGTAGTTATAATTCATTATATATAGTTTGACTATATCTAAATTGAATTATGGTACATGTTAATTGGTTGAGATACTAAGTTGTATGAGTTAAACAAGGTTTAGAATTCACTGTTATATACGAGTACTTGGTTTGATTGAATATACTGAATGACTGAGATAATCATAGAGATTGAGTTAGTACATATGTTGTACATATATGTGTGTTGTATTGATATTGCGGTAGCTTAGAGTTAAAGTGGTTATGTTAATTGTGGATAACAAGAGACGAGTTATAGTCTATACTTGAGCATAAGATCAGAGTATATGCTAGAGTGAGTGACTTAAAGAGTCTTTGAGTTTGATTGCTACAACCATAATAACTGTTACAATTGAGCATAATTAACAGTGAAATGAGTTTATACGAGTATGTAGGATTGAGTTTATGAGTAGTATCAGTTGAGATACTTATTTATTGAGTTGATATTACTACTAATTAGCTGGTGTTTGTAAAGCTAATATGTTTGCAGGTTTCAGAGTTTAGAGAGAGTGAATATCGCTAATGATACTAGCAAAAAGAAGAATGAGAAGAGAGTTTACTAAAAGAGATTATGGAGTATGATTGAAATTTCTCACTAAGCTTTATAAGCTTACACTTGAGTTGTTTGTTGTTTTACAGGTATATGTAGCAGTGATAGGGGAAGGCATGTGATAAAGAGAGATAGACAACTTAGAGCATGTCCTTTAGTTGTGTTAGGTTTATTTGTAATGCCTGGTCAAATTTTAAGGACCTTTTGTGTAATTAATGTTTGATAACATCTTGTTTTTCCTGGGTTGAGTGCAAGTATACCCATTTTTAATGTATAATTGTTTGCAAAATTTTGGGTGTACTTTGTATGAGAAACCGGGTGTTACAAGTTGGTATCAGAGCATGGTTTAAGCGAACTAGGTCTTTGAGTGTAGAGTCCTAAACTTGAACCAAGAAGAGAGAGAGCCCCTATCACATGCTTAGAAAAGATACGGCTGCAGATATTAGTGTATGAGTTAAGTATAACTATTCTGTTATATTATTATTTGTTGTTTTCTGTCTGTAAATACAGATATGGAGTCAGATGAAGGATGAGTTGAGAAATTGGTAAGAGCCGGTTGGACCAATAGTGGATGATGAGACTAGATTTTGGCTGATATGAGATATTAACCAACGAGAAGAAAAGAAATTAGGCTAATTATGAGATGTTAACTGAATATGAGATGAGATTCTGTTGATGGCGAATTTCCAGATGATGATGAGATGTTAAGATGAGATCCCGGTCGAGGAAAAATTCTAACTGATGATGAGAAAGAGTTTGAGCATATGTTGAGCATGAGCTAAGAGTTGAGATATGTGAGTGTAGCTGAGTACACTCAAGATTTGAGAACCGCGGTACGCAAGGTTCAACTAATGAGGAGACGAGATTTTGTTGCTATGAGGTATGCAAGTAATTTTACTTAACATGTTAGCTGTAATGTGTCTCGCGTGTTTAATTGTTGATAATACATGTAATAGAATATGTATAAAATATGTAGACACGTAAAAGATCAATTGAGATTACATGTATTAGAGAATTGTGGTTATAAAGTGTAGTAATCGGCATTGAGATGAGAATCTCATGTCCATTTGAAGTAATGTTTACATATCACCTAACGAGTGCTTTGTGATTGTATATAACTGAGATTATAAGTGGTTGCTTGACGAGTACTTAACAACCTTAGAGAAGTGTGTATAAAGAGTATATACATGGTAAATATACATATATATATATATATATATATATATATATATATATATATATATATATATATATATATATATATATATATATATATATATATATATATATAAATATAAATTTTGATATTGTATATATAGTGTTTGTTGTTTCACAGATGTGACGAGACTTTTATGTACGAGTACTTTGTGGTTGAGACCACATATTCTGTGGGACCACATATCGAGTAAAAGTGGTTGAGACCACATATTCTGTGGGACCACATAATGAGTAAAAGTAGTTGAGACCACATATTCTGTGGGACCACATATCGAGTAAATGTGGTTGAGACCACATATTTCGTGGGACCACATATCGAGTAAAGTGGTTGAGACCACATATTCTGTGGGACCACATATCTAGTAAAGTGGTTGAGACCACATATTCTATGGGGCCACATAATGAGTAAATGTGATCGAGACCACATATTCGGTGGGGTCACATATTGAGTAAATGTGATCGAGACCACATATTCGGTGGGGTCACATATTGAGTAAATGTGATCGAGACCACATATTCGGTGGGGTCACATATTGAGTAAATGTGATCGAGACCACATATTCGGTGGGGTCACATATTGAGTAAATGTGATCGAGACCACATATTCGGTGGGGTCACATATTGAGTAAATGTGATCGAGACCACATATTCGGTGGGGTCACATATTGAGTAAATGTGATCGAGACCACATATTCGGTGGGGTCACATATTGAGTAAATGTGATCGAGACCACATATTGGGTGGGGTCACATATTGAGTAAATGTGATCGAGACCACATATTCGGTGGGGTCACATATTGAGTAAATGTGATCGAGACCACATATTCGGTGGGGTCACATATTGAGTAAATGTGATCGAGACCACATATTCGGTGGGGTCACATATTGAGTAAATGTGATCGAGACCACATATTCGGTGGGGTCACATATTAAGTAAATGTGATCGAGACCACATATTCGGTGGGGTCACATATTGAGTAAAGGTGATTGAGACCACATATTTGGTGGGGTCACATATTGAGTAAAGGTGGTTGAGACTACATATATTGTGGGACCACATAGCGAATAAACGTGGTGGAGACCACATATTCTGTGGGGCCACGTATTGAGTAGTTGAGGTTAAGATCACATATTTTTGTGAGACCACATAACAAGTACCTTGTGGTTGGAGTAATGAAAATTGTTATGACTCAAACAAAAAAAGGAGTTACGGTGAGTCTATATGACTTGAGACCGTAGCGGAGACTCGCTAGAGTCAAAGAGGAGATGGATTCAAATCGGAGAATAGTACGAGGTACCATGATCTGATCAGAGGACGATTCGAGGTATCGTGAGATAGTGTTGAATGATGAGACCAAAGGATGGTACGAGGTACCAAGAGTTGAGGCAGAGTGGTGCTATAGTGGTGGTGCTTGTGTGTAAACAGGCATGTACTTTATGATGATGCGGAGTAATGAGACATGTACTATCCTTGCGTGCGGATAGATATGGACGTAGCGGTAAGCTTGTGTGGCTTGAAACCTACGGGTTGAGAAGAGGACGAATCAGAGGCCGAGTAACAGTACGAGGGTACTATGAGATAATACAGTGAGTAATACTGTTGAGAAGTGTTACTGTGAGTATGTAAATTTGTCATGTAGTCGTGTTAAGAAAGTGTGAAATTTCTTACATGTTGGACGAGATAGAGTTTTATAAATACATAATGAAAAGATGTGAGTTAAAAGACGGAGTAAAGTAATTATGTTCGTGATTGATAGGATTCGTTCCTTAGCAATCAAACCAATTACTGCCAATGAGATAAATGCGTGGGTGTCGAGATGACAAAACTATTTATTCGTATGAGACGATGGATAGTGAATTTTGCTATAATAATCTGAGTTATTTTCTTGAGATTAATGAATTAATCGGATAATTAGATATGATCTCATTGTAGGGATTTCGGTGTCAAATTTTATTATTTTTTAGCCATGTGTAGAGATTTCGGTGAGTTGTTTATTGGGTGAAAAACCTAAAATGTGTGTTGAGGTGGGAGTAGAGATAAATGAGCTTTTGGAGAAGTTATAATCAGTTGTAGTGATGAGACAACTGAAACGAGTCTTGTGTGACCAAAATGTCGAGAGTTAAATAATAATTTCAAAGAAGGCATGAATGAAACTCGAGATAGTTTCTAATATTCATGAGTTGTGTTGATGAGGAGTCAATAATTGACAGGTTTCAATTAGAGGAGTAAATTGAGAGAGAATGAGTATTGGAATCAGTGGGACCGTTTTCCTTATTGAAGGATGGTACAATGAGAATGTGGCTCGATGTGAGTCATAAATATGAATGTATGCAAATAATGATAGTGATTGGAGTATCACTTGAGGAGTAAGGTGAGATACTTTGATGTCGACGAAGCTACAACGAAGGGTGCACTATAAAAGAGTGAGTACTTGCCTACGTGGCAATGATGATAGCCAATATAGCTATAGAGATCATCTTATGAGACTGATGACGGGCGTTAATTATATTATGACTAAATGAGATATGCCAATATGTACATGTCATATGAGATGACGAAAGGATAATATCATTATCGTAAGTGATGTGTGATTGTGGTGGTGAGATGGTTGTATAGACCATACCTATTCTAAGAGATTCCGAGGACGGAATCTTTTGAAGGAGGAGAGAACTTGTAAGACCCATTTTCATTTTGAGATGCTTACTAAGGTAAGTAGAGTTATTACCTTATAGTCGGTGTGGTCTTACATATGAGTTGTTTAGAGATGTGTTAATCTAAAGTTATAATTAGCCTAATCAAGTTGTAGAACTTTTCCTTAGCTTTCTAAGCATATAAGGATTGTTAAAAACGGATAAGAAACGAGAAAGTTACGATGGAAAAACTAAGTGAAATTCCAGATTCACACGGGACGTGCAGATTTCACACGGGGCGTGTGAAATCCTGCAGTGAGCCTTTCCAGAATCACACAGGGCGTGTGGAATTCCACACGGGCCGTGTGAAATCCTGCAGTAGGCTATTCCAGACTTGCACGGGGCGTGTGGAATTCCACACGGGGCGTGTGGACCTGACAGACCCTTTAAATGTGCAGAAAATGCTCATTACGGGAAAAACATTTCCTTTTCGACCTTGAGAGCTCCAAATGGCGATTTTTGGTCAAATTGAAGCTGGAGAATCGTAGGGAAACATCGGGAGATGCGGATCTAATCCCGTACACGCGTTCTTGCTTCCTAATTCGTTGAGGTGAGTGATTTCTTCGGTTTGGGGTTTTTGAAACCCTAACTTTGATTTTGTGATTTCGTTATATATTGTTATATATGTTGATAGTAGATTGTTAGTGGATGCCTTTAGAGTTATTGGTGAGAGTATTGTCGAGTTTCTACGGTTGAATGAGTAGAACCGCGGAATTGGGGATTTCGGTAAATATTGAGTTGATATTTACCGTTTATACTCCTTTTTCCTCTTTTGATTGATACATCTTTGAGATAGATGATATTGAGATGATTGTGGATGTTGAAGAATTGATTTAGACTATGGTGATATAACCAAGTCTAGCGAACAGAAGCCCGGTACGCGCAAATTGGGAGTTCCACGTACCAAGCCGATATTAGGTGAGTAGTTATAATTCATTATATATAGTTTGACTATATCTAAATTGAATTATGGTACATGTTAATTGGTTGAGATACTAAGTTGTATGAGTTAAACAAGGTTTAGATTTCACTGTTATATACGAGTACTTGGTTTGAATGAATATACTGAATGACTGAGATAATCATAGAGATTGAGTTAGTACATATGTTGTACATATATGTGTGTTGTATTGATATTGCGGTAGCTTAGAGTTAAAGTGGTTATGTTAATTGTGGATAACAAGAGACGAGTTATAGTCTATACTTGAGCATAAGATCAGAGTATATGCTAGAGTGAGTGACTTAAAGAGTCTTTGAGTTTGATTGCTACAACCATAATAACTGTTACAATTGAGCATAATTAACAGTGAAATGAGTTTATACGAGTATGTAGGATTGAGTTTATGAGTAGTATCAGTTGAGATACTTATTTATTGAGTTGATATTACTACTAATTAGCTGGTGTTTGTAAAGCTAATATGTTTGCAGGTTTCAGAGTTTAGAGAGAGTGAATATCGCTAATGATACTAGCAAAAAGAAGAATGAGAAGAGAGTTTACTAAAAGAGATTATGGAGTATGATTGAAATTTCTCACTAAGCTTTATAAGCTTACACTTGAGTTGTTTGTTGTTTTGCAGGTATATGTAGCAGTGATAGGGGAAGGCATGTGATAAAGAGAGATAGACAACTTAGAGCATGTCCTTTAGTTGTGTTAGGTTTATTTGTAATGCCTGGTCAAATTTTAAGGACCTTTTGTGTAATTAATGTTTGATAACATCTTGTTTTTCCTGGGTTGAGTGCAAGTATACCCATTTTTAATGTATAATTGTTTGCAAAATTTTGGGTGTACTTTGTATGAGAAACCGGGTGTTACAATCGGTAAGTCTGAAGGTATGCATGTGAATTGAAATCCATGCATACACAACCATTTTAAACGTTTTGGAAAATCTGTGTAGGATCCACGGAGTTTTACATGATTGAGTTGGAGTAGATTTAGGTTATTCATCTTTCTTAATGCATTTGTTCTCAATTCGACTGTTTTGCGATGAGAAGATGAACACATTAGAAAAAGCCAAGTGAAAAATGACCAAATCCTTAAAAACACCAAGTAAACCCTCTTAATCAATTGAACGACTCTAAAATCATTCGGGGGATCATCACCAATAAACGTATGCTTTGTCACCATCCTTGGCTTTTTCCCCAATAAGTTCATGTCAAGGATAAGACCTTGAATTTTTTTGGTACCCTAATTAAGAATAAAAATGACAACGAAACAATTAGTGTTATATAGATGATAAAAACTAATGGATACACATTACAAATATTTGTTTTACCTTGCCTTCTTTTAACAAATTAATGGACTCTTCATGATTCCATATTCGACTACGCTTCCATGGTTTCTCAGGTGATTCTTGGCGGACTAAATCTCTCCCAAAATCTTGAAGCAACTGATGCATCATCAACACTTTCTTTGGTCCAATCGTGAGAAGACATCTATCAATGAGCTTTGCCATCCCATATGATGTTTGAATACCACATTCCTTTAATATCATTTCTGTAACTTCTCTATCTTTTCCAACAAAAAAGCAAGCAATATGCTTAAATAATTCTTTGCAACTTTCCGGTAAAGAATCAATGGTAATTTGCAGAACCTTTTGTATATCAGTACGAAATCCTTTTGTCCCCAACATTTCAAGGACATCACTCCAGATGGCTAAATCTTCATTAATTAGAGAACTACCCAGAACTTTAAGAGTCAATGGATGTCCTCCACAATACTTTGCAACTCTTTGTGCTGCATTCTCATAACCTTTCTTGGGATCATAGTTTCGAAATGCATGCCAACATAAAAGTCTTAGAGACTCGGTATCACTTAAACCATAAAGCGCATGCTTTGTATGTTTCGGATGAAATGTTATGCCAAACAATGAACATTTTTCTGTAACTGACCCATCTTTGGTAGTTATTATAATCTTTGTTCCTGGACAGAAACCTTTTTTTCCAATTAACGCATCCACTTGCTCGACGTTATCAACACCATCAAGAACTACAAAAGTTTGTTTATTAGATAATGCATTCTCGATCTTAGCCGTGCACACATCTACATTATGTTCATCAATCGTTCTTTTCTTTAAAATGTCACCAAGAAGCTGTTTTTGTAAATCAAGTAGTGCAGATGTTTGTTCTACACATTTTCTTCCAATGTCTTCAAGAAAGCTACTTCTTTCAAATTCATGGCGGTGCATCTGATACATGTATTTTGCCAAAGATGTCTTTCCGATTCCCGCCATCCCCCAAATTGTGAAAATTTCAGCGGCTTTCGACGATCCTCCTTTCAACCAATAACTGATGGTATAAATGGGAAGTCCCATCCCTATTAAGTGTGGACTTTTTCTCCGCAATTGTAGATCCAATCTTGTGCTTACGTCCTTCACGATTTCTTCGATGAACACTGTCTCTCGGCTTAAAAGATTTTCAAATGGAACAAAAATAAACCAATTGTAAAAAGCTTGCGGGTAAATTGAAAAAAAAAAGTGATTAAGTTTACACAAAATCTTTATTTTGACACTGTGTTAATTTTTTTGACAACTAAGTCATTATGTTTTTCTAATTGTTGTAATTTTGACTATTTAACTGATCAACCTACTTGCCAACTGATGTGACATGATAATCTGTCAATTTTTGATGATATGGTACTGACATGTAATGATCACTTTTTTTCTATTTTAACTAAAAAGTTATTTTATTTTTATTTATTTTATTATGAAGATAAATAATAACCAAAATCACAAATTCATCCATATATAAGTCATAATTACCACTTCTATTAAATATATATCTCATACTTTTAACATAATTATCAGTAGATAGTATATATAGTCATCGTGTATGATCTTACTTTCAAATCAACTTTTAAAAGCATGCTTTGAATTTTTTTTCTATAATTATCGGTATATAGTATATATAATCATCGTATATCATCTTACTTTCAAACATTGTATTTATGTTATTAAAAAAATAAATAACATCCTCTATCACTTATAATTGCTATTTTAAATCTTACTTTTCGAAGAAATTATGGTCATCGTAGCGTCATATTAGCATCACATCATTAAAGACTGATCAGTCATCATGTCACGTCAGTTGGAAACCTGTTGACCGATCAAATTGTCAAAATTGCAACAAATTGGAAAACTTAGTGACTTAATTGCCAAAAAAAACCTAGTGTCAAAATAGAGATTTTTTTTAAACTTAGTGACGTTTTTGCAATTTACCCATTAAAAATGTTGCATTGTTCTATATTGTTATTCTTTCCAAATATGAGCTCATACAATCAAGGATTTAATGGAAAGTCATAGATATAAAGGCGTGTTAGAAAAAAACTTAAATTTTGTTCATGGTATTGTAAATAGCAAGTGTTGTCGTATATGTCGATCCGTGCCGTTTTGGTGAATTGGTTATGGAATTAAAACAACAACTTGGTTAACGATGAATTTTATTCATCTTTTGCTAAGATGTTTGATGATTCTTGTATGGATAAAACCTAAACAGAATAGCAATCGGTTCAAGAAGATTCTTTTCGTGAGATCAACTTTCTTGACAACCTTATTCTTGTAAATAGGCTCAAAACTCCTTATTCGGCCAAGGTGATCTACTATCCATTTTTTCAAAATTCTTATGATGTCTGTTGTGTCATGAATATATAAATCAAAGGTATTTTTAAAGGTACATATATAGGTGGGCTGTAGCAGGTGAGACTTGTCTCACCTGTTCTTTGCAAACTGTGTGATGCTCTAAGGTGAATGATCGTTAGTATTGCCAAGTTGATGTGTTTTCTCATGTACATATTCTTTTCTTTGGGCTATAACATAAACTTCTTTAAAAGAAAAAGTTATGTGGGGGTTAATGGTGAGCTCCCTTTATTGAAAAGCTTTAAAATTTCATTTATCATACATTGGTCTCCGAGCATAATATCTCTATAGAATTGTGGAATGAATTCCAATTATCTGAAAATTCTTAAGAAAAGTTTCAGAAATTGGAAGGTGAAAGCTTGATTGGTCGGAGGCAGACGAACCTTTATCAAATTTTTTCTACGGAGTTTGAGAACATGTTCTTCTTTTTAAACTCCTTCATATGACAATCTCTAAGCTTTTGTAGAATTTAAGGTGTAATTTCTTTTTGTTGGGTTAAAATATAACAACAAAGTTAAACACTTCAAACAAAACGATAGATACTATTTTTGTAACGCACAAAACTAAAACTGAGAATTCCGCAAAATGGATAAGTGTAAAATTTAGAACACAAAATTCATGGTCGTTCATATGATCAGTCTGATCGGCTGATCCACAAGCGAATGAGAGGGGGAAGATTTTATTATCACCAAGAATATACAAATCATATAAGGCTTAAACTGCACTTATAATATGATTCACTCACACTAATGCTACACTAATTTTAGCTACCAACAGAAAATGATATTTCTTTGTGGAGTTTGCTCCAAAGCTAATGTGCTCTCAACCTCACAAAAATGTACTTGGAATTTATCTCACAAGAAAATTGTGGTCTATGTTTGTTGTGTTGTGTGTGTTCTATGTTGTATTGTGTATTGATGTTGTGGCACACTTGTTTATACAGTATCTTCTTCTTGTCAATCAAGGAAGAATATATCATCTTTATGAATTGCGAGCAAACGGTCCACTAAAATTTCTCCATCTTTCTCTGACATCCAACTCTTGCAGCATTCCTTTAACCCCTGCACTTTATCTGTGAAGGCTCTTTCCTCAAACTAATGGAAGATTAGTTGAAGCCATACAAAGTTTTAACTTCTCGGTGGTAACCACCTTCATAAACATATTTGTTGGATTCTTCATTCAAAGGATTTTCTTTAAATTCAAAGTTCCATCATGATTAACTCTTGAATGAAATGGTACTTCATCTAAATTTGTCTGTTCTACTATGAAACACCAGAGTCTTTGCCAAGTGAACTTTACTCCAGTTGTTATAACACAACACACAATCCTCTTGCTGCATTCCAAGTTCTGATAGGTTGGTCTTTAACTATATAAGTTATTTGCTTGCTTCTGCAATAGCCATATATTTTGCATTTGTGGTTAAAAGAGCAACACTCTTCTGTAACTTGGGAATCCTACTGATTGCAGTACCTCCAATCATGAACATATAACTTATTGTGCTCATACTCGAATCCTCACTCTTACTCGAATTCGCACATCCACCCAAATTTTCATTTGCAAACCCTTTTAAGACCATTCCTTTTCTTCTGAAACATAAGGCAACCTCAACCATTCCTTTCAAGTAGTGTAACTGCCACTTTACTTTCTCACAATGCTCTCTTCCTTGATTTAACATAAATATGCTCACAACTCCTACCACATAAGCAATATCTGGTATGGTGCTACCATTGCATACATCAAGCTACGAACTGCATATACGTAGGGAATTTTAGACATCTATTCTTTGTCTTTGGGGATTGCTTGTTTGAGAGTCTCAACTAACTATCCAATGATGTACTTCTAGCCTTGGCATATGTCATGTTGAGCTTCTTTAAAACTTTATTGATGTACTTTGATTGCAAAAGTTTTAATATACTGGTAACTCTGTTCCTGGTTATGTGCATGCCTAATATCTTCTTAGCATCCCTTAGGTCTTTTACCTCGACCTCATTGGACAACTGCTTCTTAAGCTTGTTGATATCTTGTAATTCGGATCTAGTAATCAACATGTCATCAACATATAGTAATAAAATGAGGAGCTGCATTTCTTCAAGTAACAATAGTGATCCATCTCACATATGTGATACCCACTCCTTGCATGATCTATCAAACTTTAAGTACCACTATCGTAGATATTGCTTCAATCCATATAGACTTTTCTTCAATTTGCACACTAGATTTTCCTTATCATCCATGAGAAAACCTTCTAGTTGTACCATGTAGATGTCTTTTTCCAAGTTACCATAAAGAAAAGTTGTTTTCACATCTACTTGCTCTAGATGGGGATATTCAGAGGCTATAATACCCAAGAACATTTTGATTGTAGTTATATTTACAATTGGGAGAAGATATCATTGTATCAACTCTCATTTTATGTTGGAACCCCATGACCACCAATCTAGCCATATACCTCTTACTGTCATCAATCTCATCCTTAACCCGAACCACCCACTTGTTCTACAGTATGTTCTTCCCAACTTAGAGCACACCGAAGGACTAAGGATGGTTCTTTTCAAGTGAGTTCAACTCATATTCCATAGGCTTCATTAATTTTATGGAATTTTTCATCTTCAAGTCCTCTTGATAAGACTCAATTTTAGCATACTTAATCAACAAGTAATTCGTTGAATGAGAATACATGGCTGGAGGTCTTTGTACTCTAGTGGATCTACAAACAGTATGAATTATGGTGTCTGCATCATGTACAACCACGTCCTTAGAACTAGTATCCTCTGTGCTCATACTATCTCTAGATACATCAGAGCTCACACCGCTTCCTAAACTTTCACCCATTTCTAGAATACTGATAGGTTTCACAACATTATCTTCAAAGATTTGTTCCAACTCAACTTGACTTTCTTTTTTCTCTAGTTGCTTCTTTCTTCCTGAGCTCTCTAAAATTTCATCCTTATATAGGAAATTATCATTGAACATTATATCCCTGCTTCTGATGACCCTTCGTTATGCAACAAGCAGCACCCTATATCATTCGAATGGTAGCATATAAAGGTCCCTAGCCTTAGCCTTTAGCTTGTTTCTCTTTGAGTCTTTAACTTTGACATACAAGACTTAACCAAAAATATTCGAGTGTTTGAGGATAATCTCGCTACCTTGTCATTCATTGTGGAATTTTGGACCATATGGGGATTGAGGGTCCTCTGTTGATCAAATACACTAATGTGTTGACTAAATCCACCCAGAACATCTTGGCTAAAGCTGCATGCAGTCTCATGCTCTTAGCCCTATTGTTCAATATACAGTTCATCCTCTCAGCTACTCCATTCTGCTAAGTTGTCTATGGAACTGTCTTCTGCATCTTAATTCCCTAGTCAGCACACTAATCAAAAAAAATATTTTTGTTATATTCACCCTATTATCCGATCTAAAACACTTGATCTTCAAGTTGGTTTCATTCTCCACAATAGATTTTCATTTCTTAAATGTGCTGAAAACCTCATACTTATGCTTTAAGAAATAAACCCAAACTTTTTTTGTGTGCAATGGTCAATAAACATGACATAGAACCATGAGCCTCATAGTAAAGAAATCAAAGTGGACCACATAAATATCTAAATGAACTAACTCCAACTTTTCGGACTCGAGCAGACGGCCTATCTTTGCAAAGGTAGCCTTCTGCTGTTTACCAAGAACACATAGCTCACAAAAGTTAACTTTCACAATCTTCAGATGTGGTATTATGCCTTTGGAGACTAGCATCTTCATTCCCATCTCACTCACATACCTAAGTATCTAGTTTCATAGAGTGGATGCCCAACTTTTTCAATAGTGTGTGCTTCAGCATTAGAAACTACCACCATGTAAAGTATACCCCAATATTAACATCCTCTTCAGGTCTATAATGAACTTGACATTCTTCGAAGTCCAATTCATATCTAAAGACGTCTTAAGGACCACATCCCTAACACCTATAATATATATGATCTTGTTGTCTGCTAATTTGACTTTCCCACTGTCCTACTAGAAATTTTGCGTTACATAATTGGATTGACTAGCATGAAACAACACACCAGAATTCGTGATCCAGATATCTGTTAAGGTTTCGACACAACAAATGACTACATCGTCTTGAAAATATGCTGCCTTATTTACTTCCTTGTTGCCTTTATCTGTTGAAGACTATATGAACTGATTTCTAAAACCACATTCCTTTTTGCAGTTCCAACAGATAACATCCTTCATGTTATTTAATTGACCTCTCTTTCTTGACTTCAATCTTCCTCTACCATCGCCTCCTTTGTTGGACCATCTTCCTATGCCTTTAGTACTTAGGAGACTATTAGAAGATTCTACAACACTCTATTTGTACATATCCTCACCAAATATTAAATCGAAAATATCTATAAATATTCGCTTAGAACTTTCGACGGAACTGCTAATTGTCATCACTGTATCGGACCAAGTATCAAGAAAAAATGATAATAACAGTGACTTTTTGAATACATCCTCAAATCAAATATCAAACGAAATCAAACTTGAGATTATTGAGTTGAATTTACTAACATGATTAGTCACTAAGCCACCTTTCTTCATCTTCAAATTTACTAGACGCCGAATCAGAAAAACCTTATATGTCGCGGAAGGGTCTTTGTACATATCCGATAGCGCCTTGAACAAACCATAAGTATTATTCACATTGACAATATTATAAGCTACATTATTTGTCAACGATAATCTTACTACACCAAGTGCCTGTCAATCTAACAAGTCACATTCCTTCTGCTGTATCTTCAGGTTTCTCTTCGAACGGTTGTTTGTGTAATTTCTTCTGGTAGAGATAATATTCGATTTACATTCTTTAGAATCCAGAATTTGTAACCTTCAAATTTGTCGATATTAACTTTTATATCCTTAACCATAGCTCTGATACCAGTTTGTTTGGTTAAAAGAATAACAAAACAAGCTAAGAACTTCAGACAAAACGATAAATACAATTTTTGTAACACGTTAAAATAGAACTAGGAATTCTGCAAAAGGTATAACTGTAAAATATGGAACACAAAATTTAACATGGTTCACATGACCAGTCTGATCAGTCAATCCATGAGCGAACAAGAGGAAGATGATTTTATTATCACCAAAACATACAAATCATACAAGGATTAAACTGTGCTTGTAATCTACTTTACTCACATTAAGATTACACTAACTTGAGCTACCAACAAAAAATAATATTTCGCTGTGGATTTTGTGCCAAAGCTAACTATGCTCTCAAGCTCATAACAAATGTTCTTGGAATTTATCTCACAAGAAATTGTAATATATGTTTTTTGTGGTGTCAGTTCTATGTTGTATTGTGTATTTGATGTTGCAACACACTTGTTTATATAGTGTCCTCTTCCCGTCAATCAATGAAGAATATATCATCTTTATGGATTGCCATAAAAATGCCACAAAAACTTCTCTACCGATTCTCCTTTATTGACTACCAACTCTACTAAAACTTCTCCACCAAGTATTCATCTTCTTAACCTAACACTTTGGGGGGGGAATATTGGTTAGAAAAAGTTATATTTATTGAAATAGAACAAGATATACGCATATACTGATAGATTAGGAAGTAGGAGACTTTTGCCATTAACCACAGTTTTAGAGCTAAAGGAGGTGTCACTTTTTCTCCAAAAAAGATGCCATGTGGGTGAAAGCTTTAAAAGAGATGTGTACGGGAAAGATGGTTAGGTTCTTTTCCAACCATCAAGACGTGGATAATTTTTTTCCTTGGAATAACATTATTAGATCTCTCAAGGTTTGTGTGACATTTTGGTGGACCTCTCTAACTTTTTAAAAAACAAAGGTAGGAAATGAGGTCTAAAATTCTTTTACTTCAATTATTGGATTGTGTGGTTATCCCCTTCTAAAAACACTTTGACTGACTCTTGATATGGTTGTGGGCTTGATAGGGGTGGAGGTTTCCGAGACCGGGTAAAGAATCTTCTACATCGCACATAATCGGTTCCATTCTAAATATTAATGCTTCTTTTTTATGTTGGTAAATGGTGGCGTCTACTTGATATGTCCTCACGCTTGTTTATTATCTATTCTTTAAGGACCGTCATTAAGCTTAAAATTATTGACAATGAAAATTCTAAAAGTAGTTACAACAATAAATCTCTCGACATGTTGATTAAAACTTCCTTTTGATTCTTATAGATGTTTTACAATATGATCGTTTAGGAGAACAAACTGAGGATAGATTCTCCATTCAAAGCAATTCCTTTAAGGTAATACAGTTTTGGATCGCTAACTATTATCAAATTTTTATTTTCATTAGTTGGTGTGGTTATATTTCCCATATTTAGCTATTTTGTGTTGTATTTGTTCGATAGCTTCTTGTTGTTTTTTCTATTATTGCTTAAAAGAATCAAACTCTTATAAATATAATGATAAGAGGGGGTGATTATGCAAAGCACTAATGAAAAAGATACTAAACGACAGTTAGTCCAGTGATATTAGAAGTTATTGGATCAGAACACCCGTCTCCATCCTATCTTCACCATTGTTGCTACAAAATCAATATTCCAAGGCAATGGGGTCATTACATACCGAGTTAATAAGTTTGTTGTTGATGTGGTCATAAGCTGAGACTTATATAACATGGATAAACCTTTGCTATTCTAACATGTATATAGTAACCTACATCAGTGATTGTTGGGGAACTTGGGTTCATTTGTGCCACTAAATTCGTTCCAACCCTTGTAGACGTCGTTGCATTAGTTACCAATATAAAAGGCATATAAGCTTGCTCCTACTTTATTGTCGTAATGTTGCTATAAATTCTTCTAGCAAAAGAAGAACAATGAGATTCGTCGATGGTCTGTGTCCATCAAAGAGTAACTATTTTCTTTTGGTTCAACCCATTGGCCGGAAACAACTGAGCAAGTTGGTTGAGATAAAATGTTAAGAGTTTTTTGCTACATGGGAGAAGCTCTATGCATGCAGATTTTGTAAGGATATTTTGGCGATTCTTTCTAACAGTTTTTTTTATCCTTTTTTCCAATTGGAATAGTAGAAACTGTGTGTATATGTGTGTGAGGTACTCTCTATAATTCACAATGCATAGTTTAATAGAAGAGTTGAATGACATAAAATGCTTAGTTGGCATTTAATGGAATAATCTTAACCATACTACGATGTCATGTTGGCAATCAATGTATATTGATTTCATTTACCATTGAATTCTTCAATGGGAAAACTAAATCTTCTTGTAATTTAAAGTGAATGGTCCATTGAACTTCTGTATAGTTCAATGCATTATCGGAAAAACTAGTAGAGTTGTATGAAAAGTAAAAAAATGATATGAAATGCATTGTGGATGTTTTGATACAGTAATGGATGCAAATCGAGGGTGTGGGCGTTGGAGAGAGAGAGAGAGAGAGAGAGAGAGAGAGAGAGAGAGAGAGAGAGAGAGAGAGGATGCGTACCAAATAAGGCATAATAGATGAAATAACCAAAATACCCTCGTGTATATGACTCGAGAAGATGTGTTAACCATTGATGGAAAATGGGTGTTTAAAGGATGGATGAGCAATGCAACAATAGTTTAGATTAGGAACCAAGCTTGTAAAAAATCAATCATTTGGAGTAACAGTGTTATATTTAGCAAATCTCTAAGACCAAACATGGGATTTACTCTATTCTATATGTAATGTTTGTTACTTGTGATATTATATAATAAATTGCATTGTTATTAACGTAATATTATTTAAATTTTAAAATCAATGAATCCAACAAGATAACAATTCGGTCCAGTTAATCATTATTTTTTATTTGTAATTGTTGGATCGAAGATGAAAAGTTTAGAGAGAGAGAGAAGATGAAGATGATGTGAGAAATATCTTGTTTTCTCATTATGTCTGAAATAATACAATTACATCTTATATACAAAAGTGAAATACATAACTACTGCTTAACGGAAACTTAACTAAGTAAACGGACGTTAATAACAAACTAACAATAAGGTGAACTAACTCCAATACCCCCCCTCAAGCTGGAGGATAGGGAACGAGACTCAGCTTGGAAACAGCGTGCAGATGAGCAGGTCCAGAAAGAGACTTGGTGAATACATCAGCCGGTTGACTAGAAGTGGGAATAAAGGAAAGAGAAATCAAGCCATTCTGTAACTTTTCTCTTACGAAATGGCAATCAAGCTCTATATGCTTGGTTCTTTCGTGGAAAACCGGGTTTTTGGCTATATATATTGCAGCTTGATTATCACATTTGAGAGGAATGGGATTGATGTTGCATACTTGAAGTTCGGATAATAGTCGACTCAACCAGGCAAGTTCAGAACAAACCCTTCTCATGGATCTGTACTCAGCCTCCGCAGATGATAATGAAACCGTGACTTGTTTCTTGGACTTCCAAGAAACAGGTGAACCGCCAAAGGTGATGTAAAACCCACTTACAGACCGTCTTGTCAAAGGACAAGCAGCCCAGTCAGAATCACAGAACGCCTCCAATCGGTAATCATCAGATGCATTAAGAAAGATGCCATAAGTAGGAGTACCATGGACGTATTTCAGAACATGTACAGTAGCATCAAGGTGAACTTGGCACGGTTTACTATTAAATTGACTGAGAAATTGAGTAGCAAAAGATAAGTCTGGTCTTGTATGCAACAAGAAATTTAATTTTCCCACAAGTTGTCGATATTGAGTAGGATCAGATAATGGTTCATGATCTTTATGTAACGAATCAAGTTTGTTGGGTAAAGGGGCTTTGACATCATAAGATATATCAATGGAATATTCATAAAGTAATTCCATGATAAACTTGTGCTGATGTACAATCATTCCGTTATCAGTTTTGAGAAACTCAAGACCGAGGAAAAAATTTATAAAGCCCAAGTCTTTAATCCGAAACTTTTCATCCAAAAAAGATTTGAGAACCGATATTTCATTATCATCATTTCCCGTAATAAGAACATCATCAACGTATACGACTACCACAATGAATTTTCCTTTATCATTCTTTATAAAAAGGGAATAATCATTTGAGGATCTAGAATAGCCTTTTGAAATTAGAGCAGCTGAAAGTTTATCATACCATTGCCTTGAGGCTTGCTTAAGGCCATACAAGGACTTTGTAAGCTTGCAAACCATAGAAGGAGAGGATAATGATAAGTCGGGAGGAGGCTTCATATAAACTTCTTCATTAAGATCACCATGTAAAAAGGCATTGTTGACATCGAATTGGTGAATACACCAATTCTTTTTCACTGCAAGAGCAACAAGACAACGGACAGTGTTAAATTTGATGACAGGAGAGAAAGTTTCATGATAGTCAATCCCTTCTTTTTGGGTGAACCCTTTAGCAACTAGGCGTGCTTTGTACCTTTCTATTGACCCATCAGCTTTGTATTTAACTTTGTAAACCCACTTACAAGCAATCGGTTTCTTCCCTTTGGGTAACTTGACTATTTCCCAAGTATGATTATGATTTAGAGCATCAAGTTCTTTTTGCATAGCTTCTTCCCACAATGGATTGGTTTTTGCTTGATTATAGAATAAAGGTTCAGGGACTTTAGTAGTGGCATTTAAGGCAAAGCTGGTAGTAAAGATATCAAGAGAACAAACTTGATTGTAATCACCAATACAAAAATCAGTGATAGTATGGTTGCATTTAGAGGGATCCGTATGAACATTGTTACAAACAAAATCATTAAGGTATGATGGGGATTGTTTTTGACGAGTGGATCGTCTAAGGACAGGAATATTGTCATGATGAACATTTGGTAATTCATTATCACCATCATGATTGACATGAGGCAAATTTGAATCATCGTGTGACAAATGATCAACATTTTCAACTTCCATAGCAGGCATAGGAAGTATAGGAGAATTTTCAATGTAAGAATGAAGTAATGGGAAATTAGTCTCAAGAAAGCGAACATTTCGAGAAATGGTAATTTCCTTGGTTTCGAGGTTTAAAAGCCTGTAGCCTTTTTGTCCATACGGGTAACCAATGAATACACAAGAGAAGGCTCTTGGCATAAATTTGTCCCGTTTGACAGGCAATGTAGAAGCAAAACATAAACAGCCAAAGGTTTTGAAATGGGATAAATCAGGTGGAACCCCATAAAGCATCTCAAAAGGAGATTTGAAGTTTAAAACACGAGACGGAGATCTGTTGATGATGTGAACAGCAGTAAGAACACAATCACCCCAATAAGCCTTGCCAATACCAGATTGAAAAAATAGAGCTCGTGCAACTTCTAAAATATGTTTGTGTTTCCGTTCAACAATTCCGTTTTGTTCAGGAGTGTACGGACAAGACTTTTGGTGAACAATACCAGTGGTTTTGAAAAATTCGATACCTTCATTGCTTGATCCTAATTCGAGAGCATTATCACTTCGAATTGTTTGAATATCAACTGAAAATTGTATTTTAATCAAAGCAATGAAAGCCTTTATGACTGTTAAAGAATCACTTTTGTGTTTAAGTAAATGTATCCATGTATTGCGACTATAGTCATCGACAATAGTCAAGAAATATCGATAACCATCATGTGTAGGAACCTTATAAGGTCCACAAACATCAATATGGATTAATTGAAAGATTTTTGTAGAATTCGTTTTGCTAGAATTAAAAGGAAGTCTATGTTGTCTTGCCTTGGAACAAACAACACAATCATCAAAGTTTACATTTGAATGATTATTAGCAACCAAATTTAGCATACGCATCTTATTATAAGGAAGATGCCCAAATCGTCTATGCCAAATGTCAAGATTAGTTTGCTGACTTACAGAATTACAGGTTAAAGAATTCTGTGTAAAAGAACTTTTATGTGCTTGATTATTTTGAATGTAAAGACTATGAGTTCTCTTCCCAATGATCATGTTCTTCGACCAAGGGGCCTGCATGTCGAACAAGGCACATAACTGATCAGTAAATATAACCCAAACTTTAAGTTGTGAGGTTATTTTTGCAACCGACACAAGATTGTGTTTGAATGCAGGAATGTATAGCACATTGTTAAGAATGATGTTATCATGAATCTTGACCTTTCCAATGAATGAAACATGAATACTCTGACCATTAGGTAGTCCAACCAGATGAGGCTGAGAAAATTTAAACAATGATAAGAATAGGGATTTGTCATAACACATATGATCACTGGCACCAGAATCAATTATCCATGAATACACTTTATTTGACGGTTTGTGTATTGCATTGAAAGTATAAGAGATGTGATTGCCTTTAGAATCAATGTATTTACCTGATGCATCCATTGATCCTTGAGTAATAGAAGAATTGATCTGACCGGATGAATGATTGTCAAGCTTGTTGATGTTGAGAAGTTCAATGATCTGTTTGTACTGTTCAGGAGAAATCTGTGGGCTCTCTACAATCACATTATTCGCCACAACTGCATCATTCTTCTTGTTCTGTTTTGTGAACTTAAAACTTGGAGGAAAACCGATTAGTCTATAGCACTGAGATTTGAGATGACCAGACTTCTTACAGTGTGAACAGACCATATTTTTCTTTGGCACTTGACTATTATTGTTATTATTACTAATAACATTCATCGCCACAACATCCAAATTCACATTAGCATTAGAACTGATTTCTCTTTGTTTTTCCTCATGTATGATTAAAGAATGAACAGCAGAGATGTTAGGTAAAGGTTTCATCATCAAGATCTGACCTCTAATGGCTCGGTAAGAGTCATTTAGTCCCATGAGAAGTTGAATGACCTTTTGATCTTCAAGGTATTTGGCAAGTCCAACAGCTGAACCACATTTACACGGTGGAATTTCATGGACCATGCCTAATTCATCCCAGATCTTCTTTATCTTTGTGAAATAGGATGAGAAATCGTCAGAACCTTGAGATACAGAGTATAACTGTTGCTGGATTGATATATCATTGCACCATTAGACTGATCATATCGTTGAATGAGTTCTTCCCAAATTTCTCGGGCAGATTTGAGGAACAATACACTTCCAGCAATGTTCTTGCTCAAGGAGTTGAGGATCCAGCTGATCACCATAGAGTTAACTCTATTCCAATCGTGATACAGATCAGATCCGGTGTTTGGTGGAAGAAGAGTGCCGTCAACAAATCCAAATTTATTTTTGGAGAACAAGGCAAGTGTCATGGATCTCTTCCAAGCGATGAAACCAGTTCCATCAAAGACTTGAGATACGAGAACTGTGCTTGGATTATCAGAGGATCCAAGGAAATAAGGGCTAGAAACTTCGATTGAAGCAGGATTTGGAATCGGATTCGCCATTAGAGAGAATCGAAAGAAAAATCAAGAGACTAACTGAGTAAAAGAAACTGGAAAGGAAGGATGAATCGAATGAACGGATGAACGATCAAAGAAATCGTCACCGCTCTGATACCATGTTGGATCGAAGATGAAAAGTTTAGAGAGAGAGAGAGAGAAGATGAAGATGATGTGAGAAATATCTTGTTTTCTCATTATGTCTGAAATAATACAATTACATCTTATATACAAAAGTGAAATACATAACTACTGCTTAACGGAAACTTAACTAAGTAAACGGACGTTAATAACAAACTAACAATAAGGTGAACTAACTCCAATAGTAATGCTATATTTTTAAAAGTTAATAATATAAAAGTTGTATTTATATGTATAAAAGTTCGAAAAAATATAGTGTTTAAAAGGTATATGATGGGTTGGCGAAAATTAATTTGCATAAAATATTATACAAATTTATTATTTTGGTGTAACAGGTATATATAATGGGTTTTAGATAGACTTAACGGGCTTTGCAAGTAAATTAAATTAGATGAACAGAACACAGCCCACCAAAATTCGAATAAATAGAAGTAACCAATAGTTACTCTTCTGCATCCTTCAATTTTAATTATTGAGTCCACTTAGGTCTTAGGGGCTCACGTATTCTGGCACCTCTCGGGATTTAAAAGGTATGATACATACTTACGCAAAGGAATGATAGATGTTTATATAGAATGTGATGGACAACAGAATTTTCAAGGAGCAAGCTACATTTTAAGAAATTCATCGGAGAAGCTTTTTGAGAAAAAGCTTTTTTATCTTTCAAGAAAAAGCTTCAAAAAAAAATTTCTTTCGGCAGCATGAACTTTTAGCATTTTGCTTTTGATTTTGATATTATTTTATATTGTTAAAAGTTAACAGCTACTTTTGCAGAATACTTGCGTAAATAAACGCTATAGCTACCAGCTATTAGCTTCCGGTTACGGGCTACAAGCTACCAGCTAGTTTTGACAAACATGTTCTTTAATTCTTGAATTTTAGTATATTTAAAAGATGTTCATGTCTTAAGATTTCGGTCGGCAAAGAGTTTCATTTTGTTAAAATTTTGATTGATTCCGTTTTAGTTCCGGGTGTTTTCTTGGAAAGGAGGAGCTTTTTTTATCTATGTATAGTCGCAAGATAAAATTAAACTGAAGTAATTTGTGGAAATATAAAATGAAACTTTTACCAGCCATTGACATCCTTTCCTTTCAAATCCGCAACTTCTGTTAGCGCTTTCGTCCATGAGTCCAACCTACGAGCACCTTCGATTTTCTTTTCCTCATCGGTTTCTGTTTCCATTCTCCGTCTATGTTCTAACAACGCATCTCCGAAGGTGCTTTCTTGCTTCCTGACATGGGTTGGCTCAACGTGGTAAAAAATAGGGAGCACAATATGGTTGGAGGCCTTTCGTTGTTCCAGGATCATCACCAGCTCATCCAGACACCATGTCGAGGATGCATAGTTCTTTGACAACACAATTATTGAAGCCCGGGAGCTTTTTATAGCTCTTGCAAGCTCGGGTTTTAGTTCTTCCCCGGTTTCAACCTCTTCCTCATCAAGAAAGGTAGAGATGGTATCATTCACCAAAGCTTGGTATAGGTAATCAGTAAAACTGAGACGAGTATCTCTACCTCTAAAGCTCAAGAAAACATCATACATTACTGGCGATTCTTTTTCTTCTTGTAGTTCAGTAAGGATGGCCATGGAATTTGAAGATTATAACAGAATATATGAGTAATGAGCTTAGAAATTTAGTTTCTTTGCTTCTGCTTATTGTAGTCTTAATTGTATTCCAGCGAAGTCAATTTTAAGTCGTCCTTTTTGTTTGATTTGGTCTCCGGCACTATAAAGTATTCTTGGCTTTTTCCAATAGGCTGGAGTCATATATTGGATGATAGTTTAAGTTTTAGAAATATTCAACTTTGGCGACTTAAGGAGTCAAATAAGTATTAGCTAAACATTTCTTTAAACTATGTAATAATCCAAATATATATTATAATCACATGGCTGTGAAGAATACACGTTTCTACCTTCATAATAATAGTAATTACATAACTTTCAGTCAGTTATAATCAGATTATAAAACATAATACCTTTATTTTAGAAACGGCAATATATAAAACAGCCAGCCGGAGGCTAGTGCAAAACTAAGATTACAATGAAGTCGCTACCATGACAGGGCAAGCTAGCCACAACAACCAATCAACTTTAATTACATAGCTTTCATTCATTACAATCAGATTATAAAACTGAAGGACTCTCTGATAGACCAGGATTCTCATTCTAGTTCCTATGTTTATCTTTAACTAGTACTTTCTATGTTTATCTTTAACTAGTTGCTTGCCTCTCAACATTAGGATTCTACTTGTATTTAAGGTCTCTACTAGAAATTTACCTCATTACCCACGTAATACCCACATAAAGAGAGGAGTGGGAAAAACCCTCGTGGGTAAATTGTACCCACGCAATACTCACACAATACCTATGCAATGTTACCCATGCGATATGCAATACCCACGCATTATATTTCCGACACAATACCCACACATATTTGTTGACTGTGTTTGACCATTACTATTTACTCATGCAATACCCACGCGGAATTGCCACTATATATGCATGTTTACAATATTCTTCATTGAAAACATAACCTGAAATGCAGTTCTTCGTCTTAAAGCCAATAATCGATTTCTTTATAGTGTCAGAGTAGGTTTCTCAACCTGCAAAACCGTAATCTTCGACTACCAATACTACCCACGAGAAATGCATGTCAATGATTGTGTCAATGATAGAAAATACGTTGATTGGTCGAGAGAGATGAAGGATTTCCTTTTAGCCAAAACCGAGAAGGTTTCATCGATGGATCTATTGGAAAACTCTGAAGAATTTAAGGCATGGCAGTGAAAGCGATGCTAATACAAAGGGGAGGCTTACCACAACAATGGAAAGACATTCGAGACAACGTAAAACTTGCAAGCATTGCTTGAGAAATCTGGAGTGATCTTGAAGAAAGATTTGGAAAAGAAAACACCCAACAAGTATATGAGTTAAAGTGAGCATTGAAAAACCTAAGGCAAGAGAAGTGTGACAATTGTAAATTTTGGTCAACAAAAGTGAACTGTAGTCAAACGAAGCGTACGTTAATCCATGTGTCGAAAAGTTATTTTCCATAACTTTTGCAATGAATTATTAAATATTATAATACTATGTATGCTAATTCAAAACAATTATCGCGTAAACGCTGAAAATACGGATAATAGACTACTGTAGCGTAAAAATTCGATAATCGTACAATTATTATTTTGAGAATAATAATATTCACAAAACGATCTACTCGCAAATACGAACCTGTGGATATATAAAACGTCGAAAACGGAGTTCGTATGTGAAAGTTACAACGATTGAACCGCTGTGAACGGATAAATGTACACAGGGTTTGGACGCAAAATACAAAATGTGGTGTCTTAAACATCAAATATGAAATAACAATTCATATAATATGGAAAGTAATAATATCTAGTATTTAATTTCAAAGCCAAATTCAATTTCAGGTAAAATGCCGAAAATCACGAAATCGGAATAATACTGCGCTTAAACACGTATTTCAACATCCAACGAGTTATAATTCAATCAAAATAAATGTTTGGCAATGTTTTTATACAAAATAATTATTTAGAACTTCGTTTCGTCAAAAACTCATAAAAATTCACTAAAACGTCTTACGATTTTATAAAAATCATCTATTTTTATAAGTATATTGCTATTTTTATAAAAACACTAACCTACCCCACCCCACCCCCTACCCCCAAATCGGCAGCCATATGACCAATATCCCAACACAATCTTCATTTTACTATTCACTATCCTAGTACTAAAAGCCTATGAATAAAATAAAACCATAAAATCCATATTAATTATCTAATAAGATATATCACTTTTCATTTGAATCAAGAGAATCAACCAACACTTCTCTCCTCCTCCTCCCTCTCTCAAGATCGGCACACACACACACACTCCACCACCACTTCTCCAACCCGCCACCACCATACACCACCACCATCTTCCACCATTTTAGGTGTAAAACATCTCATTCTTGGTAAGTTAACTTCTCTTGTGATTTTAAACACTATTACACAAGTTTTATTCCATTTACACACACTAACATTTAGGTAAAACTATTGGGTAATAGTTTTGTCCAAGGGTCCTTCGAACTACCGAGCCTAGATCTTGCTTCCTACCGTAAATCCCGCAAGATAAATCTTATTTTTAAGTAAAGCACGCTTCAAGGGTGAGTTCATACCCCTCATTTTCATCTTTTCTAAACATTTTGGGGGAGAATATGTCACACCCCGATCCTTGGCGGAATTGATCAAGGAGTGATATATTGTTCAAAGTCTCATGACAACTATGTTATAATATGATTAGATTCAATTAAGTACTAAGTAGGCAAACAAGATCCACAACATACAAATACAAATTCAAATACAAACAACATTTATTACATCAAATTTAAATAGTCTTGTGGGTTTCTAAGGTACACCCTACTTTTCATCAACTTCATTCTTCAAATCTGCATCATGGGTAAAAACAGGTCAACTACGAGAGTTGGTGAGTAATCTAGTTTTATTAAAGAAAATTGTGAGTTTGAATAATTTGAAATTTGTTTTCTTTTGAAGTTGGCAAGCAAGTGTTATTGAGATAACAGTTTATAAATCAAAAATTGATTAACAAATGATAACAACAACAATAAGTCCTCACCCTATATATACATATATATGTATATATATAGGATGGAGCATCTAATCATCATACACACTCAACCACGTGCAATCAATCACCTTAGCGTCCCAAGGCGGGGTGGTCAACCCAATAGCGCTATTATTGTCCATAACGTACCTCAAGAATACGGGCATAGTCATGGAGATTAGACTAAAAATGATAATGCACTACAAGTACATGTAGCGTAAACAAACAATAATTATACAAATAATGATTCAAGTATAAATGTCCCAACAATGTCTAAATGGTGAAATAATAATAAAATGAAGTTGGAACATATTAAAACCACATGATACACCCCAAAAGTATTGAAAATTATAAAATATGGGGTAGATTACTCACATTAGTCCAAACGGAATACGCGTGTCGTACGAAAGACGGCTCGGGTCAAAATGACGTAGAACCTAATATAATTAATAGTTTTGGCTTAGGAATCGATAAACGGAAATATAGTATTAATAAAAATAATTAGACATATATTCTTATATTAGATGAATTAACAATAATCCAAATTTTGTTTTGAATATTAATGTATTCATATGTTAAATGAATTTTAAATTGAATTAATTACTTTGCTTAATTAATTTATATTTTCACTTTAGGCAAGATTTTAATAATTTCTTATTAAAATAATAACTAGTCAAATTATAAGTATTTACAGATTTTATATATTATAAACAATTATTTATATGAAATAATCATTAAAAATGCATTTTTACATGCTTAGATATTTAGGAAAATGGTTTTAAATACTAAACAGTAATAAAACATTCTGAAATTATCAGAAAATCATTATTTCATAAAATAGTAATTACTGTAAAATTTTCATATTTTTATTAACTGCTTTAGTATTTATTTAGTATTTTAATAATTAAACCACAACAAATTTCGGGAAAAATAATAAATGATTCCCAAAAATTCTGGAAAATTAACCATAGTTTTTTAACATTATATTGAGCCTACTGTAAATATTTTGGATATTTTGGACAATGGGAAGTATTTATTATGTTTTTCATTATTAACTAATCAATAAAATCATAAATAATAGTAAACTATTAAGGAAAATTCATTAAACTTTTTATCTATGATTAATGTGTCATATATGATATTGTGACAAGGGTTTATAATTTTCGGACTTGTATAGCTATTTATTAACAATTTAACCCATTAAACAATCAATAAATTTGGAAAAATAAGAAAACATTCTTACAAAACTCTGTAAATTTTTGCATGGGGTCTTTATAATGTTATTAAGGTGCGAAAAATATAAAATCGTGTTTTTGACATACATAACTATATTTTTCTAATTATTTAGCTTTAACAAAATAAAATACAAAATAACCTTAAAACTGTAATATAAATTCCTGAAACTTCATAAATTATGTTTTCTCAGTTTATGGGTCATCCCATAATTTTCTCAGAATTTATTGAATACAAAAAGTATTTTATATGAATTATTGCCCTATTTTAGTGCAATAATTATAATAATTCGATAAAAATGAGTTAATTTCTGAAACTTTCCAGAACTTCTTATTTTATTAATGGGATTCTGAGAAAAATCAGGTTTATACATAAAATGAGTTTTAGATATTTTGGTGGATTTAATTTGTTTTATGTATGAATTTGAAACTTTTAACAACATACCTTGAGGAATGCTTCAAGAGGGATGAAGATTTGAGTATGAGGGATTGTTCTTGGCTGGAAAATGAAGCATTCTTGGAGAAATTTCGAGATTGAGAGTGAGAGAAAGAATAGAGAGGGTTTGAGTGGTGATGAGAATAATGTGGTGAGAGGAAAAGGAAAGGAAAGATGATGGGAGGTGTGAGTGGGAGACCATGGGAATATCTTTTGACTTTTGGTGGTCTTCATAATTTTCCACTAGCACAAGCATCTTAAGAGTTTTATAAAATTTAATGTAGTGTTTATAAAAATAGAGTTTTATAAAGAAATAGGTTATTATTTGATTATAACAATCTACTTTGATTTGAAGTTTAATTATAGCATTCAAGTTTGATTCTTTTAATTTAATTAGAGAATTATACTTTTATTTGATTATAATATGGTATCATAATTTAATTTGATTATAGTTATAACATTATACAATGCTATATTGTTATTAACATCAATTTATAACGTAGTGTATGAGTTTTGATCCTATTAGCATCAAGTAATCTCGATTAGGGTTTATTAGATTTCTAATTGGGTTGGGTTGACCCGAATCCATTTTAGGCGGATGTCACAGTCTCCCCTACTTTAGGAAATTTCGTCCCGAAATTTAATAAGAAAGTACCTTAAGAGAAAAGATGCGGGTATTTGGTACGCATGTGATCCTCACGCTCCCATGTATACTCGGGTCCACGTGCCGACTGCCACCTGACCTTGACCAGGAGAATGCGACTTCTTTTGAGTTGCTTTTCCTTCCGGTCGGCAATTTCCAAGGGTTTCTCAATAAATTGCATTGTCTCGTCAATTTGGATATCCTCGAGAGGAACATGAGGGTTCTCGTCTGCTAAACACTTTTTTGGGGTTAGCTATATGAAATAGTGGGTGAACTTTCTGAAGCTCTGTGGGTAGATCCAACTCATAGGCTACTGGTCCGATCCTTTTCAGGATCTTAAACGGGCCTACGTAGCGTGGTGCCAATTTACCCTTGCGTCCAAATCGAACCACACCTTTCCATGGGGACACTTTTAACATGACCATGTCACCCACGATAAATTCAAGCGGTTTGCGTCGCGTGTCGGCATTACTCTTTTGTCTGCTACGAGCTGTGAGAAGGTTATTGCGAATCTGAGTGATTTTGTCGGTTGTTTCCTGGATAAGCTCAGGACCAACGATTGGAGAATCCACGGTTGCGCGAATTACGTGAGACTCCCCAATTTCATGCCAGCAAATAGGAGATCGGCATTTACGGCCATACAATGCCTCAAATGGTGGCATCCCGATGCTTGAATGATAACTGTTATTATAGGAGAATTCCACCAACGGTAAATGAGAGTCCCATTTTCCTCTGAAATCTAAGACACACGCCCTCAACATGTCTTCGAGTGTTTGAATTGTCCTCTCAGATTGACCATCGGTCTGAGGATGATAGGCGGTACTATATGTATGTATTTATGTATGTATATGTATGTATGTATGTGTATGTATGTTTGTAATGTCATTTTATAGCTGATACGCATAAGAGGAATAAAATATGCAAGATACAGGTGGACCACGAGCTGTATATACGCCAGGTGAGTAGGTTCTAATCCATTATTATGATATTATTTAATTAAATGTTCTTTGAATTATTTCCACTTTCAGGAGATATAATTTTTTTTTATAAAGAGTCTTTTCGTTTTCCCTGTCCTTATCGGAGTTAAGCAGTGAATGTTGAAAAAAATAGCACTTTGGGTAGTCGAAAGGTTTTTTTTTTTTAAAAGTCTTTTCGTTTTCCTGTCCTTATCAAGTTAAACAGTTAATGTTGAAAAAATAGCACCTAGGGTAATCGAAAGGTTTTTAAAAGTCTTTTCGTTTTCCTCCGATGAATATAATCTCAGAAGATCTAGGGCCTTCATCTTTGGGCTTTGCTTATGAGCAATCTCAAAACTTACTTCCAGGTTGAATTCTAGTACTTTTATGTCAGTTTGGTTTTTATCATCTAACATTTGTTTTTTTTTTTTTTTTTTTTTTTTTTTTTAAGATCCACTAATGGATAGTTTAACGGATTACAATCCATTCATGGACGAGCACTTAACGAACAGTGAGATTATCCCCATGAATCAAGGATTCATGGCTAGCATACAGAATGACAATCAACTACAGGTGATTCATAACGACAGTGTTGGAATGAATCCTGAGTTTGAGGGAGGTTTTCAATACCAGAATCACCTTCAGATGATTCAAAGAAAGCTAGAGGGATTTCAAAACCCTGGGTTCATAGCTGAAAATCAACAGTTACTGCCGACATCAGATACTAATGTTATTGCACCAAAGTTTATCTTTGGTCAGGATCATGCTCAATTGATCCATAATGACAATAGCACAACCGGATTTGATTCTTTGAGTCCAAGAACCACAGTAGTTGGCAGTGGAAGTGGTTCTAGACAGCCATTAAGTAAGGAAGCAATAACTCAGCACTTTAACAAGCCTCTTTTGGAAGCTGCAAAGGAACTCAACGTTGGATCAACCCAATTGAAGAATCGTTGTAGGGAGTTAGGCATACCAAAATGGCCTCGAAGACAGCTTAAGAGTCTAGAAACTCTTATTAACAATACTCAGGTTAAAAATTGCATTTTTTTTTTCAAAATTTTAGTACCATGAGATTGTATTGACTGAAGGTATTTATGTAACAGGAATTGAATAATATTGCTAATGAAGCAGACGTAATACTTGGTATAGAAAATGAGAAAAAAGCAATATTCGAGGGTTCCAGTTCGAAGATGACTGATACCACAAAGAAATTTAGGCAAGCTGTCTTTAGAGATGTTTACAGGAAACGAAAGGCCGAGGAGATGGAGGAAACTTCATCAGGGACCCATGCACAGCAGCAATCTTTGCCATCCGGTTCTGCTATAGATGTTGATTTACTTGGGCATGTAAATGATGAAGGCTCACATCCTATAATAGAAAGTATGGTTGTTCCTATTCTTCAGGAAGGTCCAAGTCAAGTACCTTTTGATGAAGATTGGAGTTTCTTAGATCAGGAATATATGAATCTTGATTTACTTGAGAATGTAAATGATGAAATTTCACATCCTATGATAGAAGGTATGACCATTCCTATTCTTCAGGAAGGTCCAAGTCAAGTACCTTCTAATTCTGATATGAGTGGTTTTAACCCTGACTTTCTCAAGATCATAAGTGAAGAGAAAACAGAAGACTTAACAGGTGATATAGCCTGCTTTCGGCATTCAGATTGAATTCCAACATTAGTCTAATGAAACCGTTGGTACCGTTCCTGTTTCCGTTTATGCCATTAATGCTAATGTTTGTCATGGCGGCTGCCACAACGACATGAAATACAACGGTGTCCACCAGTGGAGTCATCGGTCGATCTGCTGATGGTGTGATGGTATGTTGGTTACTTTGACAAGGTGGCATTCTTGTGCTATTGAGATTAAAGATGGAATGATTGTAGGTTTTCGATAATAGTTATTGGTCAGATATTATCGACTGTGTAAGGGTAGGGGTATAACATGTACATAAAATGTCTAGATGTATGGTTCTATAGTATTATAAAATACTCCTATAGTATTTTAGATTTGTATTCTGTTTTAGAGTTTATTTGTATATGGTTATTGATAAGTTTTTTTTTTTAGACTTGTTGTTCACTACAATTATTCCTAAACACATGTTAGTCATACCTTGGACCAATAGAGTTGATCAGGCTCTATTTATCCTAGATATGATTACATAACTATCTAGGCCTACTCGTAGTGTTCAACTCATCTTATTACTCTTGTATTGTTTTGGTTATGACACTGTTCTAGTATGTATGTACTTGTACTTATACTTTATAAAAATATCATTGTATTGGGCACCTTCTGGGCTTTCCATGGGTATTAAATGTGAATCATGTAGCATTTGCGTGTGCCCCTATAATACTAAGTTTTCACATGTTTTCCCACTTCTAGGACCATTAGGGAACTTAATAGTCCAATGAGTTGGCCATTTTAGAGTGTATCCTTTCGGATACGTTTGATAAGGTCGGGTATTTTGATGGCTCAAAAGTAATGTGAATGACGCGCTTTGGCCTATAGGTTTGGGAACTCTCGCCTTTGGTCCCCAGGTAAGCAAACTGGTCCCTCGGTTGATTGGGATGTATACGAATGCTTACCTAGTCAGGACTTTCGGGCTACCGGCACCTCCCCCTTCCAGTTACTACGCGTCCATTACTATGATCCTACCCAACTAGAGTGGATGACTTGGAATTTCCTATGAGTTCTAAGGATTATATACGTATAAATTTTTTTTTTTTTTTTTTGAAACCACTTGAGTATGTGGGTGATTTTCAGAGAAAGAAGAGAAAATTTACAAGTGTATGCACACATATAAGTGTCATGAGTAATACGTAAGCACATAAGGGAGCAATTAGCACACAAAGGTATTCCTAGAATTTTCTAAGTGCGAATTGCATGCAGTTGTGTGTGCATTTTATAAACTAGCATACGAGAGGACCCTAGAGGCTATAGACTAGGTCAAGGCAATTAACCTAATTCCCTATAGTCAAGGGCTCTGATACCAATCTGTCACACCCCGATCCTTGGCGGAATTGATCAAGGAGTGATATATTGTTCAAAGTCTCATGACAACTATGTTATAATATGATTAGATTCAATTAAGTACTAAGTAGGCAAACAAGATCCACAACATACAAATACAAATTCAAATACAAACAACATTTATTACATCAAATTTAAATAGTCTTGTGGGTTTCTAAGGTACACCCTACTTTTCATCAACTTCATTCTTCAAATCTGCATCATGGGTAAAAACAGGTCAACTACGAGAGTTGGTGAGTAATCTAGTTTTATTAAAGAAAATTGTGAGTTTGAATAATTTGAAATTTGTTTTCTTTTGAAGTTGGCAAGCAAGTGTTATTGAGATAACAGTTTATAAATCAAAAATTGATTAACAAATGATAACAACAACAATAAGTCCTCACCCTATATATACATATATATGTATATATATAGGATGGAGCATCTAATCATCATACACGCTCAACCACGTGCAATCAATCACCTTAGCGTCCCAAGGCGGGGTGGTCAACCCAATAGCGCTATTATTGTCCATAACGTACCTCAAGAATACGGGCATAGTCATGGAGATTAGACTAAAAATGATAATGCACTACAAGTACATGTAGCGTAAACAAACAATAATTATACAAATAATGATTCAAGTATAAATGTCCCAACAATGTCTAAATGGTGAAATAATAATAAAATGAAGTTGGAACATATTAAAACCACATGATACACCCCAAAAGTATTGAAAATTATAAAATATGGGGTAGATTACTCACATTAGTCCAAACGGAATACGCGTGTCGTACGAAAGACGGCTCGGGTCAAAATGACGTAGAACCTAATATAATTAATAGTTTTGGCTTAGGAATCGATAAACGGAAATATAGTATTAATAAAAATAATTAGACATATATTCTTATATTAGATGAATTAACAATAATCCAAATTTTGTTTTGAATATTAATGTATTCATATGTTAAATGAATTTTAAATTGAATTAATTACTTTGCTTAATTAATTTATATTTTCACTTTAGGCAAGATTTTAATAATTTCTTATTAAAATAATAACTAGTCAAATTATAAGTATTTACAGATTTTATATATTATAAACAATTATTTATATGAAATAATCATTAAAAATGCATTTTTACATGCTTAGATATTTAGGAAAATGGTTTTAAATACTAAACAGTAATAAAACATTCTGAAATTATCAGAAAATCATTATTTCATAAAATAGTAATTACTGTAAAATTTTCATATTTTTATTAACTGCTTTAGTATTTATTTAGTATTTTAATAATTAAACCACAACAAATTTCGGGAAAAATAATAAATGATTCCCAAAAATTCTGGAAAATTAACCATAGTTTTCTAACATTATATTGAGCCTACTGTAAATATTTTGGATATTTTGGACAATGGGAAGTATTTATTATGTTTTTCATTATTAACTAATCAATAAAATCATAAATAATAGTAAACTATTAAGGAAAATTCATTAAACTTTTTATCTATGATTAATGTGTCATATATGATATTGTGACAAGGGTTTATAATTTTCGGACTTGTATAGCTATTTATTAACAATTTAACCCATTAAACAATCATTAAATTTGGAAAAATAAGAAAACATTCTTACAAAACTCTGTAAATTTTTGCATGGGGTCTTTATAATGTTATTAAGGTGCGAAAAATATAAAATCGTGTTTTTGACATACATAACTATATTTTTCTAATTATTTAGCTTTAACAAAATAAAATACAAAATAACCTTAAAACTGTAATATAAATTCCTGAAACTTCATAAATTATGTTTTCTCAGTTTATGGGTCATCCCATAATTTTCTCAGAATTTATTGAATACAAAAAGTATTTTATATGAATTATTGCCCTATTTTAGTGCAATAATTATAATAATTCGATAAAAATGAGTTAATTTCTGAAACTTTCCAGAACTTCTTATTTTATTAATGGGATTCTGAGAAAAATCAGGTTTATACATAAAATGAGTTTTATATATTTTGGTGGATTTAATTTGTTTTATGTATGAATTTGAAACTTTTAACAACATACCTTGAGGAATGCTTCAAGAGGGATGAAGATTTGAGTATGAGGGATTGTTCTTGGCTGGAAAATGAAGCATTCTTGGAGAAATTTCGAGATTGAGAGTGAGAGAAAGAATAGAGAGGGTTTGAGTGGTGATGAGAATAATGTGGTGAGAGGAAAAGGAAAGGAAAGATGATGGGAGGTGTGAGTGGGAGACCATGGGAATATCTTTTGACTTTTGGTGGTCTTCATAATTTTCCACTAGCACAAGCATCTTAAGAGTTTTATAAAATTTAATGTAGTGTTTATAAAAATAGAGTTTTATAAAGAAATAGGTTATTATTTGATTATAACAATCTACTTTGATTTGAAGTTTAATTATAGCATTCAAGTTTGATTCTTTTAATTTAATTAGAGAATTATACTTTTATTTGATTATAATATGGTATCATAATTTAATTTGATTATAGTTATAACATTATACAATGCTATATTGTTATTAACATCAATTTATAACGTAGTGTATGAGTTTTGATCCTATTAGCATCAAGTAATCTCGATTAGGGTTTATTAGATTTCTAATTGGGTTGGGTTGACCCGAATCCATTTTAGGCGGATGTCACAGAATACAAGTTCACATGTTAAAAATAAGGATTTACACAAGTTTATATGTGTTTATATACTATAAATAATGATTTACACAAGTTTATAAAACTAGTAGTTGTGTAAAAACGTTTTTGACATGAAATATGGTTAGATCTATGTAATATGAACATTATGATGTATTATGTTTGTGTAAAAGTTACAAAACTATAAATAAAATTTGTAAAGATACTAGATCTTTAATACAAACGTCATAAAAACGAAAACTAGTAAAAACTACGTTTTTGTAACCGGAAACACTACTTTCTAACAAAAAATGGTTATAACCAAGTTATTACACCATTTTTGTGGGAAATATCTTAAAAGATGTTATTTATAATCATCTAAATAAGTTATTTCGTTGTTGTTCGTAAAAATATGATTATTACAACGGTATACTAAAAATATACTATTATAGGAATAGTATGTTTTTGTGACCGGAAATACGACTTTCCTAGTGATTTATAAAAAGAACGTCAATTTGACGTAATAATGACTACTTAGACTTATAACGTCATAATAAACTTGGGAAATGATATTTTTACAAGGAAGTTGGTATTTTAAACAAAAAAATGATTATATTCAAAATAATGTGTATGAAAAATGACCATTTGGAAAGATTACTATCATTTTGACAAAATGACAAGATTTAAAATGTTGCCATCACTTATGTAAAATGACTAAAACAAATTTCTTGCCATGACATGTTGATAAACTATAAATCTATCTTATTAGCACATTTAGTGCCTTGAACGTAAGAAATTATACTTTTCAACTCATTGACATTTTTTAGGCTTAAATACGTTAACACAACGAAAACATTTATATAAATTATAATGGGTATAATTTATGGAACGAACGACAAAGATATGACAGAAATACTAAAGATAATTATATAAATATATAATTATTACACAATATAATTATCATGGACAATTTGATAATTACAAACGTAAAGGAGTTTTCGGTATATTTACATACTATAATTATCATGGACATTTTGATAATTACGAATACAAAGGAGTTTTCACTACATTTACAAGCAAGGTTTTACACTATAATTATCATGAGTATATTTTGATAATTATAAATACAAAAGGGTTTTCATTTCAGTACGAACTAGGATAAAACATCACGTTGGGTGGTTATGTGAGACATTTCTTCACAGTACTGAAAGATGTACGCATTAAGTCCTGGATTATAACCTTAATCATTCATGAGCGAGATAGTTGTGTATAGATCTATACGGGACTGACAATCCCGCACCTAAGCTGCTAGCTACAGCTAGACCGGCAGGTCTGGGGTGACAAATGTCTTAACATTGCGACGCCTGAAGAACGTCGTGGCAGGCCTACATACTAGTCACAGCAAGGTTATAATAACTCACATGAACGACAACGAATATCCTTAGTTTGGGGAAAAACATCTTCAAATGGTTTTATATAAATATAAAACTACATGTTGCTCTACACAAAATATAAGTATGGTTTTTACTTATACATATGGGTTTTATGGGATTAAAACCACATTTTATCAAGATACGAATATAAGTACGGTTTTACTTATACATACCAGTTTTATGGTATTAAAACTACATTCTAACAAGTTACAAATATAAGTATGGTTTTACTTATACACGCTGGTTTTATGGGATTAAAACCACATTTTATCAAGATACGAATATAAGTACGGTTTTACTTATACATACGAGTTTTATGGTATTAAAACTACATTCTAACAAGTTACAAATATAAGTATGGTTTTACTTATACACGCTGGTTTTATGGAAATTAAAACTACATTTCATTAAGATGTGAACATAAGTACGATTTACATATACAAACAAGTTTTATGGTATTAAAACTACATTCTAACAAGTTACAAATATAAGTATGGTTTTAGTTATACATACAAGTTTTATGGAAATTAAAACTACATTTTATCAAGATATAAATAAAAGTACGATTTTACCTACGTAAAGGTTTTAAGGAATCAGATCTACAATTAATCTACGAATAAACATGTATTTACATGGTTTCGTACAAGAATAAGACTATGCAATACTATTTTCAAGTATAGAAACACGTATACATTTTCGGTCTTTGGGTTTTAAGACTACGACTCACTTTTATGAAAATGTTGGATTTTCTGGTTTCAAACACTATCTCTTTACAAGGAAAAATGGACTATGGATTTTCTCAATACAAAAAACTTATGAACTCACCAACGTAATGTTGACACTCTTTCAAATTACTTGTATTCTCAGGTAACAATTAGTTAGGTCCGACTAACCTTTTGGAATGGGACGCGAAGACGTCTCTTTTACTTATTTCATTATCATACTGTAATTGGGTTGAAACAATACCGTTGAACAATGTAACTTTCCTATTATAATGTATGATGGTTGTTATCTACTTATGTATCAATGTATGCAATGGTTGTGATGCTATGTCCCATTCCGCCCTCAGACGATTCCGCCATCGTGGTTTGGGGGTGTGACAAGAACTCAACTATTTCTGCCAACTTCATGAAGATGAGGAGTATTTGGGATGAGATTATGTCGATATCACCAATACCAATGTGTACCTAATGTGTACTTGTGGTAAGTTTACTTACCACCTTGGGAAAGGAATGACCAAATCCATAGAAAAAGAACACGCTTATGAGTTCTAAATGGGAGTAGATGTTATTTTTGGAACCGTAAAAGCTCAGAGATTTTGAGCACTAAACCAATACCATCTCTTGGAACCCTTTATCACTGCTACCAAGAAAACCATTAACACGTCGTTGCTTACCAAATCTGAAGGCAGTTTAGCGCTGATAAGATCAAAATTGAAGAGGGAATAACTATGAAGGCTTGAAGTGATAACATTGTGGAAAGAATGGGCACACCAACAAAAGTTTCTTTGAGAAAATTAGATGCCAAGAATACGTGCTCATGAATGCCGACGGGAGAAAAGGAAAACAATAAAACCAAAATCGAAGGCAGCCACTGTGGAGCTTGAAATCGGTCCAATACCAAAATCGAAGGCAGCCCATCTCAATGATTTCACCCAACACACTCACGGTACACAGCACTTCATGGCACCCAGCTCAATCATGGCACTCAGCTCATGGCACCCAGCTCTATCATGGCACTCAGCTTAATCATGGCACCCAGCTCAATGATGTCACTCCCCACATTCACACACCTACTAGAAATTCCTATAGCCCGTTACTACCCACCTACATCCTAAACAGCACACACAAGCTACAGTAAATGATGTACATCATCTATACAATGTAGTGATGAACTCACCTCGTAGCAGCAAAAGAAGAAATTCACACAGCAACTCTGAAGGTACAATCCACCCAACACCTTATACCCCTATAAGGTACAATAAGTAATGTACTAGCCAGCCTTATTATATATAGATACGAATATCGTTACTTATAATTTAAATGTTTATAACTTCGTACACACACCGTGTCTCAACCATGACCCCCCCCCCCCCCATTTATATACTTTGCTTGTTTCGGTCCTCCATAATGTTATTAAGTGTTTTAGTTTGATTTGGGTAAGCCTAAGGACTCATTTGTGGCTCTCATAACCCAAAACAACACAACAATCACAAAATGGAACTTGACAAAAAAGTTGAATTTTGACCCGATTCCAAAGTTTGCAACTTTCAACCAAGGAGGGGTTCAAATTAAATTCTGAGAAAAATCATGCATAAACTAGACCCAAGTACAAGATCACAGAGCTTGACGTTAGGTCAGTTTTCATTCTCCAATAACAAATGATTAATCCACAAAGTTTCATAACCTGATCAGTTCACTCACAGGACCACACTTCAAAGATACAACCAAAGGATAAAACGGATAAGGAGTTGGGTTCTTATTTTTGGTGTGAGAAAAGTTAGACTCCTAACCTGAACTTTTCCCACTTCCCACTGACCTTGCCCATAAATGATTTTTTTTACATTTAATTATGAATTAAGCAAGACAGAACTCATTATACAACACAACCCTGGACCGGTCAGCGAAGATTGCAATATTCACCTAACCTAGGACTCGAATTAGGCCACGGCCTTCAGGAACAAGAAAATACATTGAAACTACACTCAATGACAATTCCAGGGATATAAAGTCTATTATTTACACGAATTTTACAAGATGACATTCAAAACAACGAAAAATGCAAAGGTCCATAATTGACATTTGGGTTTAGGGTTTCAACTCCCAAACCCATTAAGACATAGGTTAAGACCTCTAGGGTCTAAAACAAGTTTAAGAACATCAAAAAATCAGGTAACTTAGGGTAGACACGATAGCATGTAACCATACCCAACATACACACTTGATGATATAAGTGTGTGCATGAAATCGACTAGAAGAGAAAAGAACAAGTAGTAAGGTTTTACCCAAAATATGATCGACCCTTTGCTTCACAAGATACAAGACCTTCCTTTTCACAATAGCAACATGCCAACATAACTCTTCACAAGCTTCTTCTTCTTATCGACAATGGCAGTAGCAAAACAGAAACGGGGGAAAGGATTGGAAAATGACACGACATTCACCAACTTCCTAGGGCTGCAAGTTGAGCTTATATCGAACAAGACCAAAAGCGAATACATTAAGGGCTTCAGCCCTTTTTCTTGCTGCCGACGATCAGCCCATGGAGATTTTAATCCCATGCAAAATTTGGCTTTTTAGCACATTAGGTCCCCCGTGAATTGTAAGTTATTTTTATTTAGCACATAGTTAATTTTTTCTTCATTAGGAGTTTCCAACAATGTCATTATACCCCTTATCTTATGATTTAATTGATAGAATTTTATTATGATTTTTATATTAATTATTTATTTTAATTATTATTATCATTATTATTTTACGTCATATATATATATATATATATATATATATATATATATATATATATATATATATATATATACACACACACACCAAATAAAATAATATATATATATATATATATATATATATATATATATATATATATATATATATATATATATATATATATATATATATATATATATATATATATATATATATATATATATATACACACACCAAATAAAATAAAAAATATATTTTTGAGCGTACCAGGAAATGGGGCGTTACACATGACCACTTGCTGAAAACCTGTGTTCATAACATAAGGGCTAAAACTTGTACATACATAATACTTTCACAATTATAAAGCATATGAAGCTTTCATAAACATATTGACATTATAAAACTTTCATAAACATATTACCATGAGATATGTATCTCATGAAAGAGAAAAAGGTACATGTACTCACCTTAACTAGATAGCCAAGTCTAACTAGGATTCCACCATTCTTTAGTTAATTTCTTTTCCTTGAACTTTTACTCCTTTCATTTCTTAAGGAGTTCATTAGCATGTTCATCAACAACATGCTAGGTCGTAAAACCATGTAAAGACCTCTCAATCCTATGGCTTAATAAAATCATATGATAATATGATTGTAATATCTAGGAACTTGTCCCATAAAGAAACCCTTAACATATTAATATGCTTGAAGTAAAGATGTATTAACCTCGTGTTAAACATTCTCCTATGAAAACACATGAACATCATATTATTCCATTAAGTACTTATTGAACACTATTAATCATGTATTGATCATAACACAGCCTTAATAGTAACTTTACTAGATCATGACCAATCATTAGAAGATCAAATTACACTTTATCAAGTATCATCATCCTTGCTAGCATAAAGCTTAAACATCATTAAGGAGCAATATCTAACCATAAACTCATTATATTCGTTAGACCTTAAAATTTAGGGTTTCATAAAATCTCTTACGTATGATGAAACTAACTCAAACCAAAGGTAGGGGTTGAGTGATTACTTTGATAGTACTTGTTGCTTTTGAAAATTCCTTGGTACACACACATTATACATTATAAGCAACCAAATAGGAAAACGATGAAACCCATCTTATTACGTATAAATCTTAACATCATTAGAAAAGTTAAAATTTAAGCATGTCCATAGAGCACTATATACATGACAAGAAACAAAGAACTATATACATGACAAGAAACAAAGAACCACAGGCAGATTTAAATGACTCCAAAGTGATATATAAAATTAACAGAAATTTCAATAACATAATTTCTACAAATCAGCTCCTTTAGCACTTTTTTAATGGAAAACCTTGTGAAAATTTCAAAGAAGATAAGCACTTTGCAGTGCAAATTACATCATTCACAATTAATATATTTTGACCAAAAGCTTGATCAATTTGAGTTGGGAATCTAATTAATCCGTTGTTTCATTTTTCCAACAAATCTTTTCCACCTTTTTCTTTTTCATTAACATTATAGGGAATCTAATTAATCCGTTGTTTAAAAAGTTTCTGCTTGGAATGAAACAGCCAAGGAGATATAACACATAAATAAGTCAACTCTTCATTGACAAAAAAAAATTAGTGATTTAACATTTTTTAATATAATCTTGGAACACCAAACTCCCTCAGTTACTTCAAAGTCATATATCTGGACCATGAAAGAAAGTCATACCAGTAAACAAAGGCCACTATAGATGCATGTTGACATGGCTTTTAGGGAGTAAGTACAAAACAAAACAGTTCTTGTAGACATTTCATCGAGCAGTAGGAGGGTGCTTTAGAAAAGTATAGACCTCATTGAAATCAAACTCAAAAACCACACCAACATAACTTAAATCAAATTCTGTTATTAGGAAAAAGGAGATAAGTTATAAAAGCAAGAATCAATCACAACATGTAAAATTACATCTTCCTAATTGCAACTACCGATAGAAATTGCTCCTTAAATGGTTTTTGTCAAAATATCAGCCACTTGTTCATGAGTTGTATAATAATCAAGCTTTACGAGTCCATTCACCAGATCCTTTAAGAAATGGAACTTACTATCAATGGGCTTTCTTTTTCCATGGAACAAGTAGCCTAATTGTAAGATGTACATCTTCACTGCTTTATTCATGATTCCGGAAGCATATGTCTCATAGGTATGCTCGGAGGAGAAAGAGCGTGTATGTATATCCTAGACATGTTGAACTTGCACATGCGTCACACAAGAACATGGCTCCTTGAAAACCAAAAGTTTTGGGTTACATGATGCCATGTTCTTTGTGTAACGCTTGTGCCAATATGTCTGGGACATCCACTCTTCTTCTCCTCTAAGCTCACATATGAAGACATATGATTCCGAAAGCATGAGTAGAGACAACTTACAGAAAAAATGGCATGTAATTCCCTTTCCACATCTGCAATTTCTCTTTATTTCCTCTCTTGCTCTTTCGGCTCATTCATTTTGTAACCTATAGTCACCTACAACAATTTATATGTGAAACACATTGGTATGATGTCTTGTCACTCAAAATCATCAACATACATCTTACAATACATAAAAAGAGCTATTTGTTGTAAATTTTAAATAATTACTACTAAAAGTATATACAAACAGTTAGTTCTTTGTCATAAGTGGGTCACTATACAACCTAGGAACAAGTTGCGTATAAATCAGTAAAGGAATTTCTAAAATTATGAAAAAGAAGCCTGGAATGTTTGAGGCATCAAAAGTAAAGTAAGCTAAAACTTAAAGGAGGGATTGATGAAGATATGATTTGATTTTCTGATTTTATTTGATTTTACAGTTTAATAAAGCTATGTTTAGGGTTAAACTTTTTCAGCTGGTAGTTCCTTAATTTTAGGATAAATTCGTTGATTTTTTGTTTCGTATATCGGACTTATAAGTACTTACAAGGTTCGCCGTTAATAATCACAAATGTAGAAACCTTCGTTCATCAATAGTAATTATGTGTTTATTTCAAGTTACCAACAGTAGAAGACGAAGAAGTACACAAAAATGCAAATAGAAGCATATGTTCTTCATCTTAAATCCAGATTCAACAAAAAACTATATATCACACAGAGATTGCTTATAATAACCAAGGAAGAAGACATACCTGTGGTGTGCGGAAGTCGAAGAAGTCGAACGCGCAGCCGGTGCCTTTTGATTCTAAACGATAAGGTTGGACACGATAGAATACAATTGTACCGGCTGTATTGAGATGAAATTACCAAATCGTCCTTAAAAGTTAACCATTATATTATTATTTAATTATTAAATTGAGATGAAATAATAATAAAAGACGATGTATCATCATAGTTACAATTGATTTCAAGTGTATGAAACGATGTAGATTATGAAAACATGAATTTCATAGTCATTTTTAATCATTTAAACATCACATTAATAGAACGAACATTATTATATAAATGAATTGGAAGGGGTTCTAGAAGGTTTGGGGTGGGATGGGGGTGTTTCCGGTTTCTAAGCGGGGTGCTTCTTTTTGCCATCTTCCCGGCTGCCACGTTCTGGCTTTGGTATTTACGCTTTGTCCACCTCCTGCTTCCTCCGGTTCTTTGCCGTCCGCCACCTCTTCCCTGTGTGTCTGCTTCATCCTTTTCTCTCTATAAGCCACCAAGAAGACAAAGAGGGTACCGGGGTTCCATCTCCGTCTCTCTCAACTCATCCTTTTCTTTCTTTCTATTTTTCAGAATTTGGGATTTTTGGAGCTATTTGAGACAGAAGTTGTCAACAATAGTCCTCGTATTGGAAATCATGGTTCATGTGGTAAGTTTCAAAAACAAGAGTTTGCAACGGAAGCATAAAATCATGAACACAAATTTCATTTTCAAGAGGATCATGCTACATGCATGTAGAGATAAGATGAAGAACAAACATAGATTAAGTTCAAGATCATAACCTTTGTTCTTGTGTTTGGTTTGGATGATTTTGATAGCTAGGAATCAAATTAGAATCCCTCTATAGTTGATCCACCACAAGCTTGAACACCCTTGACTGCTAGTTCCACAACTTGCAAGTTAGAACTCCTTTTCTTGTGAAACCAAAAACCAATTTTTTCTAACTATCAAGAGAGCTTTTAGAGAGTTTCTTTGGCTGATTTTTGAAGCAAGAAATGATGTGCACATGCCCTCAAAATCGTTCACAATATAACCCACCAAGAGAAAAGAAAAGCACATGCAACTAGCTTAAAAGAAAGATCCATTTGATTTCTATAATCAAAAGCTAGAAGACACAAGGCATCTTCTTTTTCTTTTAAGTTCTTAATGCATTCTTTTTATTCAAATATGGCTAGTTATATGATGACTAATGAAGTGCTAGTGGGTTGTTATTATTTATAAAACTTAGATAATTAT
This sequence comes from Cichorium intybus, assembly GCA_023525715.1. Lineage (NCBI taxonomy): Eukaryota > Viridiplantae > Streptophyta > Magnoliopsida > Asterales > Asteraceae > Cichorium > Cichorium intybus. Next base: position 123,518,511 of record CM042010.1, read on the forward strand.
AAGCTTATAAATAATACATCTTCTCATTTCTTTAATGGAATAACATTTAACCCATAATCAAATATATAAATAAACCATCTAAATATACAATCTTAATTGTATAATTATATATATATACATATATATATATATATATATATATATATATATATATATATATATATATATAACAATATATATATATTTTATTTAATTTACTAATTAAATTAAATAAAAGGCTTACTTATAAATCAATTAAATCGTTTAACAATTTAAACAATTTAATTGTTACTTAATTAATTCATCACATATGAATTACTAATCAACCTTTAATTTTGTAGTTATTATTATTTACCTCAAATAATAATAACCTACAAGATTAAATTGCAAGTTTAGTATCATTTGATGTTAAATCAAATTTAACGTTCTAAATGATCAATTGGTGTCAAACTTGTTGTTGGTGTGACCCTATAGGATCATGTATTATTAGTAATATCATTTTATGATCATCCTTGGGCATATAGAACTAACAATCTCCCACTTGCACAAGGTTGCATCATAGAATGATATCGACAGTGGTAAACGTCTAGCAACATTTCATTGCCCCCAATAACACATGACATTGTGCCATTCAACAACATTCAATTCTTCAGAAAACACGAGGCTCTAATTGATGTATAAGGTTATCTATCAATTATCCCTTTGTCACAGACATCATGTTGAACATGAGACATGGATCTTAATCATTCTCATTTTATGTTCAACTTTCAAACAGGCGCCTTAGATGTCTAACTCTCAACACATAAGAGGAACAAATCCCGTCTTGACTACATACGCCCCTCATATAGTTAGTACTATGCATGAGTATGGCCTTTATGGTTGTCTGTATTTCAAGAACAACAGTAAACCATATCAAAGCATAGTACACTCTACATTTGAGTCCCAAATATGTATCTCAGGTCAAAGGATACAATGATAATACATTTATTCAAGAATCACTTATGATGATGATCCATGGAGTGATCTTGAAACGGGTCAAGTCCAATACTTGTTCACTGACAAGTACCTATGAATTTGGTTGCAACCTTTTGCTACTTTTACTTATAAAAGTCAACCAATCCAATTCATATTAGTCTTACTTCATAATTGCTCCCACAACTATGATCGACTATGGACGTTTAGAATAACTAAATTATTCAAGGATTAAACATGCTAATAAAACACAATAATTATGAATGAAACATCACGTCACATATATTACATAATTCTTGTCTTTTACATAAGTTCATATTCATAAAACATTAAACATAAATCAAATCCATTCATTAGAAAAACGGAGCCCTATACCCTTAGCATGACTTTCATGCTTAGTTTGGGGTAAAGGTTTCGTGAATGGGTCTGCCAAATTTTGATCTGTATGAACCTTGTGAATACTTATTTCACCATTCTTAACTTCATGTCTAATGTAGTTATACCTTCGGTGAATGTGTTTGGTTTTTTGATGCAATCTAGGTTCCTTTGCTTGAGCTATAGCACCTAGATTGTCACAGAAGATTTCTATAGGGTCCCGAATGGAAGGGACAACCCCTAGATCTTCTATGAACTTTCTCATCCAGACAGCTTCTTGAGCAGCTTCTGAAGCAGCAACATATTCTGATTCTGTAGTGGATTGTGCAATCACTTCTTGTTTGGAACTCTTCCAAGACACGGCTCCTCCATTTAAAATAAAGACATACCCAGATTGAGATTTCGAATCATCCCTATCTGTTTGGAAGCTTGCGTCAGTGTAACTCTTTACCTTTAAGCTTTCTTCCAAACCGCCGTAAACTAAGAACATATCTTTAGTTCTTCTCAAGTACTTAAGAATGTTCTTTACAGCAGTCCAGTGGGCTTCACCTGGGTTCTGTTGATACCTACTAGTCATACTTAAGGCACATGAGACGTCGGGCCTAGTGCATAACATGGCATACATGATGGACCCAATTGCCGAAGCATATGGGACATGTTTCATCCTTTCAAGTTCAGTCCTAGAGTTTGGGCACTGAGACTTGCTTAGGATGGTGCCATGAGGCATTGGCAAGAATCCTCTTTTGGAGTCTTGCATCTTGAACCTTTTCAAGATTTTATCAATATATACACTTTGGCTAAGACCAATAAGTCTCTTAGATCTATCTCTATAGATCTTTATGCCTAATACATAAGCAGCTTCCCCTAGATCCTTCATTGAGAAACAACTCTCAAGGAACGTTTTGACACCTTTTAAGGTTGGGATGTCATTTCCAAATAAAAGTATGTCATCTACATACAATACTAGGATTATGACAATGCTCCCACTAGCTTTCTTGTAAACACAGGAGTCATCCTCATTTTTGATGAATCCAAAACTCGTAATCTTTTCATCAAAACGGATGTTCCATGTTCGAGACGCTTGCTTTAATCCATAGATAGATCTTTTAAGCTTGCACACTTTGTTTGGATGCTTGGGATCGACAAAACCTTCAGGTTGTTCCATATAGACATCTTCCAATAAGTATCCATTAAGGAAAGCGGTCTTGACATCCATTTTCCATATCTCATAATCATAGTATGCGGCTATGGCAAAAAGTATCCTAATCGACTTGATCATTGCCACTGGAGAAAAGGTCTCATCATAGTCAATACCATGAGTTTGTGAGTATCCTTTAGCGACAAGTCTAGCCTTAAAAGTGTGAACATTTCCATCCACGTCGATTTTCTTCTTGAAACCCCATTTGTTCCCAACAGTCTTACAATTGGTGGGAAGATTAACCAAGTTCCAAACTTGATTATCGTGCATGGATTGCATCTCAGTGTTCATGGCCTCAAGCCATTTATCAGATTCAGGATCTGATATTGCACTCTGATAGTTGACGGGTTCATCAGAATCTATCGTATAACATTCCTCTTCCATCAAAAGGTAACCATACCTTTCTGGTTCAATTCGAACCCTACCAGATTTGCGAACACCTTGTGTTACAATTTGTTCCTGATCAACCGTTTGTTCAGGTTCAACAATTTCTTGTTGAATGCTAGATTCAACTTCTTGTGTATCAGGTTGTGGTTCCTGAAGTTCCTCAAGTTCCACAAACCTCCCACTAGCCTCTTCCGTCAGAAACTTATTTTCTAGGAATTCAGCTTTTCGAGAAATAAATATCTTATTCTCGATGGGATTGTAGAAATAGTATCCAAGACAATCTTTCGGATACCCTACAAAGATACATTTAGTTGAACGGGTTTCTAATTTGTTTGAAGCTTCTTGTCTAACATAAGCTTCACAACCCCATACCTTGAGATAGGATAAAGATGGAACCCTTCCATGCCATATCTCATAAGGTGTTTTATCTACCTTTTTAGTAGGTGCCATATTTAGGAGACGAGCAGCTGTTTGTAAAGCATAACCCCAAAATGATAAAGGTAGAGTACTTCTACTCATCATGGATCGAACCATATCCAATAGTGTTCGGTTCCGCCTCTCAGACACACCATTATGTTGTGGTGTTCCAGGTGGAGTAAGTTGTGAAACAATTCCACAAGTCTTACAATGATCCATAAAGTTTGTACTTGAGTACTCACCTCCTCTATCAGAACGAAGAACTTTAATTGTTTTGTTGAGTTGATTTTCCACTTCACTTTGAAACGTTTTGAACATTTCAAATGCCTCATGTTTATGTTTAATCAAATAAACATATCCAAAACGACTAAATTCGTCAGTGAAGGTGATGAAATATCTTTCACCATATCTAGTCATTGGCTTGAAAAGACCACATACATCCGTATGTATGATTCCTAACAAGTCCTTTGCTCTCTCATTGGTTCCGGAGAAAGGAGCTTTAGTCATCTTGCCATGTAAACAAGATTCACATATATCAAATGAGTCATTCTCATTTGCCTTCAAAAGTCCACTCTTTTGAAGTTGGGATATGCGATTCTTGTTTATATGCCCAAGGCGACAATGCCATAGATAGGTTTGACTCAAATCAAATTTGGGTTTCTTGGTGAAAGTGTGGTATAAAGAGCTATTGTTAGTCTTTCATCAAGGTTTACTTCATAAATTCCATTTAAAGGCCTAGCCTCAAAATAGAATACATTATTTTTGTAAACACAAATATCATCATTATAAAAGGAAAGATCAAATCCACATTGTCTTAATTTAGCAACCGAAATAATATTCCTAGTCAAGCTAGGAACATAGTAAACATTCAACAATGTCACACACAAGCCATTAGGTAGTAATAAATTAAAACTTCCAATTGAATCCACCGCAACTCTTGCATTGTTTCCAACCCGAAGTACTACCTCATTTGCCTTCAGTCGCCTACTCCTTTTGAACCCCTGCAACATATTACATATGTGAGTTCCACAACCAGTATCAAATACCCATGTGTTAGGAGATAAATTATAAAGTTCTAGGTCTATCACATAGATACCTGAAGTGCCTTCACCGGCCTTCTTCTTCTTCAACTCCGCAAGATAGGTAGGGCAATTTCTCTTCCAATGCCCAGCTTTGCCACATTCAAAGCATGTTTCATCTTTGGCAACCTTTGCCTTCTTCTTGGGCGGATGGGAAGGTTGGACAACTTTCTTGCCCTTACCTTTGAAAGCTTTTGCTTTCCCTTTGCCCTTGGAGTTGGTGGGGTGTTCTGGTCTAGTTCTCTTTGTTCCACCTTCCTTGATCATGAGAACTTGAGTGGTTTTCTTAGGCAGACTCTTTTCCCCGGTAATTAGCATCCCATGTAATTCCGGGATAGTCTTGTTCAAACCATTCATGTTATAATTCATGACGAAAGGATCAAAGGACTTTGTCAAGGAGTTAAGGATCATATCCGTTGCTAGCTCTTCGGGCATCACAACTCCAAGACGTGCCAAATGATCAATATGACTCTTCATTTTGAGCATATAAGAGCTTACCGACTGCCCTTCCTCCATCTTGCAAGCATGGAAAGCCCGAACAGTTTCGAACCTTTCCGTTCTTGCAAGTTGTTGGAACATTTCCTTTAGTTGATTAATCATGTCATAGGCTGAATGATTCTCCAAATCCTTCTGAAGGTCGGGAATCATGGTTGCCAACATGAGGCATGATGCATCGATGGAATCATCCATCTTTTTAAGCCATGCATCGTGTGCGGGCTTAGGAGTGGCAGGGGGCTCTTCTGTAAGTGGTTCATTGAGAACATATTCTTTCTTTTCTTGTTTGAGAACAATTCTCACACTACGGTACCAATCCAAGAAGTTGGTATGGTTAAGTTTTTCTCCTTCAAGGAGAGACCGTAGTGAGGTTTTGTTAGGAGCCGAGTGTGTGTTGTTTGGTGCCATCTACAAAATTTTAACAAGGTTCTATTTAGTAAATTATGATATTAAGTCCTTAATAATTAATACCCTTTCTTGTTTCATAAACTTTAATTAATTAAGGTCTAGAATCCAAGTTGCATCACGAATAAGTGGTTAGGTATCCTTTATCCCGCCTATTCGAATCAACAAGGTAGGTAACGGTTTACCAATTATATCCAAATATAATTTCTAGATTTATGGGATCCCATTATAACATTTATAAGTTTGGCATGTTTTATCCCATCTATGCCTTGGATTTCTAATGCTTAGGTGACCTTTATCACAAGAGATTTCCAAACGAATCATCCTACTTAAACGGACGTGTAGTTTTGTCAACTATTGATGGTTAGGTGTCCTTTATCCCATCAATATTGCAAAACTACTTCTTGTATCACAAGAAGACTCCAAGTGGTTAGGTATCCTTTATCCCACAAGGAAATACAAGTGATACATGAGTGTCTTTAAGAAGGACGGCATAGATTCGTATTTCATAAGGGATTTGAATGTTTTACAATTCTAATTTTGAAAAACATATGGTATCATGTAGATTGCATGCATCCAATGAACATGGTACCATTAAATCTTATTTTGTTAATTGGTTCCTAAATCATAAAATCTCTATTTTATTGATTCTTTGTTTGTGGTCAAGATTAATATCCAATATTAAGTTTGAGTTTGATCACATATATTAGAACCAATTTATAATCCTAAATAATTACCATTATTACTTAGGGTTGGAGTTTGTAAGAGTTTATAAAATCTCCATTTTATTTCTTGTTTCAATCATTTTCAAAACTTGACTTAATAGGTTTTAAACAAAACCCATTTTAATAAAACCCATTTTTCACATCTTATGTTTTAATTGTCAACTTTTGAAAATACAAACTCCTTGATGATTATGTTTAATTATCTAGGTTGTCTAGCATGCAAAATCTTATTTTCATCCACAACATAACATAATAAAACATTCAAACATCACAAGCATGCATGGGTGCATAAACACAAGCCAACTAGTTTGATATTTCATGTGAGCCACACATGAAATATCAAGTCCAAACCTAGGGACAAAAGAGTGACAAAAACTCAACCAAATGATCTCCGATTTGGCTACAATTTTGCCAAGCTTCTTATATCACCAAATGACACTTGAACCACCATTTCTTGACACCATTGAGTGACATGTGATTTTTCTATGGAGCCCTCAAAAATTTCGAAATCAGGGGCAGCAGGAAGGAATTTTTGTTGTTTTTGTTGCATTTTTCAATTCATTCTTGGCTATATTGATGCTAATACTTGTTGAAACTTAATGTATATTCTAGATATTAAAGTTACCAACAAGTATATCACCAAATGACCAAGATATGAATTTATAAAACACTTCCAAAACAATTTTGAAATCTGGACAGCAGCTCTTCAGAAAATGCTGCTGTTGGGTGCAATCTTCTCTTGGTCTTTTACTTCCTTCTCTTGTTACATTTTGTGAAATAAATAAAATACAACTATTTTAATATTTACAAAATGAATATTAAGAAGGAAATAACTAATTATTATTACAAACCATTTGAATAAATCAATAGATTACAACCATATCGAACACAAACACAAAACATGCATCATATGGTCCTTGGCTTGTTTATGCACCATTTTATCACATAAAATCATAAGAAAATCAACACTTTGTTTTTCTAAGGCAACAATTTATGTAACCAAAAGCATGCATACATAAGATATAGTTGGTTACATAAAATCATAGATAATATAATTGCATGTTGCCAAAGAAGCCATGCATGAAACTTTCATTTAAGAAGATGAACATTCATGGCTTCCAAAAACCAAGTTTATCCAAATAAACTTATTATCTAAACATGCAATATAGCCATGGCTCTGATACCAATTGTTGGAAATCATGGTTCATGTGGTAAGTTTCAAAAACAAGAGTTTGCAACGGAAGCATAAAATCATAAACACAAATTCCATTTTCAAGAGGATCATGCTACATGCATGTAGAGATAAGATGAAGAACAAACATAGATTAAGTTCAAGATCATAACCTTTGTTCTTGTGTTTGGTTTGGATGATTTTGATAGCTAGGAATCAAATTAGAATCCCTCTATAGTTGATCCACCACAAGCTTGAACACCCTTGAATGCTAGTTCCACAACTTGCAAGTTAGAACTCCTTTTCTTGTGAAACCAAAAACCAATTTTTGCTAACTATCAAGAGAGCTTTTAGAGAGTTTCTTTGGCTGATTTTTGAAGCAAGAAATGATGTGCACATGCCCTCAAAATCGTTCACAATATAACCCACCAAGAGAAAAGAAAAGCACATGCAACTAGCTTAAAAGAAAGATCCATTTGATTTCTATAATCAAAAGCTAGAAGACACAAGGCATCTTCTTTTTCTTTTAAGTTCTTAATGCATTCTTTTTATTCAAATATGGCTAGTTATATGATGACTAATGAAGTGCTAGTGGGTTGTTATTATTTATAAAACTTAGATAATTATAAGCTTATAAATAATACATCTTCTCATTTCTTTAATGGAATAACATTTAACTCATAATCAAATATATAAATAAACCATCTAAATATACAATCTTAATTGTATAATTATATATATATATATATATATATATATATATATATATATATATATATATATATATATATATATATATATATATATAACAATATATATATATATTTTATTTAATTTACTAATTAAATTAAATAAAAGGCTTACTTATAAATCAATTAAATCGTTTAACAACTTAAACAATTTAATTGTTACTTAATTAATTCATCACATATGAATTACTAATCAACCTTTAATTTTGTAGTTATTATTATTTACCTCAAATAATAATAACCTACAAGATTAAATTGCAAGTTTAGTATCATTTGATGTTAAATCAAATTTAACGTTCTAAATGATCAATTGGTGTCAAACTTGTTGTTGGTGTGACCGTATAGGATCATGTATTATTAGTAATATCATTTTATGATCATCCTTGGGCATATAGAACTAACACCTCGGACATTCTCTTGCATCTGATTTGATCCACTTTAATCTTGTACGCCCCTCAATTTGGATTAATTTATTTGATCTTGCAGATTTGGTGAACTTGGAAGTTGGAATATTTCATTCAGTCGTAATGCCATTTTTTTTCTATTTTGACTTTTGAGGTGAGAACAAGAAATCTTTTATAATAATAAGATCGATTTACTTTTTGTATTTTCATGAATGTTGTTCCATAATTTGTAATGAAATTAAGCATCATTGCTTCTACCATTTTTGACATAGATCTTTGCAGGAGATAAATTACATTCTATTGTCCACCCAAAACATGAAAGAAGATGGGATACAGGTTTGATCTCTTGTATTTATACGATGATATTTAGGTTTCATTGAGATTTATAGTTTACTTGGTTTTGTAGCTATTTGAATTGGGATTAGCCATGTGGACTTCTATTTCTTGGGTTCTGTGCTATTTCCAACATGGGAAAGTATATGATAAAACTAATGTTGATGCAATTAGATATAACCCCAACTACAGTAATTGAAGATTTAAAGGGCTGATTGAGAGTTTTCATATGATATTGTAGTTGAATCAACATTTTAATAATCTTACTTATATGTTTTTAATGTCAAGATTTATGGTTAAGTGTTTGTATGTCTAAATAAGATCTATCTGGTGGATTCTGAACATTTTAACCCTGTGTATATGGGTTAAATTAGACGATAACAAAAAACCGGTTCGTTCCGAAATTGGTTTGTACCGTTTCGGTGAAACTGGATCGGTTCCGATCCTAAACCGCCGGTTTGAACCGGTTTGGGTTATGAGAAAAAAAACAGTTTGAAACCGGTTTCAGAATATCCGGTTCGTAGGTTTGAGAATCCGGTTTTATAAACCGGTTTGTGATTCGGGTTTTAAACCAATTTTGAATTTTTCTTTCTCCATTTCCACCTTTTCATTTGATGATATTGTATTTTTCTTTGCAGGTCTATGATATTGTTTTAGTTAATAAAACAATTTCAGCATTATGAGACTTTGATTTGCTTTCAATAGCTTCAATTGAAGTTTTTTGTATGGTGGACAATATTGCCCTTCCTTCTTCAATTGCCATAAGAGCATACATATTAAGTAAGTTTCTACATGTTATAAAATGTGATAGAAAGAATAAAGTACAAAGGAATATGTTTATAAAGTTGATTAATAATAGTTAATAAAATAAGCTCTTTTGATCAATTAATTACCATAGCCATTTCTTCCTTTTTCTCCATCAACCTACCGATACAGATACAGGTATTGCATTATGATTTTGTAATGTTGCTTCTTCCAATTTTACCCTTTGAAACATTTATAAAATCGTTGTTTTTCAGGTTGAAGCTTTATTTATATCACTAAACTAGGGGCATTTTTTCTTTTTGATATGAGAAGTAGATGAGACAGCAAAGACTGATTTTCAAAATAAAAAAATCATGTTGATAACTTCATTCTACTGCTTATTCTGAAACAACTAAAGTAATTTTTTAGTATCAAATTAAGGACGAGATTCTATTGGATAAAGATAGTCAGTCAGCATGTCCCTCGCAAATAATAGTAACTTTTGATTTCGGATGTTTTGTCACTATTCTCCCATTATTAACTTATTATTAGTACTTCTTTTATCGTAAATTCTCAAGTGCTCATAATCTCCTTTTCATTTGTGCAGCGCTCCACATTGTCAAGAACTATATTGCTCATCCTCTCAATATTAACGTTCCATTGATTTTAGGTAAATATCCTTAAACTTGTAATCTAAGAGCAAGATATTATATGACAGTCTGTCACTGTTTCGAAACTTTTACATGTTTTTTAATCATCTAATTTAACAGGCTTTTAGGGAGGAAAAGTTCAACGAAAAACATTTCAAACTGAACTTATTTTCCAAGCCATGGGAATTTTGCATGTCATCATGTCTGCTGGAGAGTTGGAATCTGAGAGAGCTGGTAAGACGATTTCATACTAATTTATATTTTTAAAAACTTTCTATTAAATTCAAATGTTGTAAAGACTTTCATATTTGTTACTCTTTTACAGGAGAACTAGGAAGACTAAAACGTGATAGGTATCGTACTGCATCTCAAGTGGTTCAAAATCATGTTAGAATCTTTATCTCTTTAAAGGTCTCCAAAGTCAAAGAAAAACAAAATCAGATCCAAACAATACCCGTGCGGAGCACGGGTCAAAGCTAGTTTAAAATAAGTAAAGGGATTTTATGTATTTAATATATGTTCGAGATTTGGTCGTTGCGAGGGCTGTGTTTCAGATGTTCCTTACGGTGATTGATTCGGTCAAGACGGAGATGCTAGTGTTGTTTGAGGATATGTTTTATCGTTGTGTCGATATGTTTTCGCGGTTTTGTTTTATCGTTGTGTCGGTTTCATTTATTTTCTTTTGTTGCTTTGAATGCGGGTAGTTAGTCAGGATCTATTTTGAGTGAGCGGGTGAAGACAAGTAGTTGTGAATGGTTTTTGGCAGTGAGTGAAGGGGTGGATTGCATGTGGAAAGGTAGTGGTTGTTGGGTTAGCTGTTAGTGGGTTCGAACCCTAAGTGGGGGAGAACTGTTGGGTTAAAGGATGAAGAATTGTGACGATGCGTTTTCGTTGGACTGTGAGCGTTTTGTTGGGATCTCCTGTTTTATAGATTGTCATGGGTAAACTTTGTTGTCTGTGTTGGGATAAAGAGGGGCGGCGGAGATAGTTTGCAGTGCTAAGATAAGGATGTTCAGTGGGGAGCAAGTAGAAGTTTACTCAGGTCGGGCGTGGTACGAAATTTCGACCGAGTGTCACATTCTATACGTAGTAGAAATTTGTGTGTGCTTCGTCGTCATCGTTTGAGGGTTGTTGGGGGTTCAACATCTGTTGGTTTTGAGAGTGGTGTCGACTCCCACGTTACCTTTTGAGAATGGTTGTTGGGCGGAGGATTGCTGGATGGGGCCAAAAAGTCTGTGGTAAAGTTTAGAAGTTGTTGTGTGGAGTAAGAAGATTGCATTAGTGGTTGTGTCGGTTGAAGTTGGTTGTGCTCTTGTTATTGTGTATGTTCCGTTCGGGTAACGACGTTTGTGGTCGGTCCGGTGATGTCTTCAATTGCTGAGTTGGAGGTCGTTGGCTTTTCGTTCTGTTTGTCAGGTTGCTGGTTAAGTGTGCTTGTGCGTGTTAGGATTGATTGGGGTTGCAGCTGGATTCTTCAACGATGGGATGTCGCCAGGAGGTTAATGGCTTAGTGTTATTTTGGGGAAGTTGGAGCTTTCTTTAAGAGGTAGGGTTTCTGGTGGAGTTGGGTTAGTCGTTGGGATTCCGTTTAGTTTGATCGGGTAAAGTCCGCGGGAGATCGTCGACGAGTTCTTCGGAGTGCTAGTGCTCAAGTTTTGTAAATCTATTCTAGTTCGGGGTAAGTAGTAGCGGTGGCGCGTGCGGTAGATCAACCGGGAAGGTGTGATCAGGGAATGTTTGATAGCGGGCTCATTCGTTTGGTAGCATGAGCACCTCGGCTCTTCAGCATTGGGAAATTTAGGACCGGTTCTTCGGGTTTTCTCTCGGATTGGTGGAGCGATGGTGTCGAAGCGTTGTATGGTAGAGTTTCTCAGCAGTGCATTAGGGATCGGTTGGATAACCGATCTGGGAAGCGGATGAAAGTTTTAAGGTATTATGTTTCAGATGGGGTTTTGATCGTTGAAGTATGGTTGGGTATCTGCATTGAGAAGTTTTGTCTGCTTGGAAGTTGGGTTGACTTTTGGAAAGGAAGAGTAGTCGTGGTCTCGGCTCAGGTGTATTGTGGATTCGTTCTCGAATTTTTGGGAGATCGTATGTTTTCTGGGTACATTTGGGTCTGTAAGGTTTTCGACATAAGATGGGGGTTATCGGTTAGGCCTGCTTGGTCTGTTGGGTACAAAGGATGGGATGTAGCGGCCCTGTGTTTGAGAATCGAGTCAGTTTCGTCACTTGAGTTCGCTGCAGTTGGTTGAGTAGTTGATCCTAGGTCGGGAATCTATAGTCGGGATTGGAAAGGTTGTGTGTATCCCTACGGGCGAATTGATAAGTGTTAGGTGTGGTGCTTGGTCGCCTGATATGTTCTTGCGATTGAGGGAAATCGGAATGAATCAGAAAAAGGCTGTGAGTCCGGTTATAGGCTGGATGGAATGGAGAACTTGAATAGGGTAAGTCAGGGAAGGACTGTGAGTCCAATAGTGAGTTTGGCGGAGCGGAGAACCTGATTAGATGAAACACTAGAAAAGCCTGCGAGTTTGGTTGCGAACTGAACGGAACGGGGAACCTGCGATTCCATGTATATTGTTAGTACGGGAATAGCTCGATAGGCTGTGCATGAGTGGTGTACCGCGTGTTTGGATCTTGGTTGTTTGGATACTCTTAGATAGAATGCTTATGGGTTTGTTCAGGCGGTGTGTAGTGCGAGTAGCTTAGTTAGTGATATGTGTTTGAGTGTCTTCTGAGACAGTGAAATATTAGATTGTTAGCCATAGGGCTTGGTATAGATTTCCAAAGGTGTGTATCTGGAGTTTATAGGTTGACATAGATTAGGCACAGGGCGGTCAGTGTTGTTTTCGGGCAGCTGGGTTTGGATTTTGGTGTTGCTTGGAAGCTTTGCTCAAGATGAAATCAGCTAAAGCTCTTGTTTCTGGACCATTCTAAGTAAAGTTATCACCTTTATGCATTTTATGGGTCTTCTTGTGATTTATGTGTGTTTTTATGGGTTAAATTAGTCTAATGTTCCCTTTTGGTGATTGCCCATGGTTGGGAAGGATAAAGTTTGGAACTTTATGCCTTTAAGTCCTGATTTAGAACCATTAAGTTGGTTTAGAGAGTAAGCCTAGCTCTCTTGGGTAGTTTTGTTGAGTTTTGGCCATTTTGGACTTGGATCTTGTTCTAGAGCTAGCATGGTTATGTTTGGATGTTAAAGTTAGGATTTTTATAGACTTGTGGATTGTTTGGAAAGTTCTTGGAGGGTTTAAGACTTTGGCTAGGATTAAGAGCTTATTGGACTTTTGAGGCTGTTCATAGTTATGACGCTAACTAGGGAAGTTAGCGACGCTAACTAGGGAAGTTAGCGACGCTAACTGTATCTATTGACTTTTGTTGACTTTGACCTTTGACTGTTGACTTTTTGACCAGTTTGACTTTTGGTCAAATTTGAGGGTTCAGGGTACCGGTCTTAGAGATTTATCGTGTTTGGGATTTAGGAAGTTGTAAGTGGAGTTCTTCCTTATTAGGAGGTTCGCGCTGTCGGGATCCGAAGACACGTGTGTGAAACGCTGTTTATCTTTGCGGATCAGGTGAGTCTTCTCACTATACTATTGGTGAAGTTACATGCGTAGGTAACTTAATTAATGTGTGTAGTAATGTATGGTAGCTAGGCGTTCCTTACGTTATTTGACTGTTGAGCTGATGATAGAGACCTGATGGGTTAGGTTATATGCTTAGGCTTCTGTGCTTGTATGTGTTAGTCATCAGATTCGTTCTGGCGACTGAAGAATGAGTTGATCGATCTGAGGGTTTCTGCATGATCAAGGACGATGCATGACCGATCGTACCTGGGCACCCGAAGATCAAAAAATAAGTTGATAACTTCGAGAGATGCTGCATGATCAAGGACGATGCATGATTAGTCGTACCTGGGCACTCGATAATGTTTAAACTCGAGGGTTGCTACATGATCAAGGACGATGCATAATCTGTCGTACCTGGGAACTCACTAAGCTTTGTGCTTACTCTTTCACCCTAACTGTTTTCAAGTATTTGCTGGCTTGAGCTTAGAGCACGGCGCGACTGTACCGCATCTGAGGTTTTGATAACTAAGTCTTCCGCCGGATAATGTTGCAAATGTTTTTGTTAAAAACGTTTTATATGTTTAAAGTATTAATTTTTAATTTGGATGGTTTTTATTGGTTAACCTGTTTTGTGTATTTGACCCGTTTTTAGAACGAAAAAATTATTACAAAATTTGGGACGTTACATGAAACCCCTTTGTTGTCGTTGTTGTCTTGGTTGAAGCAAATCTGCATTCGACCATGATGTGGCACATATATATTCGGAGGTAAAAGACAAATTTGTGCATTTCTCCAACCACGATGTTGGTGTTTCTCGATCTCCGATGATGGGTGGAACACATCTGTCATTGGTGTACACCGCCCTCGTCCACCATTTGCAACCTCTTTAGATGGGTTCTAGTGATATGGTATGACTAGGTTCAAGTGGTTTATTGGTGAAAATGGGTTTCAATGGGGAATGTTCGACTATCTGATGCATTTTTTTTCTTCAAAATGATGGGTTCTAGTGTCTGGTGAGTTTTGTTTTGTGTGTATGGGTTTTCCCGGCGGTGACTGTGTTTACCTTATCGACCTCTCACAGAAGTGATAGCAGAGGTTGCATTAGGTCTGGTTTTCAAAAATTTCTAGTTTGATTTCTTTAAGCTCACCGGAGAAGACGAAGAGTGAGGGGAGGGCTTTTGGCCGGAGAAGACAGAAGCTAGTTGTACGTATTCTTTAGCTAATTGTACATATTTTTTGGTTGGCTGTCAAAAACACACAAAATTATAATAATAATTAAGGGTAATATGGTCAATTTACGTTTATTAGGGACCAAAATTTAAACAAATCTAACCCATAATAACCTTCCGAATGAAAAAATAAATAAATAAAAATTAATGCCCAAACATGTAGGTTACCCAAACTACATAGGCCATTAGTGTAATTTACTGTATCATTTATTTCAATTCAACGGACTACGAAATTTGCATTGAAACTCTCATTGAATATCTTTTAAGCCGCTTTCATTGATCATTTGAGCCTACAAATAAACATGAGTACTTTAGATTGTCCTTTAAGAGCAAAACACGTATACCTTGTAACGTTGGTCATCTTCTTCAAGCGACACCAAAAAAAAATTATTTATTATTTTTTTTTTGAAGATTGTATTGATTATTATTTTTTTATGACAAAGTTATCCAATTGGAAAGCGAAAATTCTTTCATTCGGCAGGAGAGTCACGTTAATTAAAGTTGTTTTGGGGAGTCTCCCGACCTACTATTTCACCTTATTCCTTGCTCCAAATTGTGTTTTAAATTCTTTGGAAAAGATAAGAAGAAGGTTCTTATGGGTGTGTAATTAGGAAAATCATAAAATAAATTGGGTCTTATGGGAAAAAATAATTAAAGATAAGGAGAATGGCGGTTTTGGGGTGGGGTCGTTAAAAGCACTCAACCGAGCTCTACTCATTAAGTGGTGGTGGAAATATAGAACGGACCCCTCTTCTCTTTGGGCTCGGGTCATATGTGAGATTCACAAGCTTCACAATAAACCAGCAAATTATTTGGCGAGAAAATACATTCCCGGTACTTGGCTCAATATCGCAAAAGTATCTTTGGAGCTGGAAGATTATAATCTGCAATCTGAAGACATCATCAGTAAACAGTTAAAAGACAGGTCTTCTACATACTTTTGGTGGGACAAATAGATTGGTGATGCCCCTCTCAAAGAATCGTTCCCAGAATTGTATCGATTAGAAAAGAAAAAAGGTTGTAAAGTTCGTGATCGCTTATCCCCCAATGGGCCTGTGTGGGACAGGTCCGCTGCTCCCCTCTCAACGCCCCAATTAAGCGAACTTAACCATATTTCATCGTTAGTCTGCCCCATTGTTTTAGTTCGTGAATCAGATGGCTGGAAATGCAATCTCTCACCTGATGGTTTGTACTATGTCCATATAATGAGGAGACTGTTTGACAATGGCAAGCCCCCCCCCCCATCATATCTTGTAATAATGTAGGCTTTTAGTTTTTGTCGCTTGTTTTTCCATTATGTAAATTAGGTGCTAGTCACCATCCTATAGTTTGTCTTTATTTGTAAGTGTTAGACACAATAATGTAGTGTCAATAATAGCACGTATGCAGTAGCAGCCCTCATGTACTATAAATAAGGCATTTGCCTAGTGTAATAAAGCAGAGCTTATTTGTGTTAAGTTTTGAGTGCTCTCAAAATTTCCTCTGTTGAAGTCTTATGCTTCTGAATAGCAGAGTCCTCTGTTGAAGCCACGCGCTTCTGAATAGCAGAGCCTATCGAAGCAGCTAAGAAACGCATCGTCGCAGACATCAATCAGGTACATCTCTTACCCATCCTCATACATCATGCCCGATTCAAAAATCCAGATTCAAAACAACCGATATTATTATGCATTAAAGATCCATAAACAAATATTTAAAAACAGAATCGAACGTGATATCCATCTCCCTGTAACACAGTTAGAGGTCGATATCTACGATAACCAGCTAAAATATCTACATGCAAGAATTTCAGAAACCACATGTTAGATTATTCCATGTATTTTGCATCTATCTAGTGTTTTTATGTCTGATTTATCCATTTTCCATAAACCATTCCATGCATTTTGCGTCCATTTTACTATTATTTTGCATCTATTTTACTATATATCTTGTTATGGAAATTTCTGGTATCAGAGCTAAGCAACGATTTCATTTATGATAAGTAATAAGCCAAGTAACGATTTAATTCATGATAAGTAACGAGCTAAGCAACAATCTAATTAATAAGCTAAGTAACGATTTAATTAGAAAGAAAAGTCATGATTGAAAGAAAAGTTATGATTTTAATATATACTATAATTAGTAAAGATAAACAACAATTTAATCTATAATAAGTAACAATTTAAATAATAAATACTAATTAAAATCATATTTTATAATGTCTACATCTAACGAAACTAATGAACCCATAATTATTAATAACGAAGAAAATGAATCAGGATATATATTTGATGCTTTAGTTAGCAAAAATAATATAAATAAAGATGCTATTAGAAAATCAAATTTTACATTATCAGAAAAACATAATTTTAAGTATGATACACTTAAAAATCTATTTTCAAGAAAAAATATTATTTATTACGGTAAAATAGTAGGTGAAGAACCAATACCTATAGAGTCAACTCAAGGAAATATAATTATACCTATTATTAATAAACAACAGATCAAAAACAAAATACAACATATCAAAGAAATAGATCGATTAAAGATAGCATATATTCATATATCTACAATTCAAGTAATTTTGAAAAGTACTTTTAGTGATTTAGATACACCAATAGAATTAGAAATTAGAGATGATCGTATAATTAATAGTCAAGAAAGCATTATTGCCAAAGGAAAAGGAAATTTAATTGAAGGAAAAATAAAATTTAATATAAATATACAATTAGGACTTAGTTTAAAAGATAAAAATCTAAGTAATAGTATTACAGTAAGATATAAATTATTAAGACAAAATTTTATGTTAAAAGGAAATCATCCTTTTACTTTAACATATCAAATAAACTATGCACTAACAAATTCTCATCATAGTATTACATTTAAAACAGAAGATAGAATTCATATCGATAAATTATTTGAACTTTTACTATCACTCGAGTCACCAAAAAGAATAGATAATAAACCAGTTTATGAAACAGATTTTCGACAACAAATAATTACACCTTTAATTAAAAGAGACCCAATTATAGAACCGCCAATTTCAACAATTATAGGAAGGTCCTCTATTTCAGAAATACAACCTTCAACATCTACAGAAAATAGAAAAGATGAAAATATTGAAGAAATAAAAGAAATGATTAGGTCATTAAGCTTAAGAATATGACAGAATCATCTAGTAGTAAATTATATGATATAGAATTACAAATGAAAGACGAAATGACGATCAACGAAAAAATGAATATAATAAATAAAAAATTAAATAATCTCATAGAAATAAATAAACACTTATTGGTAAAACAAATTCCAGAGATATTACAAAAAATTAATCTAGCACAAAATTCGCTTGAACAAATTTATAACATATTAGAAGTTAAAAATAATAAACAACCACTTTCTATTAAACCACCCTTAACATGGTAATAAAAAATATTCTAGAAAAATTAAAAACATGGTTTAAAAAGTATAAAAAGAAATAAAAAAAATACTAATAAAAATGATAGTTATAAAAATGTCATATTAACAAAAGAAGATTATATAAATAATAACATATTAGATCAATTATTTGAAAGTAATTGTTATGACTAAGAAATTAATTATAAAAATATAATGGACAACAATTTTTGGCTTGTTTATGAGAATGGACAACCAAAACAATTTAATAATTTAGATTATCTTAATTATCTCTTAAATAAAAGCCACCAGGCCATAACAAATTTAGATCATCGTAGTATAGTTTTTACTATGTATGATTTGATAGAAATAAAAGAAGAAAACGAAAAGTTTTATTCTCTCTATAAATTACAAATTGATTCTGAAATTAATTGTTTAAAAAGACTTAGTCATATGAACGATTTTATATCATACAAATATTATACAGATCAAATTAAAGTCAAAAACTTATAAGAAAAAGAAAGCAATAACTAAATATTTAACTTACAAAATAAATAATGGAAACACTTCAAGAACAAGTATAAACACTAACTAAATTAATGGCAGCATTGTTAATACCCGAAGAAGTAAAAGATGAAAATATAGAAAATGGCGTCGAAGTAGTATACGATTTTACATCCGATGAAGAAAATCCATATAATAATCCTTATACTAATTTTGGAATAAAACGAAATAAATCATATGTAGAAGATGATTATCAAAATCAATATATATATATATATATGGACCACCATCTTTAGAAGAAAACTATTTATATAGACAAGATATGGTTAAAAATAAACAAAATAAATGGGAAAAAGTACCGCCATAATATATACCAAAATTATTCAACACCACTCCAACACCTATAGATATCCTTTCTATCGATTGTGATCTAGATCCAGAAACAAAAATACAAGATTGGAGTAATCAAATGGGTATACAAATTCAATTAACCGATGAACTTAGAAACCTACATCCAAGAAATTTTTTAAGTTATATTATGCATAAGACACAAGGAAATGTTTATCGTTTTCTATCATCTTTAGAAGAAGATGAACTATCTAGAATAGCAACTACCGATGCAATGGAAACTTTTAGGAAAGTCTTAGATAAAATTCTCCAAGAATTTGTAGGAAAAAAGGTAGAAGACAATGAATCAAAAGAAGCCTTTAGAAATAAAGCATTATGGCATTTAACAAATTTAAGAATATGTAATATGTGTTATTTAGATGCATTTATATGTGAATTTTCCGAACAATATTATTATTTAGATCTACCAAGACAAAAATTAGCATTAGACATGTTTTTATCAAAAACTACCATCTACTGTCTGTCAAAGTGTATTAAAATATTTTAACAAGCTTTCACAAGAAGGTAAAATAGCAGAATCATTAGGTGCTCGAATAAACGTTTTGAAAGAATGGATGAAAGATAAATGTCTAAAACAAAAAACTAAAATTGACGCACAGATTGATTTATGTTGTGAAAAACAATTTAATCAAATTGGTCAATATGGTTGTAAAAATAATAACAAGCGTAAAAGAAAAAAGAAAGTTTGGAAAAAACAAACATATAAACCAAAATATAAACAATACTATAAAAATGGAGAAAGAAAATATTTTAGAAATCGAAAACAATATAAGCAAAAATATAAATCAAATCCAAACTATTGTCCATCTAAGAAAAAAGATTGCAGATGTTGGCTATGTCAAGAACAAGGACATAAAGCCTACGAATGCCCAACAAAAGGAAAGAAAGCAAAAGAAACAAATATATTAAAAATTGCTTATGACATAGGATATGAACCAATTGAAGATTCAGATATAGATTCAGATATTGATATTTATGCATATACTACCGATTCAAATACCGAATCCGATATTGAAAACGAATAAGTATTCAAAGCAAAAGTACACAATGATACGAAAATATCATCAAAAGCATATATTGATACGAAAGTATCATCAGAAGCATACATTGATACGAAAGTATCATCAGAAGCATACATTGATACGAAAGTATCATCAGAAGCATACATTGATACGCAAGTATCATCAGATGCATACATTGATACGCAAGTATCATCAGAAGTATACATACTACAGGTACATAAAGAGCGAACACAACCACATAGCAGATACATTGACGAGAGAATGGAAGTCATCATGAAGCAAATCCAGCACCAGCTAAAACAGAAGCAGGAACAAAAAGTAGCCATGATAAAGCAACCGGAGACAATCAAGAAAGAAGAAGAACAACTCCAACAAACACTACAGATATTGTCAACACAGTTTACTCCAGCCAAAGAAGAAGCAGAAAAGTCAACAGGCAGTTCAACCATTCCACCTACACCAACAGTCCAGCAAATTTCATCAGATAGTTTCGATAAACGACAGGAGAAGCCATCATCATCCACTTGTAACTCTCAAGAAATATTCAAAACTCATCAACAATCAAGTGATGTAGAAACGAAGAAATGGTACGTTATTTTTAACGGACCACACAAAGGAATCTATAACGATTGGGGAATTGCAAACTCTCATATCGTTGGAAAGAATGTTACACACAAAAGTTACAAAACAAAAGTTGAAGCAGAAACAGCATTTAGAGAAGCATACAAAACGGTTACAACTGAAGCCATTGAAAAATCATCAAAGACAACCATTCTTGGAACCCTTTCAAAAACAGAACCACAACCAAAATCTTTAAACCAATTAAACGCAGCCAAAGCAGCCAAAGCAGCCTTACAAGCCATACCATTTACCAAAGAAAAAGAATTAAAGAAAAAACCAACCACATAAAAATTCGCAAAATTATGGGATAGCCTAGTTTCATACACAGAGGTCCATTCACTAATGGGCTTTTACCCAGTCATACGAAAACCAGGCCCAAAAGCAATTTTCTTAGCCAACCTTACCGATCCAATGACTCTTTGGGAATATTTCACCCATGGATTCATTGATACAATTTACCTAAATGGAAACAACCTACAGTGCATCAGTGAATTTCCAACTAATTTTCAATCAGTCATCCGACATTACAAAACACGTTTTGCAAAGGAACGTGATTTATTCATTAAATTATATTCCAGTTATCCATTTTTCGATGAAGATTCTCAACTACTAGTTCCAAGTATTACATTCGCATACATGGGAATTAGTAATGGATCCAAGCCAACTAAAGACGAACTTCCACATGAAACACCAACACAAGACCATCTAATTTTTGCACTAGCAGGAGTCTATTTAGCCTCTTCAAGAATAGGCAACGGAAAAGAACAAAGATCACAAGTCAGAATAAATTATTGCAGTAAAACATTTTTACTATATACACCAACTGACACAGAAATATCAGCTGAAGGAATGCAAGCTGTAGAACGATTCGAAGAACCATTTGAAAAATTCTCGCATCATCTAGCCATTCTACCTGTAGAAATTAAAAAACAATTATGCAAACATATTATGCATTTTCCACGTCACCAATGCAATTATTGTCAAGAAAACAAGGAGGAGACACCATTCATGGAAATAATGGAAGAATAGTACACAACAGTACTAAGCACTCATCAAAAGCATTCAATTATTATGCACGACGATTTTTTCGCGGTGGTGAGGATTTGGAATTGACACAAAGAATATTTGTGGCCCCTCCCCCTCATCATATCTTGTAATAATGTAGGCTTTTAGTTTTTGTCGCTTGTTTTTCCATTATGTAAATTAGGTGCTAGTCACCATCCTATAGTTTGTCTTTATTTGTAAGTGCTAGACACAATAATTTAGTGTCAATAATAGCACGTATGCAGTAGCAGCCCTCATGTACTATAAATAAGGCATTTGCCTAGTGTAATAAAGCAGAGCTTATTTGTGTTAAGTTTTGAGTGCTCTCAAAATTTCCTCTGTTGAAGTCTTATGCTTCTGAATAGCAGAGTCCTCTGTTGAAGCCACGCGCTTCTGAATAGCAGAGCCTATCGAAGCAGCTAAGAAACGCATCGTCGCAGACATCAATCAGGTACATCTCTTACCCATCCTCATACATTATGCCCGATTCAAAAATCCAGATTCAAAACAACCGATATTATTATGCATTAAAGATCCATAAACAAAGATTTAAAAACAGAATCGAACGTGATATCCATCTCCCTGTAACACAGTTAGAGGTCGATATCTACGATAACCAGCTAAAATATCTACATGCAAGAATTTTAGAAACCACATGTTAGATTATTCCATGTATTTTGCATGGCTTGTAAGGCTGTTTTTGCTGCGTGTAATTGGTTTAGGGATTTTGGATGTAGATCTGTTTTTGGGAGTGTTCCAAGAACTGGAAGTGTTCCGAGAACGGTTGTCTTTGATGATTTTTGAACGGCTTTAGTTGTAACCGTTTTGTATGCTTCTCTAAATGCTGTCTCTGCTTTAACTTTTGTTTTGTAACTTTTGTGTGTAACGTTCTTTCCAACGATATGAGAATTTGCAATTCCCCAATCGTTATAGATTCCTTTGTGTGGTCCGTTAAAAATAACGTATCATTTCTTCGTTTCTGCATCACTTGATTGTTGATGAGTTTTGAATATTTCTTGAGAGTTACAAGTGGATGATGATGGCTTCTCCTGTCGTTTATCGGAACTGTCTGATGATATTTGCTAGACTGTTGGTGTAGGTGGAATTGTTGAACTGCCTGTTGACTTTTCTGCTTCTTCTTTGGCTGGAGTGAACTGTGTTGACAATATCTGTAGTGTTTGTTGGAGCTGTTCTTCTTCTTTCTTGATTGTTTCCAGTTGCTTTATCATGGCTGCTTTTTGTTCCTGCTTCTGTTTTAACTGGTGCTGGATTTGCTTCATGATGGCTTCCATTCTCTCGTCAATGTATCTGCTATGTGGTTGTGTTCGCTCTTTATGTACCTGTAGTATGTATACTTCTGATGATACTTGCGTATCAATGTATGCTTCTGATGATACTTGCGTATCAATGTATGCTTCTGATGATACTTTCGTATCAATGTATACTTTTGATGATACTTTCGTATCAATGCATGCTTCTGATGATATTTTCGTATCATTGTATATTTTTGCTTTGAATACTTATTCGTTTTCAATATCGGATTCGGTATTTGAATCGGTAATATATGCATAGATATCAATATCTGAATCTATATCTGAATCTTCAATTGGTTCATATCCTATGTCATAAGCAATTTTTAATATATTTGTTTCTTTTGCTTTCTTTCCTTTTGTTGGGCATTCGTAGGCTTTATGTCCTTGTTCTTGACATAGCCAACATCTGCAATCTTTTTTTCTTAGATGGACAATAGTTTGGATTTGATTTATATTTTTGCTTATATTGTTTTCGATTTCTAAAATATTTTCTTTCTCCATTTTTATAGTATTGTTTATATTTTGGTTTATATGTTTGTTTTTTCCAAACTTTCTTTTTTCTTTTACGCTTGTTATTATTTTTACAACCATATTGACCAATTTGATTAAA
Source organism: Cichorium intybus (assembly GCA_023525715.1). Classification (NCBI taxonomy): domain Eukaryota; kingdom Viridiplantae; phylum Streptophyta; class Magnoliopsida; order Asterales; family Asteraceae; genus Cichorium; species Cichorium intybus. The sequence continues at coordinate 123,542,289 of CM042010.1, forward strand.
TTGTTTTTCACAACATAAATCAATCTGTGCGTCAATTTTAGTTTTTTGTTTTAGACATTTATCTTTCATCCATTCTTTCAAAACGTTTATTCGAGCACCTAATGATTCTGCTATTTTACCTTCTTGTGAAAGCTTGTTAAGATATTTTAATACACTTTGACAGACAGTAGATGGTAGTTTTTGATAAAACATGTCTAATGCTAATTTTTGTCTTGGTAGATCTAAATAATAATATTGTTCGGAAAATTCACATATAAATGCATCTAAATAACACATATTACATATTCTTAAATTTGTTAAATGCCATAATGCTTTATTTCTAAAGGCTTCTTTTGATTCATTGTCTTCTACCTTTTTTCCTACAAATTCTTGGAGAATTTTATCTAAGACTTTCCTAAAAGTTTCCATTGCATCGGTAGTTGCTATTCTAGATAGTTCATCTTCTTCTAAAGATGATAGAAAACGATAAACATTTCCTTGTGTCTTATGCATAATATAACTTAAAAAATTTCTTGGATGTAGGTTTCTAAGTTCGTCGGTTAATTGAATTTGTATACCTATTTGATTACTCCAATCTTGTATTTTTGTTTCTGGATCTAGATCACAATCGATAGAAAGGATATCTATAGGTGTTGGAGTGGTGTTGAATAATTTTGGTATATATTGTGGCGGTACCTTTTCCCATTTATTTTGTTTATTTTTAACCATACCTTGTCTATATAAATAGTTTTCTTCTAAAGATGGTGGTCCATATATATATTGATTTTGATAATCATCTTCTACATATGATTTATTTCGTTTTATTCCAAAATTAGTATAAGGATTATTATATGGATTTTCTTCATCGGATGTAAAATCGTATACTACTTCGACGTGATTTTCTATATTTTCATCTTTTACTTCTTCAGGTATTTCTAATGCTGCCATTAATTTAGTTAGTGTTTCTACTTGTTCTTGAAGTGTTTCCATTATTTATTTTGTAAGTTAAATATTTAGTTATTGCTTTCTTTTTCTTATAAGTTTTTTGACTTTAATTTGATCTGTATAATCTTTGTATGATATAAAATCGTTCATATGACTAAGTCTTTTTAAACAATTAATTTCAGAATCAATTTGTAATTTATAAAGAGAATAAAACTTTTCGTTTTCTTCTTTTATTTCTATCAAATCATACATAGTAAAAACTATACTACGATGATCTAAATTTGTTATGGCCTGGTGGTTTTTATTTAAGAGATAATTAAGATAATCTAAATTATTAAATTGTTTTGGTTGTCCATTCTCATAAAGGGTAAATGTCATAAAAGCCCTTACATTTGCCACAAATGTTCGGATTTACCTTTTAATGTAATTTTTGTTCATTAAAGCCTAGTATTTGGGTTAATTTGTTTATTTATGACATTTAGCAGGTTAACAGGTCACCCTTTTCCTCAACCTCCATTCCCAGTCAACACCTCCTTGGAAGTCAACGTATTCTTCTTGAAATCAAACGTTTACAGATGCAACAAATGAAAAAGAAAACAATTGATTTTTTCTTCTCTCTGAATTGAATCACAACAGACAATACGACTGTTTCTCTTGATGAATACGACTATGATAAATTGCATTAATTTCTTGATGAATGCGAGTGTGAAAACATACTACACAGCCTTAATTGCATTGTCTTCGAGCTCATCAAATTCCTGCACAAATTCATGCGGCATTCTGCTAATTTCCATCCATGCCCTCCCGCTCAAAACCCAGATCCCAATTCCCGCAATTTCTCCTGATCTATTCGGTCTCCTGATACCCCAAACAAGCACAAGCTTCCCTTGAACACTCATCAACCTCCGAAATTTAAGCGCACACGGTGCTGGAATTACCGATTCCTCCCTTAAAACCCCAATGGATGATTCACTGTTGTCGGGATTGGAACAGCTCTGGGTTTGACCCCCTCTGAATCAAGCTCTGGTTTGATGATCAAGAGGCGTGTGTGTGTGCGATGCTGATGTGGTCAGCGCTGGCGGTGTGATTACCAGGTACTGTTCATCGTCTTCTACACACGAACTAAACACACAAATAAACATGAATCAATGCTAATACCCACCACAAATAGACATGAATCAATGATTACCAGGTACTGTGATTCGATTCAGAGAGAGGGAGAGATAGAATCGATTTCACCTCTATAAACATCTCGATTTCATGGGGTTGTACTTCTTATCCTTACCGCTGAAATCGGAGGTTCGGTGAGGGAAGTGGAAGTGGTGCGAGCAGGTCTCCATTGGCCCCAGTGTGAACGGAAGACGTGAATGGCAGGGAGGTGAGTGCAGGCGATGACGGTGGAGGCTAGTTCGCGTGAGGGAGAAGAGGTGGCGGAGGGAAGTTCGCGTGAGGGAGAAGAGGTAAAAAGGGGGTGGTGATGGTCAGAGGTATTCGACATTGCACTGGTCATCGCTCAAGTTACTAACTTGGTTACCGGCTATTAACTTGTTTACCGGCTAAAAGCTATAATCACACAAACTAATACAAATTCTAGGGTTTATTGCACAAAAATTACATTAAAGGGTAAATTCAAACATTTGTGACAAATATGAGGGCTTTTATGACATTTACCCTTCTCATAAACAAGCCAAAAATTATTGTCCATTATATTTTTATAATTAATTTCTTAGTCATAACAATTACTTTCAAATAATTGATCTAATATGTTATTATTTATATAATCTTCTTTTGTTAATATAATATTTTTATAACTATCTTTTTTATTAGTATTTTTATAACTATCTTTTTTATTAGTATTTTCTTTATTTCTTTTATACTTTTTAAACCATGTTTTTAATTTTTGTAAAATATTGTTGATTACCATGTTAAGGGTGGTTTAATAGAAAGTGGTTGTTTATTATTTTTAATTTCTAATATTTTATAAATTTGTTCAAGCGAATTTTGTGTCAGATTAATTTTTTGAAATATTTTTGGTAGTTGTTTTACCAATAAGTGTTTATTTATTTCAATGAGATTGTTTAATTTTTTATTTATTATGTGCATTTTTTCATTTACTGTCATTTCATCTTTCATTTGTAATTCTATATCATATAGTTTACTACTAGATGATTCTGTCATATTCGTAAGCTTAATGACCTAATCATTTCTTTTATTTCTTCAATATTTTCATCTTTTCTATTTTCTGTAGATGTTGAAGGTTGTATTTCTGAAATAGAGGACCTTCCTATAATTGTTGAAATTGGCGGTTCTATAATTGGGTCTCTTTTAATTAAAGGTGTAATTATTTGTTGTCGAAAATCTGTTTCATAAACTGGTTTATTATCTATTCTTTTTGGTGACTCGAGTGATAGTAAAGGTTCAAATAATTTATCGATATGAATTCTATCTTCTGTTTTAAATGTAATACTATGATGAGAATTTGTTAGTGCATAGTTTATTTGATATGTTAAAGTAAAAGGATGATTTCCTTTTAACATAAAATTTTGTCTTAATAATTTATATCTTACTGTAATACTATTACTTAGATTTCTATCTTTTAAACTAAGTCCTAATTGTATATTTATATTAAATTTTATTTTTCCTTCAATTAAATTTCCTTTTCCTTTGGCAATAATGCTTTCTTGACTATTAATTATACGATCATCTCTAATTTCTAATTCTATTGGTGTATCTAAATCACTAAAGGTACTTTTCAAAATTACTTGAATTGTAGATATATGAAGATAGGCTATCTTTGATCGATCCATTTCTTTGATATGTTGTATTTTATTTTTGATCTGTTGTTTATTAATAATAGGTATAATTATATTTCCTTGAGTTGACTCTATAGGTATTGGTTCTTCACCTACTATTTTACCGTAGTAAATAATATTTTTTCTTGAAAATAGATTTTTAAGTGTATCATATTTAAAATTATGTTTTTCTAATAATGTAAAATTTGATTTTCTAATAGCATCTTTATTAATATTATTTTTGCTAACTAAAGCATCTAATATATATCCTGATTCATTTTCTTCGTTATTAATAATTATTGATTCATTAATTTCGTTAGATGTAGACATTATAAAAAGTTATTTTTAATATAATTAATGTTTGTTATTTAAATCGTTACTTATTATAGATTAAATCGTTGCTTATCTTTACTAATTATAGTATTTATTAAAATCATAACTTAGCTTTTAATCATGACTTTTCTTTCTAATTAAATCGTTACTTAGCTTATTAATTAGATTGTTGCTTAGCTCGTTACTTATCATGAATTAAATCGTTACTTAGCTTATTAATTAGATTGTTGCTTAGCTCGTTATTTATCATGAATTAAATCGTTACTTAGCTCTGATACCAGAAGGGAAGATATGAATAAAAACTAAAAACTAGATGAGAATAGCATAAAAATAGATGGATGCAGAATAAATGGAATAATTTAACATGTGGTTTCTGAAATTCTTTCGTGTAGATACTTTAGCTGATTGTCGTAGATATCAACCTCTAACTGTGTTACAGGGAGATGGATATCACGTTCAATCCTATTTTTAAATCTTTGTTTATGGATATTTAATGCAAAATAATATCGATTGTTTTGAATCTGTGCTTTTGAATCTGTGTGGGACAGGTCCGCTGCTCCCCTCTCAACGCCCCAATTAAGCGAACTTAACCATATTTCATCGTTAGTCTGCCCCATTGTTTTAGTTCGTGAATCAGATGGCTGGAAATGCAATCTCTCACCTGATGGTTTGTACTATGTCCATATAATGAGGAGACTGTTTGACAATGGAAAGCCCCCCCTCCCCCCCCCCCCCCCCCCGTTAATACATTGACCATCGATTGGCTTCATGAGATCCCTATTAGCTAAACGAAACATCCCATCCCCGTGACAGATCAAGGCGGTGGTCAATGTATTAACGGTTTGGACGATATCGGTCATATTCTCTTCTCATGCCCCTTTGCTAGAAGAGTTTGGATGCAAATATTCGCTTGGTGTGGTATTCCCCCCCCCCCCCCCCCCCTCCCCTCAATGGGTTTCTATTGGCGAGATGGTGCTATTCACAAAAAACTGGGGAAATAGTCGGGCGAAGAGGAAAAAGATGATTTGTATATGCTACGGCACATGTTGGTGGATTTGGAAATACAGGTGCGATAGGAGATTTATTGTTGTACCGATCTCTACAATAAGGTTGGTTGACTGTGTCAAATCCTCAACCTTTAATTGGCTGAAGTACAGAGGCGATAAATTTTCATGTAATTGATGTAGTTGGCTTATATCCCCATTGTAATTTTGTTTCTTTTTCGGCCTTGTACATTGCCCGCTAGCTCCTTGCTAGTGGTCGCCTCTTTTTAATCTTATTTGCCAGTTCCAAAAAAAAATTCCCATATACTCCACTATACTATATGATGAGATTTTTCTAATTAAATAATAATAGAAAAAATAAATTTATTAAGTCCACCATCAGTTGGAGATACATATCCTCTATTACATTGGTAAAAATGTATAGACAAATTTAAGTATTAAATAAATTACAAATTTAATATTTTCTCAAACCAAACAAAATAACAAAAACACCGCACATGCATTCGAACTTCAAGTCACCTTTAATATCCACGTTAACGTTACATTCTACTGTTTCCAATTTGTGGGGCCATGCTCTTTGCTATATCTCGTAGCGTAAACTTCTGAATCTTTCCGGTGGCCGTCTTTGGCAGCTCCTCCATGAACACCACCGTCTTCGGCACCATATAATGCGGCAACCTCTCTCTACAATACTTTATTAACTCCTCCATGCTCGCTTTTCCCATCAGACTCACAAAAGCACAAGGCGTTTCTCCCCAGAACTTATCCGGCCGAGCAACCACCGCCACCTCGTGCACCGCTGGATTCGTATACAACACGGATTCCACCTCCACACTACTCACATTCTCGCCGCCGGTTATGATCACATCTTTTGATCTGTCTTTGATTTCTAGATACCCATCTGGGTGTATCACCCCCACGTCGCCCGTGTACAACCACCCATCTTCTCTCATGCACATGGCGGTGGCGCGTGGGTCTTTAAGGTAACCCAGCATTAAACACGCGCCTTTCAGAACGATTTCACCCTGAGTCAACCCATCATGCTTCACACCGAGTCCTGACTTGGCGTCTAACACGTTGACCTCTGTCAACCCTAGGGTTCGCACTCCTTGTCTTGCTTTTAAACTCGCGCGGTCAGCGACCGGTAACCGTTTCCATTTTTCTTTCCAAGCACAAGAAACCACCACACCGGCCACCTCCGTCATGCCGTACCCGTGGCTGACGATAAAACCCAAGGACTCAGTACGGAGGACTACGGCGGCGGGAGGCGGAGCTCCACCTGTCAAGAAATGAACTGGGTTTTTTAACCGTGTAGCGTGGGGTGAGTTTGCTATCATGTTAAGGACAACCGGCGCGCCACACATATGGGTCACCTTGTGACGATTCACCGCGGAGAAGACGTCTTTGGCGGTGAACTTGTGGAGACAAATGTTGGTGCCACCGACGGCTGCCATTCCCCAAGTGAAGCTCCAGCCGTTGGAGTGAAACATCGGAAGAGTCCATAAATAAACCGGTTCTTTGGGTACCGACCAGTCTACAAGTGAATCCATGGTGATGACGAAAATTGCACGGTGAGAATGTACGACTCCTTTCGGCGACGATGTCGTCCCGGAGGTGTAGTTAATCGTCATCGGATCCCACTCGTTGACAGGCCTAATCCACCGGAAATCTGTATCCCCTTTCTCGACTAAATCCTCATACGTCGTTAGAAAATTAACATCAGTCACTGATCCCACGCATGGTACCATAGTTAGAGAATCTATAATGTAAACAAGATTTAAAAGTTATTACACGTCGTTAGCGGCTGATATTTGATGTGATATTAGAGACTAATTAATGAAACAATAATTATCAAACACAAACATCCCATTTACTAAACAAGAAAGGGAACAACGTCCTTACCTACGGGCTTATCTTTGGCTTCGTCATTACCAACAACCACATTATCATTAATAAGAACTACCACCGGCTGCCGTATCCCTGGCGGGAAACTTGCAACAGCTTCCTCCGCAAGAACTCGAAGATAGGTATCAACGAACAGTATCTTTGCCTCACAGTGACGGAGCATGACAGAGATTGTCCGAGCATCAAGACGGGTATTGAGATTGTTGAGTACAGCACCGGACATTGGAACAGCAAACTGAAGCTCATACATGGCGGGGACATTAAATGCCAGAACTGACACAACGTCGCCTCTCCTGATACCAAGTCCGGCGAGGGAGGAAGCCACCTGAAGGCAGCGGCGGTGGGTATGTCTCCATGTGAAGGTGGTGCTATTGTATTGAATGGAAATGGATTCGCCATAAACAGTAGCAGCTCGTTCAAGGAAGGTGAGAGGAGTAAGTGGTATTGAATTGGCAGATGTGGGTCGTAGTTGATCCATGTTCTATACGTACAAATTACAGTCACTGGTAGATGTGCTTCTAAAGAGTGGTCTGAAACCTGTTATAAATGTTGCAACTAATAAATCATGGAGTGCTTATGTGCATTTATGGTTTGTGCCTGGTTGCCACCATGAAGCATCCACCCTTTGCTATTTATTATCTTGTTCACAATACTATTGATCAGCGTATTTAAGCCAACTATATACGAACAAATGCGGTGTTTCATAGCCTTAGCTGTTTAAAGGTGGCAAAATAATAGGATTGTAAAACATATGAATACTGTTTTTTTTTTTGAACAGCAGAGAAATTTTATTAAGAAGCCAACCAGCGGGATGCTGGACAGCAGGAAAAAACAACAAAAGAGTATCAGTACATCGAAAACACTGGATAGTATGAATACGGTTAGAGTTGGTTTATGATTTCTCTCGTGCTTATCACATACTTACAAGTTGTTAAGTTAGTTAATGATCTGTTAGAAGTTAGTTAGCTTGATTAGAGGCTGGTTAGACTTATATATGTGTGTTATATATATATATATATATATATATATATATATATATATATATATATATATATATATATATAGAGAGAGAGAGAGAGAGAGAGAGAGAGAGAGAGAGAGATGTGTTCAATGCAGAACCAAATTAAAATCACCTAACAGCAGAACTATGTTCATCAATGAACATAAATCATTATCTTTTCTAATGGCAAGCTGATGTACGAAGGAGGTAGTCATGAATGGGTTCTGATTTTGATTCTGCAGCACCGCCTTCCTCACCATCTTCTCCGATTGAATACAAGTGAAGCCAAACACCATCTTCTCAACATCACAAGTTTCGATTTTTCATTGTTTCTCATCCCCATCGGAACAACATCAGTTCCTTTTGTTTGCTTTAATGTTCAGATCAATCGATTCCCTTTTGTTTGCTTTAGTGTTCAGATCAATCGACATCTGTGCTCACAGAATCCAAAGCACACATTGCGAGCGTTCTTCATCGTTTGCCCAGAATGCATCAGAAAATTTTCAATTGTCAACTACAGATCTCGATCCGGAAGAACATTATCATCACGGGCCCAGAAAATTCGTCTTCAAAAACTCATTACTCAATTGATTTCCAAGGAGTTATTAGCGTGAAGAAATAGAAATCAGTTTGTAAGTCGCGATGTATAGATAAGGTTTGAATTTTGTGGTCTTTTAAGATTTGAGATCTGATAAATGCCGACAAGAACAAAAACCAACATATGAACTGATATTGATACCATTTTTGAGATCTAGATTTTGATGTTAGATGCGACTCAATCTGTAATCGAGAATATCTTCATGGAGAACAATGATAAGAAACGAGATAACACTGGTACGTTACAGGGGATATTTATATTCATCAATGAACATATGTTCATCAATGAACATATGTTCATCAATGATTTCAACGATCGTGATGTGTCTGCAATCCTCCTACAATAACGTTAGCTTTAATCGATTCCTGATCTGCAATTCTAATCAGCATCATTTATATTATGTTATTTAAAATCTAGGTTAGTTATAGTGAAATTAAGTTGGCGCCTCTAATTCAGTTCACTTGTTGCGTTGTGGTTAGGTTTATTCATTAATGAACATATGTTCATTAATGAACATATGTGTTCATTAATGAACATATGTTCATACATATACGATTACAGCGTGACGACTTGCGGTGACTAAATCTTCGATCTGGCGATTTGTTGATTGGATATTCGTATGGAGATTTTTATCTCCTTGATTTTGGGGGATATACGACACTATATTTTTGGGATTTATGTTCATTGATGGACATTTGTTCATTGATGAACATGCATCTGCAGTTAGGTGATTTAATTTGGTTCTGCATTGAACCCACCCCTACATATATATATATATATATATATATATATATATATATATATATATATATATATATATATATATATATATATATATATATATATATATATATATATGTATATGTATATGTATATGTATATGTATATGTATACGTATACGTATACATATACATATACATATACATATACATATACATATATATATATATACATATATATATATATATATATATATATATATATATATATATATATATATATATATACATATATATATATATATATATATATATATATATATATATATATATATATATATATATATATATATATATATATATATATATATATATATATATATTGGTGAGGAACCTAGTTTACTACGTCGTTTTATTCCTTTTTATTCGTAAAAAATCGCTACCCTTTCGATTTGTATGTAAAATCAATTCTCACAATTTTGTTCAGGTGTCTTCCCTAGTCGCCCTCCAAGATCACTTCCATCGAACAGCTTTCCATTGCAGATTGTCCTCAACGCTAATCTCCAAGATCGTTCATTAAGTTACCCTTGGTTCGAATTTCACCAGGTACGTTATTAAGGATACGTGAATCGTAGTAATTGAATTTCATATTTATCGTGATTGGTAATTGGATTTGATAAGTTACCCTGCTTCTTAATCAATTGTACGTAGCAATTGAATTTTATATTAATTGTAATTTGTAATTGAATTTCATCTGCTAGTGTACAAGTCATTCAATGGATTACAAAACTCATATAAGTTGAAAGGAAATCAACACGTTACCGCATCATTTTCCCTAATGGAGTAGAAAACTCGAACATCAAAAAACGTCCCTGAATCAATCAACAAAACTGTGTTTGACCAGAAGCAAGTGAACACACACGATAGCAAAACCATTGTGATTAACCAGAATTTTTCACGGGATCACGATGGCATACGACTGATTTTCCACGGGATAACGATTGATTCAGGGGCGCCTTCGATTTTTCACGCACAATAGTGATTCGATTGACTCAATAAAACGTTCGATGACTAATAGAAAAAAATCGAGAACTTGTACCAACTGATTCCGGAAAAGGTTGTTCACTGGATCACGATTGATTCAGGGTAGTCGTCTTCGATTTCGATTTTCCCATTCAGGGTAGTCGTCATGATTCAGGCTATTCGATGGAAGTGATCTTGGAGGGCGACCAGGGAAGACACGATAGTCTGAACTAAATTGTGAGAATTGATTTTACGTACAAATGGAAAGGGTAGCGATTTTTTACGCATAAAAAGGAATAAAAAGACGTAGTAAATTAGGTTCCTCACCCAAGCTTGTATGGGGCTGTTATGTATATTCACTTTTTCCATATATATATATATATATATATATATATATATATATATATATATATATATATATATATATATATATATATATATATATATATATATATATATATATATATATAATTCTCGTCAAATCAACTTTATTAAGGGCGTTTACATCAAATTAGGCCTGCTGGACGAACTGGACTAACTCACATGCCAAAGAAATGCTGAAAGCTTGGGCTGTAAGACATTGGGCTTCTGCTGGACTGAAACAAACGCTTAGCCTAAAATCACTGTCTTCTTCGTTCCGCTTCATACCTCTGATCGTGTTCTTTGTTGTTCATCCATTGATCGATTTGCTTCAACTATTGCTAGAAATTGAATATTACAATTTATTCAGGTTAGTTTATATCTATGCAGTTATTGCGGTAAAAAATCAAATAGAGGTCATATATTGAGATTTAAAAAAGCGGTTATTGCGGTGGGATAGCGTTGAGATAGCGGTTTTTTATATTACGTAGAAATTATATATATATATATATATATATATATATATATATATATATATATATATATATATATATATATATATATATATATATATATATATATATATATATTCACACACATATACTATGTAGAATTAATATCACAAAAAATTTATATGGAACTCGTAGCATAAAATATATGGCAGTATCATAGTGTCAAACATAATTGATTGCAATCCACGGGTTTGGCATTAGAGTCAACATCGTCTAAGACATTCACTTCTCCATCTAGGTCATCAACAACATCAAGATCTTCCACTTGATCTCTAATCTCATAATCATCGTCTCTATAACGCTCCCTTTTGCTCCTAGTACTTGGACTCGTGTCTACATTTGTGTACATTTCCTCCCCTTGCTCTCACAGCCGGCCAAAGAAGACCATCCTTTTCATTCACAAAGTCTTAAAGCTCATCATCCATCGGTATCGTCCACTCATCATTTTCCTCCACGTCTCTCAATAAAATATGATCGATTTTGCTCCTAGTACTTGGACAGTTGGCCCCGTGTCTAGTATATGTTTGATCGAATGGCGCCAAAATAAATAGCACAAAATGTCATTTTAGAAAATAGCGGTATTTCACCGCAATAACGCAATCGATATAGCGGTCAAATTGTGTAATACCGTGTTTTTAAATTATAGATATTTTGAGTTAATCTTGGTGTGATTAAGATTAGTTAGATTGTTGTATGAGTTTGGGTGATTAAAACCCCAATTGAGTAAAGTTTGGAGTTGAAATATGCCAAAGCAGGCTACACGGGTCGTGTATGGTCACACGGGTCGTGTAACATTCCTTAAGAAAGCATGCAGTAAGCCTTTTAGACCTACACGGGGCGTGTGAGCCTACACGGGGTGTGTAGGAATTGTTCAGGAAGCATGCAACAACCCTTCCAGAGTCACACGGGTCGTGTAGAACAGACCTACACGGGTCGTGTAGGTCTACACGGGTCGTGTAGGCCTGACAGCACTATATAATGTGCAGAAAATGCACATTTCAGGAAAATAGACCCATTTCGATATCCAGAGCTTCCTAAGGCGATTTTCCGCCAAATTGAGCCATGAGATGCATAAGGAAGAGTAAGGAGACTTCAATCTAACCCCGTAAACACGCTCACGATTCCTAAATCATCAAGGTGAGTAATTTCTTGATTTTGGGGTTTTGAAACCCTAACTTTCAATTTCATGATTTTGCCATATATTGTTATATATGTTGTTAGTAGATTGTTAGTGGATACCTTTGGAGTGATTGGTGAGATTATTGTCGAGTTTCTACGGTTGAATTAGTAGAACCGCAAATTTGGGGGTTTCGGTAAATATTGAGTTGATATTTACCATTTATACTCTTTTTGTTTCCTTTTTTGATTTATACATCTTTGAGATAGATGTAATTGAGATGATTGTGGATATTGGAGACTTGATTTAGACTATGGTGATATAACCAAGTCTAGCGAACGGGAGCCCGGTACGCGTAATTCGGGGGTTCCATATACTAAATCGTTATCAGGTGAGTACTCTTATGTACTTGAGTAGAATTTTACCTTATGGTAAACTGAGTATATAATTATATATATGTTAGGTTGTTATTGTCATAATCTAATTATGGAGTTAATTGTTATCTGTGAATAATAACAACCAAGTTGAACATAAATATTGATTGTATAAACTGAGTAGATGTTAGTGTAGTTACATTAAAAAGTTTTGAGTCAAATTGTATAGCCATGAGGGCAATTGAGCTGGAATAGAGTTGGAGTGATTATGTTATCTGTGGATGACAAGAGATGAGTTGTAATCTATATTCAGTATAAGAGTAGAGTATGTGATAAATTGGTTGAGTTAATAGTCTTTGAGTTTAATTGTTACAGGTATGAGAATTGCTATGATTGAGTATAAGTTGGTTGTTAAAAATGAATATATGTGAGAATGTGGTCGAGTTACGAGTAGTACTAATTGTGCTATTTTTATTGAAGTGATGTTATTAAATATTAGTTGGTGTTTGTAAAGCTAATATGTTAGTAGATTTCAAAGTTAAGAGAAGGTGGATATTCAGATAATGAGATTAGCAAAAGAGAATGATGAAGATGTTTATTAGAGTGATTGATTACTCACTAAGGTTTTTATAAGCTTACACTTGAGTTGTATGTTGTTTTGCAGGTATTTGTAGCTGTGATAGCGGAAGGCATGTGAGAAAGAAAGACGAACATGTTTATAGCTTTGTCCTGTAGTTGAATTAGATTTATTTGAAATTCCTGGTTGAAATTGTAAGGACCTTTTGTGTAAATATTCATGTTGATAACATCTTGATCCTTGGTTTGAGTACAAGTATACCCATTTTGATGTATAATTATTGAAAATTTTTGGGTGTACTTCGTATGAGAAACCGGGCATTACAAGTTGGTATCAGAGCATGGTTTAAGTGAACTAGGTCTTTGAGTGTAGAGTCCTGGACTTGAACCGAGGTGAGAAAGAGCCCCTATCATACGCTTGGAAAAAGATATTGCTGCTGATTTTAGTTTATGAGTTAATTATAACTTTTATATCATATTTGTTATTGTTATATTATGTGTGTGAATATAGATATGGAGACAGAAGAGGACGAGTTTATGAATTGGTCATAGCCGGTTGGACCAATATAGGATACGAGATTTTGGCTGATATGAGATATCAACCAACGAGGAGATAAGAAATTCAGCTAATTATGAGATGTCAGTTGAATATGAGATGAGATTCTGCTGTGGCAAATTTGCAGATGATGATAAGATGATAAGATGAGATCCCGTTGAGGCGGAATTCCAACTGATGATGAGAAAGAGTATGAGCATAAGCTCAGCATGAGCTCAGAGTTGAGATATGTGAGTGTAGCCAAGTACACTGAAGAGTTGATAGTCGAAGTAAGCAATTTTCAGCTAAAGAGGAGACAAGGTTTTGTTGCTATGAGGTATGTAAGTAATTTTACTTAACATGTTAGTTGTAACGTGTCGCGTGTATTTAATTTTTGATAATACATGTAATAGAATATGTATAAAACATGTGGACACATAAAAGATCAATTGAAATTACATGTGTTAGAAAATTATGGTTATAAAGTCTAGTAATCGGCATCGAGATGAGAATCTTGTGTCCACTTGAGGTAAGGTTTACATATCACATAACGAGTGCTTTGTGATCATGTATAACTGAGATTATAAGTGGTTGCTTGGCGAGTACATAGCAACCATGGAGAAGTGTGTATGATGAAAATATATATGGTGAAAAATATATAAATTATGATATTGCATATATATATATATATATATATATATATATATATATATATATATATATATATATATATATATATATATATATATATATTGTTTGTTGTTTTACAGATGTGACGAGATTTCTGTGTACGAGTACTATGTGGTTGAGACCACATATTATGTGGGGCCACATAACTAGTACTTATGATTGATCAAAATGAATGGCTGAGATAGCCAAAAGAGTATGAGTTGATAAAGATGGTGAGTGTGTAGTTGAATGCACACTATACCTGATTGTGAGTTGGTACGTTGAGTATTGAGTTTTTGTGACTTAAAATCGTCACATAATGAGATATTTGTGACAGAGATGTCAGAGGACATTTGAGTAACCACATAAAGAGTACTTTGTGGTATAATTGAGAGAACCTAGAGTGGTTCATGTAAGCCTTATTGGCCTAAAGATTGAGTTAATTGCCGAGTAAATGCGGTTGAGACCACATATTTTATGGGGCCACATATCGAGTAAAGTGGCTGAGACCAATATTTTGTGGAGCCACATATCGAGTAAAGTGGTTGAGACTACATATTTTGTGGGGCCACATAATGAGTAAATGTGATTGAGACCACATATTTTGTGGGGTCACATATTGAGTAATTGAGGTTGAGACACATGTTTCTGTGGAACCACATAACGAGTACCTTGTGGTTAGAGTAGTGAGGATCTTTGCTATTCAAACAAAAGGAGGAGTGAGGATGAGTCTTTATGGCTCGAGATCGTAAGGGAGATCCGCCAGAAACAAAGAGGAGATGGATTTAAATTAGAAAATGGTATGAGGTACCATGATTTGATTAGAGGACGGTATGAGATACCGTGATACAACGTTGAGTGGTGAAACCGGAGGATGGTACGGGGTACCATGAGATGAGGCAGAGTGGTGCTACAGTGTTTTGCTTGTGTGTAGAAAGGCATGTACTTTATGATGATGCAGAGTAATGAGACATGTACTATCCTTGTGTGTGGATAGATATGAATGTAGCTGTAAGCTTGTGTGGCTTGAAACCTACTAGTTGAGAAAAGGATAAATCAGAGGCTAATTAACAATACGAGGGTACTGTGAGATAATACAATGAGTAATACTGTTGAGAAGTGTTTCTATGAGTATGTGAGTTTGTCATGTAGTCGTGTTGAGAATGTGTAAAATTTCTTTCATGTTAAACGAGATAGAGTTTTATAAATGCATGATGAGAATATATGAGTTAAAAGAGGAGGAAAGTAATTGTGAATGTGATTGATAGGACTCGTTCCTTAGCAATCAAACCAATTACTGCCAATGTAGGAAATGTGTGAATGTCGAGATGACAAAACTATTATTCGTATGAGACGATGGATAGTAGATTTTGCTATAATAATTTTGAGTTATTTTCTTGAGATTAACGAGTTACTCGGGTGATGAGATATGATTTCACCGTAAAGATTGCGGTATTGGATATTATTATTTCCATTGTAAATTGTGTATAGAGATTACGGTGAGCCGTATGTATATACGATTTATTTTGTGTCGTTCGGACGATTGAAGGACAGAGTGGAAAAAAAAATGTGTAGAGGAGAAAATTTCATTGGATGTCATGAATGAGTTCATGATCTCCATGGTCTCGTTTGAGATTTTGTTTCTCTTCTTCCTCTTATCGGTGGCACTAGTGTTGGCTTTCTTGGGAAGTTTCTTCCGCCCTTCTCAGCTGGCATTTTCTCCGCAAACTCTCCCTTTACCTTTAGTGCCATTCTGGAGATTGAGTTTTGAGGAAAGAGTCTAATTTTTCGAAAAGAGGAAGACGTGTTCAGAGTTTTATTATATGATGAAATTGTTAAGTCTATTAGGACTAATAATTGAGTGAGAATATAATGTAATGAGTGAGTATATCAAGAGAAACAACATGAGGTATGTTGTTGAAATGAAATGAAGAGGAGCCATTCTTGGTTGAGGATTTTGAGATGTATATTGGGTGAAAACCTAATATGTGTACTGAGGTGGGAGCAGAGATAAATGAGCTTTTGGAGAAACTGTAATCGATCGTGGAAATAAGACAACTGAAAGGGGTCTTATGTGACCAAATGGTCGAAGGTTAAATACCAAATTAGAGGAGATGTGAGTAAAACTCGAGATAGTTTCTGACATTTTTTTTATTATTTTGGATTTACATCCTAGTGTTGATGAGTTATGTAACATGAGTGAGACAATTGAATGTATGTGTCTTTTATGTTGTATGAGTGTTTCTCCTACTCTGAACAATGAGAATGTGCAAGTCGGAGAAATCAATAACTGGCGTGTTGTTATCGGAGGAGTAATCGAGAGAGAGAATGAGCTTGGAATTGGTGAGACCGTTTTCCTATTGAGTTAGAGAAAACCATTTTAAGAGATTTGAAAAAGAAGTTTAATTCCAGAAGGTTATATGGGATTAATATTATATAGAAAGTGTGTATGGTATGCTGAGAATGTGGCTCGATGTGAGCCATAGCTATGAGCCTATGTAAATGATAATAGCCAATATAGCTATAGAGATTATCTTTTGAAGATGATGGTGGACGTTAGCTATACTATGAGTAAATGAGATGTGACATTATATACATGTCATATGAGATGACGAGAAGATAATATCATTATCATACGTAATGTGAAATTACGGTGGTGAGGTGGTTGTATAAACCATACCTATTCTAAGAGATTCCGAGGACGGAATCTTTTGAAAGGGGTAAGAACTTGTAATACCGTGTTTTTAAATTATAGAGATTTTGAGTTAATCTTGGTGTGATTAAGATTAGTTAGATTGTTGTATGAGTTTGGGTGATTAAAACCCCAATTGAGTAAAGTTTGGAGTTGAAATATGCCAAAGCAGGCTACACGGGTCGTGTATGGTCACACGGGTCGTGTAACATTCCTTAAGAAAGCATGCAGTAAGCCTTTCAGACCTACACGGGGCGTGTGAGCCTACATGGGGCGTGTAGGAATGTTCAGGAAGCATGCAGCAACCCTTTCAGAGTCACACGGGTCGTGTAGGTCTACACGGGTCGTGTAGAACAGACCTACAGGGGTCGTGTAGGTCTACACAGGTCGTGTAGGCCTGACAGCACTATATAATGTGCAGAAAATGCACATTTCGGGAAAAATAGACCCATTTCGATATCCAGAGCTTCCTAAGGCGATTTTCCGCCAAATTGAGCCATGAGATGCGTAAGGAAGAGTAAGGAGACTTCAATCTAACCCCGTAAACACGCTCACGATTCCTAAATCATCAAGGTGAGTAATTTCTTGATTTTGGGGTTTTGAAACCCTAACTTTCAATTTCATGATTTTGCCATATATTGTTATATATGTTGTTAGTAGATTGTTAGTGGATACCTTTGGAGTGATTGGTGAGATTATTCTCGAGTTTCTACGGTTGAATTAGTAGAACCGCGAATTTGGGGGTTTCGGTAAATATTGAGTTGATATTTACCATTTATACTCTTTTTGTTTCCTCTTTTGATTTATACATCTTTGAGATAGATGTAATTGAGATGATTGTGGATATTGGAGACTTGATTTAGACTATGGTGATATAACCAAGTCTAGCGAACAGGAGCCCGGTACGCGTAATTCGGGGGTTCCATATACTAAATCGTTATCAGGTGAGTACTCTTATGTACTTGAGTAGAATTTTACCTTGTGGTAAACTGAGTATATAATTATATATATGTTAGGTTGTTATTGTCATAATCTAATTATGGAGTGAATTGTTATCTGTGAATAATAACAACCAAGTTGAACATAAATATTGATTGTATAAACTGAGTAGATGTTAGTGTAGTTATATTAAAGAGTTTTGAGTCAAATTGTATAGCCATGAGGGCAATTGAGCTGGAATAGAGTTGGAGTGATTATGTTATCTGTGGATGACAAGAGATGAGTTGTAATCTATATTCAGTATAAGAGTAGAGTATGTGATAAATTGGTTGAGTTAATAGTCTTTGAGTTTAATTGTTACAGGTATGAGAATTGCTATGATTGAGTATAAGTTGGTTGTTAAAAATGAATATATGTGAGAATGTGGTCGAGTTATGAGTAGTACTAATTGTGCTATTTTTATTGAATTGATGTTATTAAATATTAGCTGGTGTTTGTAAAGCTAATATGTTAGCAGATTTCAGAGTTAAGAGAAGGTGGATATTCAGCTAATGAGATTAGCAAAAGAGAATGATGAAGATGTTTATGAGTGTGATTGATTAATCACTAAGCTTTTTATAAGCTTACACTTGAGTTGTATGTTGTTTTGCAGGTATTTGTAGCTGTGATAGGGGAAGGCATGTGAGAAAGAAAGACGGACATGTTTAGAGCTTTGTCCTGTAGTTGAATTAGATTTATTTGAAATTCCTGGTTGAAATTGTAAGGACCTTTTGTGTAAATATTCATGTTGATAACATCTTGATCCTTGGTTTAAGTACAAGTATACCCATTTTGATGTATAATTATTGAAAATTTTTGGGTGTATTTCCCAACCGCTATTCGTAACCGGGCATTACAAATTGCGGTAAATCTCGATGCAAATCTCAGTTCCGCAATTCCCAACCGCTATTCGTAACCGCTATTTTATCTAGGGTCGAGAACCGCTATCTCACTGAGATCTCACCGAGATCTCGGCGCTATTAACTGCATAGGTTTATATACAAAATATTTTGATTAATTGCCCGATTTTATAATTGATTCAGGTTAGTTTATATACCTCTGAAGCAAAAAGATTTTGATTTGTTTCAATGGATTGTAAATTGAAGATTATAATTCAATTTCTTCGTTGCTTCCTTTCTCTGATCGTCTTCTTCGTCGCTTCTTGCTCTGATCGAATTAAACATCAAAAAGACTCTGATTTTTTCAACAGATCAAAAAATTGAAGATTATAACTCAATCAGGTTAGTTTATAATATATAAGAGATTTTATTTAGATGAATGTCCAAGTTTGATGATGCAATCAAGGTGTTTGTTAAAATGCCTCTGAGAAGTTCTGTAAGGTATTTGTTAAAATGCATCTCAGAAGTTTTATAAGGTATTTGTTAAAATGCATTTGAGAAGTTCAATGCACATAAGGTGTTTGTTAAAATGCCTATGAGAACCTCAATGCACATAAGGTGTCTAAGATGTTTTTATAAGATTTTCTTGTGCTTTACACACACAAACTATTTATATGAATGTATTTGTGATATGTAAATAAGTTAGTTCATACTCTGTATTTACATTGCTTTTTGGTATTTATGGAAAACTTTTACATGCATATGTCTAGGAGAATGTATGATAAATTTGTGTATGCATGTAGGTTTGTGTAGAAAAAAGAGGATCATAAAAAAAGAAAAGATTGGTAAAAAATATGTCTTAATAGATAAAGACCAACCTCGTGCAATTGCATAAGTCTATTAGATAAAAAATTAAACTCTCACTTGTTAAGACTTAGTTATTGTTGTATTGATCATCTATACCAACATACTATATACATGTAATATTGTGAAAACTTGTTTAGGTTCTGTTTATGAAAATTTGTATTTGGAGCATTATGTTTTGAATCATCACATGGTTGCATCATAAAACCCGGGAAAATATATATCATATTATTGATTTGTTATACCCGTTGGAATTAGGCCATATCATTGATTTGTTTGTCATCTTATTTGTATAATTGTATGGTAACATGTTTGGAATCATAACATCTTTAGATCATCCAATATTTGGATTATAAACCATTTGAATCAGATCATTGTATTGATTAATTTGTTATACATCAATCATCAAATGTTTGTATCATATAATTTTTGATTAATATATTGTGAAATGTTATGATCAGTAATATTTCATTTGATGGTGCTATTAATCATGATATATAATTTGGAGAACCCTGAGTTATGTACATATGAGACATATGCCATAATAACAAGGTATATATTCTTAGATTTTTGTAAGCTCCAGTAAGAGGTTTATTTATTTTCAGGTTGGATGCAAAACTTTCATTGATTCATAATATTATTGTTTCGGGAAATAGTCTTTGTATCTTAACATCGTTGATATCAAACATTATACATGCATATAAGAAAATGAGATATCAGTCAATAAGTCAAAGCGGATATCTGAATGAGAGATCTTGAGATTGAGCCTAATATGCACGAGAGACATGTCAAACCTTTGATGTTAAGATGTTGCTTGATCCGAACTCAAAGTATTAATATGATTTAACAATGTGTGCATCTCAGTATAAAAGTCAAAGCGGGTGTTATGGTCTATAGGTTTAAAATACTCAAGCATTTGAAATGTTATATATTCAGACTAAGGGATTGTAGATAATTTATAATTATTCGGTTTTGATGCATATAGTTTTATTTTTTCAATCATATCCTATGTTATAAAATTGTTGTTCATGTAAGGTTTGTCAATATAGTATGATGCAAATTTGCATATACATCAAACATTTATATGCCTTGAATCATATTATTTTGAATAATACCATTTTGAATCATAGAATATTAAATAATGTATGTTTTTTCATAAAATATTTGATTCATAAAAGGTTTGGGATCATAATAGTTTTTGGATCATTATAATATACTAGTTTGATGTTTTGAATAATATGATACTTAGAATAATAATTTGATGTTTTGAGTAATTTGCTACTTTGAATCTTAGTTTTGTCTATTTTTATGATGTAAAAGCAAATGTTCAAAAAATTATGATTCAAAATGTTATATAATCCAAAAACACAATATATAAAACTTATGATCCAAAAATAGATGAAGCACAAGATCTATGATCAAAAAATATATATGTATCATATAAGTTTAGATCACGACTATTAAAGTTGAACATTAATGTGACACCCCCATTTTTACTGTTTGCAAATACTATGGTTTTTCATATAAATACATGAATACAAAAATACGGTTTATCAAAAACCGATAATTTACATGTTTAAAACTGTGGGTGTTACAAATCCATACCAAATCTAACCATAGTAAGCAAGAAAAGGATTAAACCTCGTGTCCAAAGTAGGAGCTAAATCAAGCTCCACTCCAGCTAAACTTCATCCCATCTATAGCAATTTATATTAACCTGGAATACATGGCAAAACATAGAATACGTAAGACAAAAATGTCTCGTGAGTTACATGAGTTTTAGACTCAAACCTTTAACTTCTCTTTCCAACTTTTATAAAATTTATATCATAAAACTTCTGTCAAAACTTTATAGTACTAACATACTATAACTTTTTACTTCTCTAAATCATTTCATAACATACTTTGGAAAAATAGCATTTTTCAACACTTTATAGTAGTAACATACTATAACTCTTTACTTTTCAAAATCACTTCATAATATACTTTACAAAAATAGCTTCTTTCTTACTTTCTTTGACTGGTTTTATAAGCTTGCTGGATTTTTATACTTAGGGCTTTAATCACTATAAGTGATACCCCAAGTCTCTATGGCTAGAAAGAACGGATCAATCCTCACCATAGAAGTGCTGAGGCGATCTACTTCGCGACGGGGATATTCCCCAGTAGACCCCTTACCTAACCCGGGAAGGTTGGAACATAGTTCCCTTACTAACGCTGCTTGCTACAATTACCAGTCATACAAAACATTTGAACATTACTTTCATACATATAACTTGTGGCTAAGTGCCAAGCTTCATTACTTTCTATCTTTATGGCTAGATGCCAAATTTGTAACTTTCATCTTTCATAAACCATACGTTTAAAACATGTATATATAACATTTTAGGCTTAATGCCAAGTCATACTTGAAAACATACACAATTTGTAACCGAAACATACTTCTTAAACATATTGTGGCTATATGCCAATCCATACTTTCAAACATGTATAACTTATATTCAAAACATATATACCTTCATATAATTGGTTCATAGACCAAAATATACTTTCACATATTTGGCTCATAGGCTAAAACATAACTTCAAATATAGCATTATACTTTCACAAACAAGTTAGAAATAATACTCTTGCATATAATTTCACATATAGGAATTTTATAATAAAAATCTTGAAAATACTTACTTGCCATGTACCCCAAAATAGGTAAAATACTGCATGTACTCACCTCGAGTCGGCAATGTAGAAATCCATGCGGCAACTTCTCAAATCCAACCAATCTTAAAACCGCACACCTTATACTCCTATAAAGTATATTAAGTTAATTATTACCAAGTACACTAATTAACGTTACTATAAATAGATACTTATAGCGTTGCTTATAGTTTAAATGTTTATAACTTTCGACATGCACGTTGTGTCTCGACATATACCCCCGACCTCTTTTATTCAATTTTTACTCAACAAATAAGTTATCATATGATTCCATTAATTTTAAGTAAACCCAAGCCCACAACATGACACCCAAAACCAACAACTAAGATGATTATCACAAAAGAAGAAACCAACAGCAAGGCTGATTTCTGAACCCTCAACAAGATTTGCAATATTGCGCCAAGGAAAGATTGAAAATAAAATCCAATAAAAATCATGGGTAAACTAGACCCAAGGAAAATGTCACAGGGCCTGACCTCATGTTATTTGAACCTTTCAAGAATAAATGAAAAATCTCCAAAGTTGACTGATGCAATCAGTCCACCTACTGAACCATACCTTAAAGAAATAATAATCGTTCAAAATGGGTTAAGAACTGAACTCTAAAATTTGGTGAGGACAAACTAGACTTCAACAGGGAACTAAGGCCACAGACCTTGCCCCCAAACGATTTTTGTACAATTTATAATGAATTAATCAAGACAGTGAACCAAAACTAACAGCACCTGGACCAATTTGTGAAAATGAACAATTCCACACAACTTAGGGTCTTAAACAATTCATAACCTTTTAAGAGAACAAACTAGACACAATTTCCAATTCAGGGACATAAAACTCAACCCAATTGGACATTCACACGATTTTATAAGAATTTAACAAGATTGGTCAAAACAGTGGGCTTCCATACTTTTCATATAACACACAAAGATTTAAACTCTAACCCATTAAGATCTTCATTAAGACTATTTTAGGGTCTGAAACAAATCCAATAACATCATTAAATTAGAATAGTTGGGTAGGATACTATCGTTAGAGCTTTACACAACACAAACACTCATAAGTATGTGTGTGTATGTATGAATCGGACATCAAGAACTTCAAGAACTTCAGGATAACGAGATGAAGACTTGTGGTAATAACATCAAGACATCAAAATCAGATTAAGACCTTGAAACACATCCACACACTCATATAACATGATAGAAGTGTAGTGGTGATGAATGCCACGGTTGGAAGGAGAAAAAAAGTAGAAAGGTTTACCCAAATAGTGTGCAATCCAAGATGTCTTCTTCCCCTAGCTTCCACCAAACACGACCCTTCACCAACCCCTTCCAGCTCACGGTTTGCAGCAACTCCTTCCCACCCTTCACGGCTTAACAGAAAAGACAAGAGCTTCACTTCTCGTTCACAACTTGGAGGGATACCACCAAAAGAACAACTCCCAATCTAAGGTTTAAGAAACATACAAAGAAAAGATTGGGAGCAATAGTAGTTGCAATCATAGGCTGGAGTAAAAGAAAAAGAAAACGTGTAGGGCCTCACCATGACCGTGGAAATTAAAATCAAAAGATGCAACTTGTCAAAATGTCAAATTACATCCCTCAAGATTGATACACTATTTTTATTTTACCCTAAGACATAATCGTTCCTCACTTCAAGTTTAATAAAATGACATATTGTCCCCTCCAACTACATTTTCCAATCTTTTGAATTTTAGATATAGTAATTTATTATTATTATTATTACTTAAATCATACATCCGCAAATTATGACGTTCCAGAAAATGGGTGTTACAACTCTCCCCCACTTATAAGAATTTCGTCCCCGAAATTCAACACCAAGACAATAGATAACAACTTTACTTGTTCTATATGATATCACATCACTAATAATCAACAGCGTACATCAGTCTGTATATTAAAGTAAACAATAAACGACACCACTATATACACCTTTATTACAAAGAGTCTCTTCAGTATCCCGTTATTACCGGAGTCAAGCAGCGAATTTTGAAAAAGAAACGACACTCAGGGTAGCGAAGAGTCGCATCCACTGTAGATGGTTTGAATTTTGGTAATAAGAACGTAAAGTGTCCTTTCAATTACATACGTCCTTTCGGTTCCAGCTGCAAAATGCTATATATACAGGTAAGTAGCATCATTTATTTCCACATTCATTTTCAGTCTCATTCTCTTCTATCACTAGTTTGTTCGTATACGAACTCACCTTTAAAGCTAAGTCATGGAAAACAGATCTTCAATGGGCGATCTATCAAACCCTGGACCTGGTTTCCCGCAAGGAGAGGGTTCTTCAAATCAAACATCTTTACTGGAGTTCGGTGACTTTAACTTTCTAAACATCCATTATTATTATTTTTTTTCTAATGTTTTGTTGATTTTGAATTATGGTACAGTCTTCCAGATATACTATCTATAGAGCCACTCAACGATGAGCCGGAAATTTTTCCCGAGCTAAACATCAACTTAGACGATCCGGTGAATGTATCTTTAGACCATGCACTTGATCAAACTCCACACCTTCTACCAGGTTAAATTCTTTTAAATGATTGCTTTTATGAATATTCAATTTTGTTTTATCATCTAATAATTGTTTTTGTAGACCCATCTGTGGATGATTTTTCTGGCTACAATCCATTCCTCGACGTACCCTCAACGAGTAGTGAGATCATCCCCACGAATCAAGGATTCATGGCTGACATTCAAAATGACAATCAATTACAAACGACTCATAACATAAATATTGAATTGAATCCCGAACTTGGGGTTGGTTTTCAATATCAAAATCACCTTCAGGTGATTCAGAGGAAACTAGAAGGATTTCAGAATCCTGAGTCCATGATTGAAAACGTACAATTACCACCAATAGAAGCTACTTATTTTAATGAATCAATGTCCATCTTTGGTTCAGAAAATCAGGATCATGTTCAAATGATCCCAAATACTAATAATAATACATTTGAACTCAATCCTTCAGCTCCGACAACCACAGTAGCTGGCAGTAGAAGAGGTTTCAGACACTCATTAAGTAAAGAAATAATAGCTGAACACTTTAATGAACCAATTGAGAAAGCTGCGAAAGAACTCAACATTGGAACGACACAATTAAAAAAACGCTGTAGAGATTTAGGTATCGATCATTGGCCACAACGACAACTTAAGAGTCTACAAACTCTTATTGATCGTGTTGAGGTGAGGAATTACAATTTTTTTTTATCATAATGCTGCAATTACTAAAGTTATTTATGTCACAGGAATTCAGTAACGAGTTTAGTGGAGCAGAAGGATTATCGAGAGATTTATTACCCAACCTAAAAAAAGAGAAAGAAGCAATACTTGAAGGATCACAATCGGGTCTAACAGACGGCACAAAGAAACTGATACAAGCTGCTCATAAGGTTGAATATAAGAAAAGAAAATTTCTGGAAAAGGGGGAAACTTCATCAAGAATTCATACACAGCAGCAACCTCTGCCATCTAATTCTGGTACGAGCAGTATTAATCCTGGTTTACTCGAGCATGCGAGTGAGGATAATTTTGGAGGCTCTGTAGGTAACCTAGCCTGGTTTCCTCCTTCTTCTAGCTACCCCCAGCCGGATCCAAATTGGAACCCTTCCTCATCACTTCCCTACTTACACACTCCTCAGACGAGTCAATTTTTAACCCATACTCATGGGGTTACGGGTTCCAACCCTATCGAGACCCCACACCTTGGAGCTCCTCCTCCAATAACTGAAAACATACCCCTTCCAAATCCTCAAGAAGGTACAAGTCGACCTACAGATGACAAAGAGTGGAGTGTAGATGATCTTTTTTCGCTTCCTTCTGATTCTTCAGTTTAGGCTACTAGTTCTGTAAACTTTTCTTAATGTATTACTATAAAGTTATAGTAATGGGTCACATGTATCGATGTGTTACTATTTTTATTTATTATTAATATTATTTTCCAATCTTTCTTTCTTTGGTCACTGTAGTGACACTACTTTTATCTTTATTTTATAATCATAATTCGTTTCCGTTAGACAACGAAATTTTCAGTTATACTCTTTCTTTTATATTTGTACTATATACTCCATTAACATATCCAATATATTTATACCTTCTGGCCATGTCTCTTTTACTGGTTCCTTTCATATTGTCTCGGGAGTATTAATTATCTTACTAATTTCTTTTACCTTGTCATATTAAGTGGTATATATCCACTGCATTAACCTTTAATACTTATTACATAGGCATATAACCTCTATGTTATTCTTATTACTCTCTTCACAACCTTACTCACCAGACTACCATAATTCCTTTACGGTTCCACCAGTCTCAATACATATCCTGTGATTATGATAATACGGGCCCATATTACCATAATCACCTATACATATTGATTCTGCTTTTACCACAAAGTTTTATGGGACACTGGTTCTTTTAATACATAACACTATTACACGTACATGGTGATCATTACTAGAAATCTTACTACTTTATATACATAGTCTTTAATAAATATGAACAGTTATGGAAAATATCATACCATTTTCTTAACAGTCAAACTTCTACTCAATCAAAGCGTTAGCTAAACATTTCTTAAAGTTATATATATATATACATATATTAAATGATGCGTAATATCTTAGTCATTTAAGACATCATATAGTATACTTTCATGAACTAACATTCCTATAGCACGAGTTTAAGCCTAGGAGTGGAACAAGCCAATCCTAATTCGCTTAAACTATGGCTCTGATACCAACTTGTGACACCCCCATTTTTACTGTTTGCAAATACTATGGTTTTTCATATAAATACATGAATACAAAAATACGGTTTATCAAAAACCGATAATTTACATGTTTAAAACTGTGGGTGTTACAAATCCATACCAAATCTAACCATAGTAAGCAAGAAAAGGATTAAACCTCGTGTCCAAAGTAGGAGCTAAATCAAGCTCCACTCCAGCTAAACTTCATCCCATCTATAGCAATTTATATTAACCTGGAATACATGGCAAAACATAGAATACGTAAGACAAAAATGTCTCGTGAGTTACATGAGTTTTAGACTCAAACCTTTAACTTCTCTTTCCAACTTTTATAAAATTTATATCATAAAACTTCTGTCAAAACTTTATAGTACTAACATACTATAACTTTTTACTTCTCTAAATCATTTCATAACATACTTTGGAAAAATAGCATTTTTCAACACTTTATAGTAGTAACATACTATAACTCTTTACTTTTCAAAATCACTTCATAATATACTTTACAAAAATAGCTTCTTTCTTACTTTCTTTGACTGGTTTTATAAGCTTGCTGGATTTTTATACTTAGGGCTTTAATCACTATAAGTGATACCCCAAGTCTCTATGGCTAGAAAGAACGGATCAATCCTCACCATAGAAGTGCTGAGGCGATCTACTTCGCGACGGGGATATTCCCCAGTAGACCCCTTACCTAACCCGGGAAGGTTGGAACATAGTTCCCTTACTAACGCTGCTTGCTACAATTACCAGTCATACAAAACATTTGAACATTACTTTCATACATATAACTTGTGGCTAAGTGCCAAGCTTCATTACTTTCTATCTTTATGGCTAGATGCCAAATTTGTAACTTTCATCTTTCATAAACCATACGTTTAAAACATGTATATATAACATTTTAGGCTTAATGCCAAGTCATACTTGAAAACATACACAATTTGTAACCGAAACATACTTCTTAAACATATTGTGGCTATATGCCAATCCATACTTTCAAACATGTATAACTTATATTCAAAACATATATACCTTCATATAATTGGTTCATAGACCAAAATATACTTTCACATATTTGGTTCATAGGCTAAAACATAACTTCAAATATAGCATTATACTTTCACAAACAAGTTAGAAATAATACTCTTGCATATAATTTCACATATAGAAATTTTATAATAAAAATCTTGAAAATACTTACTTGCCATGTACCCCAAAATAGGTAAAATACTGCATGTACTCACCTCGAGTCGGCAATGTAGAAATCCATGCGGCAACTTCTCAAATCCAACCAATCTTAAAACCGCACACCTTATACTCCTATAAAGTATATTAAGTTAATTATTACCAAGTACACTAATTAACGTTACTATAAATAGATACTTATAGCGTTGCTTATAGTTTAAATGTTTATAACTTTCGACATGCACGTTGTGTCTCGACATATACCCCCGACCTCTTTTATTCAATTTTTACTCAACAAATAAGTTATCATATGATTCCATTAATTTTAAGTAAACCCAAGCCCACAACATGACACCCAAAACCAACAACTAAGATGATTATCACAAAAGAAGAAACCAACAGCAAGGCTGATTTCTGAACCCTCAACAAGATTTGCAATATTGCGCCAAGGAAAGATTGAAAATAAAATCCAATAAAAATCATGGGTAAACTAGACCCAAGGAAAATGTCACAGGGCCTGACCTCATGTTATTTGAACCTTTCAAGAATAAATGAAAAATCTCCAAAGTTGACTGATGCAATCAGTCCACCTACTGAACCATACCTTAAAGAAATAATAATCGTTCAAAATGGGTTAAGAACTGAACTCTAAAATTTGGTGAGGACAAACTAGACTTCAACAGGGAACTAAGGCCACAGACCTTGCCCCCAAACGATTTTTGTACAATTTATAATGAATTAATCAAGACAGTGAACCAAAACTAACAGCACCTGGACCAATTTGTGAAAATGAACAATTCCACACAACTTAGGGTCTTAAACAATTCATAACCTTTTAAGAGAACAAACTAGACACAATTTCCAATTCAGGGACATAAAACTCAACCCAATTGGACATTCACACGATTTTATAAGAATTTAACAAGATAGGTCAAAACAGTGGGCTTCCATACTTTTCATATAACACACAAAGATTTAAACTCTAACCCATTAAGATCTTCATTAAGACTATTTTAGGGTCTGAAACAAATCCAATAACATCATTAAATTAGAATAGTTGGGTAGGATACTATCGTTAGAGCTTTACACAACACAAACACTCATAAGTATGTGTGTGTATGTATGAATCGGACATCAAGAACTTCAAGAACTTCAGGATAACGAGATGAAGACTTGTGGTAATAACATCAAGACATCAAAATCAGATTAAGACCTTGAAACACATCCACACACTCATATAACATGATAGAAGTGTAGTGGTGATGAATGCCACGGTTGGAAGGAGAAAAAAAAGTAGAAAGGTTTACCCAAATAGTGTGCAATCCAAGATGTCTTCTTCCCCTAGCTTCCACCAAACACGACCCTTCACCAACCCCTTCCAGCTCACGGTTTGCAGCAACTCCTTCCCACCCTTCACGGCTTAACAGAAAAGACAAGAGCTTCACTTCTCGTTCACAACTTGGAGGGATACCACCAAAAGAACAACTCCCAATCTAAGGTTTAAGAAACATACAAAGAAAAGATTGGGAGCAATAGTAGTTGCAATCATAGGCTAGAGTAAAAGAAAAAGAAAACGTGTAGGGCCTCACCATGACCGTGGAAATTAAAATCAAAAGATGCAACTTGTCAAAATGTCAAATTACATCCCTCAAGATTGATACACTATTTTTATTTTACCCTAAGACATAATCGTTCCTCACTTCAAGTTTAATAAAATGACATATTGTCCCCTCCAACTACATTTTCCAATCTTTTGAATTTTAGATATAGTAATTTATTATTATTATTATTACTTAAATCATACATCCGCAAATTATGACGTTCCAGAAAATGGGTGTTACAATTAAGATCCTAAAATATTAGAAAGTACAAAATGTCGAATAATATTGTTTCTTGAATAATAGTTTTATATTTTAAATACTATATAATTTGAGTATTTAGATTTTTCTATTCAAGTGATGAAAAAAATTTCTATGATCCAAACAATATAATAAAGTTTTCATTATGATAAAGTTTTAAAATCCAAATATAGTTTTGGATCATGAATGTGATACACAAAATCATGATCCATAAATGTTGACCCATAAAGTTTTAGATCCAAAAAATATAATATGAATCAATAATTTTTTGGATCATGAATATGATCCATAAAAATATGTTATGGATCAATCATTGATGTCATCTTTTCAAGTTAAATATCATATCATATTTGGTTAATATCTCAAAGATAATATTTTGGAAGATGACAAGCAACACAAAATCATGATCCATAAATTTTTTGTTAATAGGAACTAATAAAGTTTTGAATGATGACTATTATGTTAAAATTGACAATTATGTTATATGTTGCCATTTTTTCAACCTAGTCGGCATGGTCCATATCTCATTGACAATCCATAAGAATAATACCCAAAATACATGATCCATAACATATATATGGCATGAATTATAATATGTAATATGCAAAACTTCTATGTTTCATATAAGACATAATGCATTACTAAAACTAAAAATGTACCATGGACAGGTTCACTACGACATTGTTTATTTACCACATAACATGGCAACAATAAAAAATGTGCTACTAATAACGAAAACTAAATAAGATATCAAACTAAAAACTATTTCATAAATATGGTCATAACACGACAACAATCACAAAACTCCGATTTTTTGAACCCTAACTTGAATTTCATGCAAATGCGCTTTACCATAAATGTTGTTCTGCTTGTAACTTGTCAACTTATCATAGTCTTCTAGAGTGCCGACAAATGTAGGTTTGCTTAGATTAAAATTAGACAAGAATATATTTGCAACATACTTCTTCCTTATCATTGCCAATTGTATGCCTTAACAATCAAACTCAAGTTCTAAATGAACATCACTATTATCCGCTCCACTTCACATGCCTCCAAAAATAACCCATAGTCAACAAGGTTATTTTTTAAACAAAAAATCTATTTTCCAGTTGAAATCCTGAAAAAAAAAACAAAAACATTAAATGTTATATCATAATAAGTTATTGGTCATAATCCATAAAAATTTGGATCATTTAAGTTATAAATCATAATTCATAAAAATTTGGATCATTTTAAGTTATGGATCATTCTTCATATAAATATGGAAACATTAAGTTATGGATCAAAAAATAAATTTGACAGTTTTAGGATCCAAAAGCTATGATCAATAATTAATGATTCAAAAAGGAGACATGAATCATAAAGTTTTGGATCATGAGTATGATATAAAAGTAACATGATCCAAATAAAACAATCTATAAAGCTTTTTATAAGATGGATAAAATATATAAGA
Organism: Cichorium intybus; assembly: GCA_023525715.1. NCBI lineage: Eukaryota > Viridiplantae > Streptophyta > Magnoliopsida > Asterales > Asteraceae > Cichorium > Cichorium intybus. The sequence continues at coordinate 123,574,088 of CM042010.1, forward strand.
TAAATCATAAAACCTTATATAAAATGGACTATTTCTATAGGCTGAACAATTTCTATAAGATGAACAAATTTTCTATAAAAAAGCATGAGCTAAATAACTCACTATGATCTATTAACATTATGACGTGAATCATAAACATACAAACTACTACTTTCATATCCTCATGCACTACTAAAAAAATAACAATGTACCTTAACTGAGTTGATAACATCCTCATTATTTATAAATTGAAGCATAAAAGCAAAAAAAACATCAAAGATGTTGCCAAAGAACTCAGTTTAACTCAAGTAATCTGCTCCGTAAAGTTTTGTATGTGACACTCACATTGGTGATTGGTTCTGATTTTTGTTTTCCATACAAATTGGTGCCCATATCTGCAAACTTCTACTCATCACCTAAATTGCATAAAAGATGAATCAAGTAAGTTAGTCGCATAACTATTCTTTTAAGTAAAAAACAAACAGGTAAAACAGTATGAGAACATCAACACAAAAGGTATAATGATTATAACATGAAGTGCACTAAACATTTTCAAGTTGTCTTGTATATTTTGTGATTACATAAATGGTTACCAATGACATCTCAACCTACATTTAATTCAAGGTAAAATCGTTCCAAACCCTAAAAACTAATAAATAAAAAACTCAATGTAGGCCTACCATTTCATACGAATGACATTTGATATGAAGTAAATCCTGAGACCCCTCCTTCTAGTTATGAACTTGATCCCTCTATTTCGATGCAACTTCAAGTGAAATTTAAAACATAACATGTACAATAACGATCACGACAAACCACATGATCAAGATAAAAGATAATTGTTAAGCCTTTGATGTCCTCTAATCATTATTAATAATATTTAAAAAAATAGAAAAAGTAAAACAATACATCCAGGGAAAAAGTAACAGGGAATGATCCGGAAATGGTCCACATAAGAAACCTAACATAAAAGAATTTAACACGTTAGTGAATAAATTAACATTCAGGAATTATTACCATCTTTTGCAATACCACAAGCAGTTGACAAAGATCTTTTATACAAACTTTTGTGTTCATGTAGATTCATTTTGGCAGCATCATTATACAACCAGAGCAGATTTATATTAGAAAGCTTCAAATTTTGAATAGACTTTGATTATTTTAAATTGCTATTTCTAGAAAAAGCTGATACAATGGATACAAGAATCTCTACTATAAGGATGCTATAACATCTAGTTTAAATCATTTCTATGTTACAAACAACTACATCAGTTTTTATCGCAAGTAAACAAATGAAAACAACAAGAAAATCCTCAAGAAAGTAGATTTTCCAACATGTGGTTTCTTTGAGACATTAGATCGAACACGTTGCAAGCATCCTTATATTCAACTTCATTTATGAATATAAACACGAGTTTGGAAAGCATTAATCATCAAAAGTGTTTGCCAACTTATATATCAGCACAAGAACTACATAAACCACAAAACAAAACAAATAAAAATATTAAATCAGCTAAAGGAACTTACCTGATTCCATTTAACGGGAAATTTCGAAAAAATGCATCTAGTTTAGATCAATCATATGTTACAAACAACTACATCAGTTTTTATCACAAGTAAACAAATGAAAACAACAAGAAAATCCTCAAGAAACTAGATTTTCCAAGATGTGGTTTCTTTGAGACATTAGATCGAACACATTGTAAGCATCCTTGTATTCAACTTCAGTTATGAACATAAACATGAGTTTACAAAGCATTAATCATCAAAAAGTACTTGTCAACTTATAAATCAGCATACGAACTACCTAAACCACAAAATAAAACAAATAAACAGATTAAATCAACTAAAGGAACTTACCAGATTCCATTTTAGGGGAAATTTCGAAAAAAAAATGCAGACACACCAACAATTCGTGAATACAACGATCAAGACTGCAAATCGATCGATTACATGATATATTAACTTCGAATGAACACAAATCATAAGATTAACTACATAATTTCAACAAAATCAGACAAAATTCAACAATAACTCACCAATCGTTCTTCAAAGGTAAAAGGGGAAATTGTGGTACGAAATCTGAACAAAATACGATCGATTATACAATATCTTTGCTTCACACCAACAACAACTCCAAGATTAACGACGATTACAGAGAAAAACACAAGAATTTTGAAGAGAAAACGTTGATACTTGGACAGGAGCTCAAAGATACAGAGGAATACGCTTCTGTGAACCGAACGAGGGTTTAAGAAAATGAAAATGATGATCCAGCCCTTCAAACCCTTCCCCTTTTACAGGAAGAGGATTTAAAGTTCTAGTTATTCACAAAAATGTCACCGTGTCCATAATAAAAAAAATAAAAAAAATCTGAATTAACTACAGCCATTCATTTTTTCAGATTAATGGTCAAGATTAAGGGTAGGAACCCAAAATCAGGTAGGAACCGCGAGGACTATTCTCGTCCAATCATTCTCATAAGGGCAATAACTTCAAAACGTCTTCCTTCGACGTGACGCAATCACGTGCGACGCACGTCCACGAAACGAAATACGAACTAGAGGATTTAAGTGAGTTTTTTTTCATCGTGATTTAAGTGGGTTTTTTTTCCTTTTTCGTTTTTTTGTCGTTTTTTTATTATTTTATTTTATTTATTTATTTATTTATTTCAAAAAAATTATTTTTTTTCAAATTTTTTTATTTTCGATTATACTCGGTTTTTAGTGTTTTATTTTTTTTATTTTTTTATTTTTTTATTTTTTTTATTTTTTTGAATGCTACAGTACTCGATTTTTAATTTTTTTTAGTTTTTTTCTTTTTTATGTATATTTTTTAATTTTTAATTTTTTTAATCTTAATTTTAACGTTTTGTTTTTCGTATCTTTAATCTAATCATTTTGGATCATGATATTTTTAATCATAACATTTTAGATCATGTATTTTTGGATCATAGTTTTTTTTTGCATCTTGGATCATAAGTTTTGAATCATTTTGTCGTTGTATGTTTTTTTAACTCATTTTGAATCATAACGACTATTGGATCTTGAATCATAACGAATTTTGGATCTTGGATCATAAGTTTTGAATCATAAAACATATTTTGGTTCTTAATATTTTGGATTATAGACTTTTTTTTGGTAATTTGATAAGTTTTTGCTTAAAAATAAAAAAAAATATACACATAAAAACTTATTTTTAAAAAAATCTTTTTACAAACTTACTAATATGATGTCTAGAATGATCCCTTAAATTTTCATAATTTTTGAAAGATTTTTTTATTTTTTTGAATTTTTAAATATAAAAAATAATAATAATATTTTTTTTCAATTTTTCATGATTGTGCTTGTTTTGTAGAGAATTAAATTTTAAGAACTTTAGTTTTTTCAGTTTTTTTTACAAAAAAAAAAGTTATGGCCAAAATACAAAGTGGGTGGAAAAAAAACAATTTGGCCAATCACACAGCGCCATGTGGCTCCTGAGAGTGGGGGCGTGTGGACAAGGTTCTTGCTGGAAGGTATACGCACGTAATCCTCTTTAAATTGACCAAAATGTCCTTTAGAAATTATATTCCACTCCCTTTTAGTTTCTATTATTTACAGAATCATCCCGTTAATTTTAAGACATGCTCATTATTTGCACAGTAAATCCTAACCATCAAATTTCACAATTAAACGACTAGGATTTGTCCTCACGTTCTTATCGGATTTTGGGTTCTTACACGATCCTCCTTCTATATATATATATATATATATATATATATATATATATATATATATATATATATATATATATATATATATATATATATATATATATATATATATATATATATATATATATATATATATATATATATATATATATATATATATATATATATATATATATATATATATATATATATATATATGGTTGGGTTCTTGTGAGATCCCAAAAGACCACGAGATATTGAGAACTCATTATGATTTGTTATATTATAAAATGGCATGATATACATTTAGCAAATCTTATTTAATTCTGATTTTTTTTTATTTTTGGAAACAACAATAACTCCTAAAATTAATCTTACTAGATTTGAAAATACAATTTTAAAAAAAATTCAAATTTTCATTTTGTTGAAATTAAATTTTTGGAATTCGAAAAAACATAAAGATGTTTCAATTCCAGCTAATGATGACGCTATATTTTCAATCCGATTAATTCTTAACAAATTAGTATTTGCAATTTGTGAGTGATGTTCTGGCTATATAAGAAATCCATGATTAATAATTAATAATAAGATAAATAACTTATTTCATTTCGGAACCTTCATAGATTTATCGAATCGGTTACTATTTCTGAATCTCAAAAAGGAGATAAAAATAACAAGGAATAGAATTTGATTAGTTGGTATTCAAACTATACAATTCAAGTAGTCAAGTCGGGAAAGAGATGGTTGAATCAAAATAATTTTGTTTAAAATTCTATTTTTGTCAGAGGGCAATATGAATGTTCTATCATGTTCCATCAAAACACTAAATGGGTTATACGATATATCCGGTGTGGAAGTAGGCCAACATTTTTATTGGAAAATCGGGGGTTTCCAAGTCCACGGGCAAGTACTTATTACTTCTTGGATTGTAATTGCTATCTTATTAGGTTCAGCCACTCTAGCCGTTCCGAACCCACAAACCATTCCGACCAGCAGTCATAATTTCTTCGAATATGTCTTTGAATATATTCGAGATGTGAGTAAAACTCAAATTGGAGAAGAATATGGTCCTTGGGATCCTTTTATTAGAACCATGTTTCTATTTATTTTTGTTTCTAATTGGTCAAGCACCCTTTTACCTTGGAAAATCACACAATCACCTCATAGGGAGTTAGTCGCACCCACAATTGATATAAATAATACTGTTGCTTTGGCTTTACTCACATCAGTGGCATATTTCTATGCGGGTCTTACCAAAAAGGATTAGGTTATTTCGGGAAATATATTCAACCAACTCCAATTCTTTTACCTATTAACATCTTAGAAGATTTCAGAAAGCCCCTATCACTTAGTTTTCGACTTTTCGGAAATATATTAGCCGATGAATTAGTAGTTGTTCTTGTTTCTTTAGTACCTTTAGTGGTTCCTATCCTTGTCATGTTTCTTTCCTTGGATTATTTACAAGTGGTATTCAAGCTCTTATTTTTGAAACTTTAGCCGCGACTTATATAGGTGAATGTCACACCCCCAAACCACGATGGCGGAAACGTGTGAGGGTGGATGACTTCATGAACAATATCACAACAACGTTTGTACAATAGTGATCAAAGCAAACACATCCATCATATACATAATTGTAAATATTACAATAGTTCAAAAGATTGTATGTTTTGAATACAATTACAATACGATATCAAAATACATAGTATGACGCCATAGAGACCCATCGTCAAAGGTTGTAGTTACCCTATCAATTTCCTGAGAATACAAGTAGTTTGAAAGAGTGTCAACATTACGTTCGTGACTTCATAAGATTTTTGTATGAGAAAATCCATAATCCTTTTTCCTTGTAGAAATATAGTGTTTGAAACCAGAAAATCCAATATTTTCTTATAAATGATTAGTAGTCTTAAAACCCAAAGACCGAAAATGTATAGGTATTTGTATACTTGAAAATAGTATTACGTAGTTTTATTCTTGTATAAAACCGTGTAAATAGGTGTTTACTGGTAGTCGAATCGTAGATTTAATTCCACAAAAGTCGTATGTATAAGTAAACCGTACTTATATTTATATCTTTTATAAAACATAGTTTAATTCCCATAGAATCAGTGTGTATAAGTAAAACCATACTTATATTTGTAACTTGTTAAAATGTAGTTTTAATACCATAAAACTTGTATGAGGAATCTCTTTCCTTGTAAAATGTATTATTGTAATCCAAGAAAATCCAATATTTTCTTATGAATGTATCTAAATCCTTAAAACCCAATGACTAAAATGTATAGCATAGTTTGTAGTATAAAGCCATTGAAAATGTATATTTCCACGTAAACAATTTAATAAGTTGATTTCCCATGCGAGACGCCCTATAACCATACTATGACCATGTAGGCCTGCTTCGACATTCTTCAGGCGTCGGACTGTTATGACATTTGTCACCTCAGACCCGTCGGTCTAGCTGTAGCTAGCAGCTCAGGTGCGGGGTTGTCAATCCCGTATAGATCTATACACAAAGATCACGCTCTCTTACCGAGACTCTTGTTATAAATTTCAGGACTTATAGTATGTACTTAAATAAGCACTGTGAAGACCCGTCTCACAAAAATGTATGTATCAATCAACTTGTTATTTGTATATGAAAAACCTTTGTATTTGTCCATTATCATTTTTCCCATGATAATATAGTAATGTATAATAATTATATATTTTATATAATTATTTGTCTTGTTCTAACCGTTATAGTAACATTTGTATCCACAAACTATTCCTATAATAGTTTATTTTTAGTATTCTGTCGTGAAAAGCATATATTTACAAATATATGTGAAATAACTTATTTAAATGGTTATAAACAACATCTTTTAAGATATTTTCCATAATAGTGGTGTAATAACTTGGTTATACTCTTTATTAATTCCAATATAATATTTCATGACTATCAAATAAAAAACGGCCAGGTAGAAGATCAAATGGGGAGGCAGGACCCTTTCAGCGTAAAAGCCTTTCGGAAATCCAACAACCTAGCCCAAATGATCGGCCTAGGCACCGCCCTCGTAAGTAGATCATTCAATATTATTTTTGGAATTATAATAGAATTGTTGTAATAACGATGTTTACAAAATGCTACTATTGTTACAAATGAATATAAATAACTATTTTTATAGTATAACTTGTATTCTCCTCCTTAGAAACTTGAATAAAGATAAAAAGAAGGGGTATGAACTCACCTCAATGTCGACTAGGATCTTATCGCCAACTGTTGTTAGATCGCCCGACTCTTCGTGCTTCTAACTCGAACTCACTATATTTATAACTGAAATAGCTACTTCTAACGCTCATTCTTCGTATATTTCTATATATATCGAAGAATCTTCTAACAGTACTATCTAGTGATATAGAGATCGAGATCCGAGGTGTGAGGAAATGAGAGGATTGAAGCCTCTATTTATAGTAAATTTATTTTTGTATAGCGGCCCTCAAGATACAGACATTTGGCGTATATAGCTTTTAAATTTTGTTTATGACAAAACATACCCTTAAAATACTCTTTAAATAGATTTAATAGTTTTTATATAAAATAAATGATTTTTGTTTATAAAAATATAATCTACAAAAATCGTAGTTTAATAATATCAACTTTTTAACTAAAAGTCTTTAACGAATTAACGAAAGGGTATTAATTGTAAGTTTAATAAAAATATAGGGTTTAAATGTAAATACAATTACATTTTAAAGAAAAAGAAAATATTAAATATAAAACTAATATCAATAATTTTAAATTTTGACGTTAGATTATTCGTATCGACTACACCGTTTTGACGGTATATTTTTCCATTTTATAAAACGACATAATATTATCGATAAACTTAAAAATACGTATTGAATACGTAGTGTTCGAAATGAAAATACGAATTCTTTGAGGGTAAAATGTGTAAAATTGATTAATTAATGAAGTGGGGCCCACATAATATATAAAATTAAAATAAAATAATAAAAAAAAAGTTTCAAAACTATAAAACACACGGCGTGTTTTTTTTAACATCTTTGACAATTTTTTTCTTTTAATTATTATATTATATAAATATTTTAATAATCAAACATCGCTTTCAAGTTAAATTAAACGTTTTTGTATCATAACTTTTTATATATAACGTTTAGTAAAAATATAGCTATATATTTGGAACCGTCAAAATTTTATCTACGTAAAAACATATAACTTTGCAGTGTTTGTTTGCATAATTGATTTAAATTAGTGTTTATAATATACAAAAATTCATTGTAGAAGTTATAAAATTTACATTTCATCGTATGTTTCGGTTTACTTTCGTTGACCTAATTTGATAGTTGTCACATTATCTACCCGTTAGAAAGAATTTCGTCCCGAAATTTAGCACTTTGAATAGATCCTCAAGGGTTTGGGAATAGTTGTGAGTATTTCTGTTTAATTTGGTCCTCACGTTCCTAGATAAATTTAAGTCCACGATTGGTACTTCTCAGTTTTCCATCGCTTTGATCTTGGAGTTTAATGTCATAATATTTTTGGTAAGTAAACTTGAGTTAATCTTAGTATAAATAAGAGTTACTAGTTTGTTATATGAATTAGAAGGATTATAAACCCGTTTAGAAGGAGTTTAAACCTTAAAGTTATCAAAGAGAAGTTACACGGGTCGTGTAGGAGTCACTTAGGGCGTGTAGTAGACTTCTTCGAAACTGTTTAGCCATGCAGGAGTTACACGGGTTGTGTTTTATGAACACCGTTCGTGTTCTAGTTATCCAGTGGTATCCAGTAGACTTACACGGGTCGGGTTTTGGAGTACGGGTTGGATTTTTTTTAACGATGCTAATTTTAAAGGTTAGTGTCGCTAACCTGCTTCAATAGAGTTATTCGGGCAGCGAACCAAAAAACCCCGTAGGCGATTTTCAGAGCAAAAGATGTGAAATTTTGTCATTTTGATCAAGGGTTTTGCATAGAAAAAGTTTGGGCAGGTCGGATTTAATACCCGAAATGCATTCTCGAGTTCTTAATTGACAAGGTTAATGATCTTGAGTGTTAGGGTTTCAAACCCTAGATGTCCAAATCTGAAAGTATGCATTGATTCATCTTATGTGTTGTTAATAGATTGTTAATATGTGTTGTATTGAGTACTTGTTGCAAATATCGTGATGTTCTAACGGTTGATTTGGTAAAATCACGGAATTCGGAGTTTCGGGTTGATAGCATATGATATTCTCTAATTGTGATTTGTATTTGCTATTGATTTCTTAATCATTTGAGTTAAGTATTATGGAAATGCATGAGGATGTTTAAGATATGATATGTGATTTCATTTTACAGTTGATACTCGTAGGATGGAAGGAAACATTTAAGATACATGTGAACCACGAGCTCTACAGATACTAAATGAGTAGGTTCTAATTCATTATTTATGACTAGATTATTATATAATTGAATTAACTATTCTTTGAACTATTTCCGTTATCAGAAGATATATATATTAAAAAAATGTCTTTTCTTTATCCCGTCCTCATCGGAGTCAAGCCGTGAATTTGGAAAAGGATATCAATTAGGGTAGTGAAAAGATTGCACCTACTGTAGATATTTTGAATTTCGGTAATAAGAACGTGGGTTGTCTTTTCAGTTCCAGCTGTAAGATACTATATAAACGGGTATGTAGTATCATCCATATATACATCTTTTCAGTCTCATTCTTTCCTACTATCAGTTTATTCTTATATAATCTCAGATTTCTATATCGAGGTATGGAAAACAGATCTCCTATGGATAAATTGTCAGACTCTGAGATGAATTTCTTAAGGGAAGAGGGTACCTCCCTATCGTTTAATCAGATTCCTCCACTGGGGTTTGGTAATTATAGTATCCTAAACTCCTTTTATTTCTTATTCCTTTTTCTAGCATTTTGATTTTTTTTTAAATTATGTGATGTATAGATTTTCCAGATATATTACCGCTGGATCAACCTCAAAATGATCTTGAAGTTTTTCCTCTGATGAGTATTCTCCCTGAAGATCCACTGCCTTTAAATCAAGACATCGTTGTTGGGCAATCTCAATATATACTTCCAGGTTAAGTCATTTTGTTAAGCTTTATGTTTACTTTGCTTAATTATCTAACATACGCTATACACAGATCCATTTGTAGATGATCTTACTAATGATAATCTAAGCATGAACGTGCTCATACTGCATAGTGGAGTAGATCTAACAAATCAGAGGTTTCAAACTGATATTCAAAATCAGGATCAAATACAGTCGATCCACGATGACACTATCGGGCTCGCTTCAACGAATTCTGAGTCCGTGGGTGGTTTTCAATATCAGGCTCATTTTCAATTGATCCAAAGTAACTTAGAAAGTTTCAAGAATGGGAATTTTATGGTTGATTCTGGAAATCAAAAACTATTACCCATAATAGGTAACAATGAAAGTGTTAGTGATCAGGATCATACACAATTGATCCAAAATGAAAACGTTTCAACCTCGATTCCAAGAACCTATGAAATTCGTAGAAAAATGGGTTCTAGAGATGCGTTGAGTAAGGAAACAATATCCATGCATTTTGACAAGCCCATTTAGGAAGCTGCAAGAGAACTCAACGTTGGATCAACACAGTTGAAGCAACGCTGTAGAAAGTTAGGTATCAAAAGTTGGCCTCGACGAAAGATTAAGAGTCTACAAACTCTTATTAACCATACTCAGGTTAAGAATTGTATTTCTTTTCCCTAATTTTAATACCATGAGATTGTAATGACTGAAAGTATTTATGCAACAGGAATTGGATAATAATCCTAGTAAAGCAGACGTAATACTTGGTCTAGAGAACGAGAAAAGAGCAATAATCGAGGGTTCCAGTTTGGAGATAACTGATACCACAAAGAGATTGAGGCAAGCTGCCTTTAATGCTGTTTACAAGAAAAGAAAGGTTCAGAAGAGGGAGGAAGCTTCATCAGGCACCCATACACAGCAGCAGTCTCTGCCTTCTGTTTCTGCGATGAGTGGTTTTAACCATGATTTTTCTCAAGATCGTAAGTGAAGAGAACCCAGAAGACTTGGCAGGTGACTTAGCCCGCCTTCGACTTTCAGATTGAATTTCTACCAATGTTAGTTTAATGGAACTGTTGGTAGGGATGATGGAAGGTTTTCGATAATAGTTATTGGTCAGGTATTATCGAATTGGCATGTCTACTATGTAAGGATAGGGGTATAAGAGGTACATAAAGTGTCTAGATGTATAGTTCTATAGCATTACAAAATACTCCTGTAGTATTTTAGCTTTATATTTTGTTTTAAAGTTTCTTTGTGTATGGTTATTGGTAAGTTTTTAAACTTGTTGTTCACTACGACTATTTCTAAGTACATGTTAGTCATACCTTGGACAAATACAGTTGATCAGGCTCAATATGTCCTAGGTATGATTACATAACTACCTAGGCCTACTCGTAGTGTTAAACTCATCTTATTACTCTTGTATTGTTATGGTTATGACACTGTTCTAGTATGTATGTACTTCTACTTATACTTTATAAAAATATCATTGTATTTTAAAGTATATTTTGTACAGATTGTTTTAGAGAGTTTGAGTCCCATTGTATTTATAGTTGTATACCTTAAATGGATTGATATACTTAGTTCACTATAAACAATGCTCTGATACCAATCTGTCACACCCCCAAACCACGATGGTGGAAACGTCTGAGGGTGGATGACTTCATGAACAGTATCACAACAACGTTTGTACAATAGTTATCAAAGCAAACACATCCATAATATACATAATTGTAAATATTACAATAGTTCAAAAGATTGTATGTTTTGAATACAATTACAATATGATATCAAAATACATAGTATGACGCCATAGCGACCCATCGTCAAAGGTTGTAGTTACCCTATCAATTTCCTGAGAATACAAGTAGTTTGAAAGAGTGTCAACATTACGTTGGTGAGTTCATAAGATTTTTGTATGAGAAAATCCATAATCCTTTTTCCTTGTAGAAAGATAGTGTTTGAAACCAGAAAATCCAATATTTTCTTATAAATGATTAGTAGTCTTAAAACCCAAAGACCGAAAATGTATAGGTATTTGTATACTTGAAAATAGTATTACGTAGTTTTATTCTTGTATAAAACCGTGTAAATAGGTGTTTACTGGTAGTCGAATCGTAGATTTAATTCCACAAAAGTCGTATGTATAAGTAAACCGTACTTATATTTATATCTTTGATAAAACATAGTTTTAATTCCCATAGAATCAGTGTGTATAAGTAAAACCATACTTATATTTGTAACTTGTTAAAATGTAGTTTTAATACCATAAAACTTGTATGAGGAATCTCTTTCCTTGTAAAATGTAGTATTGTAATCCAAGAAAATCCAATATTTTCTTATGAATGTATCCAAGTCCTTAAAACCCAAGGACTAAAATGTATAGCATAGTTTGTAGTATAAAGCCATTGAAAATGTATATTTCCACGTAAACAATTTAATAAGTTGATTTCCCATGCGAGACGCCCTATAACCATACTGTGACCATGTAGGCCTGCTTCGACATTCTTCAGGCGTCGGACTGTTATGACATTTGTCACCTCAGACCCGTCGGTCTAGCTGTAGCTAGCAGCTCAGGTGCGGGGTTATCAATCTCGTATAGATCTATACACAAATATCACGCTCTCTTACCGAGACTCTGGTTATAAATTTCAGGACTTATAGTATGTACTTAAATAAGCACTGTGAAGACCCGTCTCACAAAAATGTATGTATCAATCAACTTGTTATTTGTATATGAAAAACCTTTGTATTTGTCCATTATCATTTTTCCCATGATAATATAGTAATGTATAATAATTATATATTTTATATAATTATTTGTCTTGTTCTAACCGTTATAGTAACATTTGTATCCACAAACTATTCATATAATAGTTTATTTTTAGTATTCTGTCGTGAAAAGCATATATTTACAAATATATGTGAAATAACTTAATTAAATGGTTATAAACAACATCTTTTAAGATATTTTCCATAATAGTGGTGTAATAACTTGGTTATACTCTTTATTAATTCCAATATAATATTTCATGACTATCAAATAAAGAACGGCTAGGTAGAAGATCAAATGGGGAAGCAGGACCCTTTCAGCGTAAAAGCCTTTCGGAAATCCAACAACCTAGCCCAAATGATCGGCCTAGACACCGCCCTCGTAAGTAGATCATTCGATATTATTTTTGGAATTATAATAGAATTGTTGTAATAACGATGTTTACAAAATTCGCATTTTGCTTACTATTGTTACAAATGAATATAAATAACTATTTTTATAGTATAACTTGTATTCTGCCCCTTAAAATCTTGAATAAATATAAAAAGAAGGGGTATGAACTCACCTCAATGTCGACTAGGATCTTATCGCCAACTGTTGTTAGATCGCCCGACTCTTCGTGCTTCTAACTCGAACTCACTATATTTATAACTGAAATAGCTACTTCTAACGCTCATTCTTCGTATATTTCTATATATATCGAAGAATCTTCTAACAGTACTATCTAGTGATATAGCGATCGAGATCCGAGGTGTGAGGAAATGAGAGGATTGAAGCCTCTATTTATAGTAAATTTATTTTTGTATAGCGGCCCTCAAGATACAGACATTTGGCGTTTATAGCTTTTAAATTTTGTTTATGACAAAACATACCCTTAAAATACTCTTTAAATAGATTTAATAGTTTTTATATAAAATAAATGATTTTTGTTTATAAAAATATAATCTACAAAAATCGTAGTTTAATAATATCAATTTTTTAACTAAAAGTCTTTAACGAATTAACGAAAGGGTATTAATTGTAAGTTTAATAAAAATATAGGGTTTAAATGTAAATACAATTTCATTTTAAAGAAAAAGAAAATATTAAATATAAAACTAATATCAATAATTTTAAATTTTGACGTCAGATTATTCGTATCGACGACACCGTTTTGACGGTAAATTTTTTCATTTTATAAAACGACATAATATTATCGATAAACTTAAAAATACGTATTGAATACGTAGTGTTCGAAATGAAAATACGAATTCTTTAAGGGTAAAATGTGTAAAATTGATTAATTAATGAAGTGGGGCCCACTTTATATAAAATTAAAATAAAATAATAAAAAAAAGTTTCAAACGTAGAAAACACCCGGCGTGTTTTTTTTAACATCTTTGACAATTTTTTTTCCTTTTAATTATTATATTATATAAATATTTTAATAATCAAACATCGATTTCAAGTTAAATTAAACGTTTTTCTATCATAACTTTTTATATATAACGTTTGGTAAAAATATAACTATATATTTGGAACCGTCAAAATTTTATCTACGTTTTGATATAAAATTTGTAATATTCCGACGAGTTTTAAAGTTTACTGTTCACTATTCACGACGATTTTTTTTTAAATATGTTTCTACCAAAACATATAACTTTGCAATGTTTGTTTGCATAATTGATTTAAATTAGTGTTTATAATATACAAAAATTCATTGTAGAAGTTATAAAATTTACATTTCATCGTATGTTTCGGTTTACTTTCGTTGACCTAATTTGATAGTTGAAGGGCCACCATTGACTAGTTTTCTAAATAGTCTTTTTTAGTTTAACCTAAGGCAATGTTGCGTGGCTAAAAAAATTGACTTAGGGAATGACAATACCCAACTACACTATATATGATCTAGAGTAATAGAAAAAATATTACAATAAAGATTCCAATATTGATATTACAGTAGAGAAATGAAAAAAAAAAAAAAGAGATCTCAAAGATCTTTTTCCTAAAATTCTCGTTTGGTGCATTTATATCATAATCATACCTCGTCCTCAATGAATATTTGGTTTAGATTGATCATCGAATCCAAATATTAACTATTCGAAGTCGTAATTTGACGAATAAGTCTTGTACGCTGTGTGATTAAATAAAAAAGGATGTTCTATAGAACTATTCCCCCTTTTTAGTTGATTTTATTCAACGATTGACCAAACGAAAATATTAATAATTAATAAATTGTATGAACTTAGATAAATCAAATCCATTTCTATGCAATGATTCGGCCCAATCAGTTTATCCGTTTATTATCTTATCAATTTAGGTTGCGTGATAATGATAAAGAATTTATTTTTTTAAATTAGATTTTTGGAATTTAAATGACAAATAAATTTTTTTATTTGTAGGTGCATATATACATATTCGCAGGTGCATATATGCATATTTTCGAAATTCATATATACATATTTTTATCTTTAAATATGAATGCAAACAATAAAAAGTCGATTTATTAAAAAAAACTAATATACAACTGTTTTAATGATACATACAAATTTATTAGAAATAATAAAAAATAAACACAAAAATATTTAAAAAAACAACAAAATTTCATGATATCTTCATTTATTAGTTTGTCACTTTTCAAATTTTCAATTTGATTGATAAAATCTTCAAAATCTGCAAAAACATTAATAAAAATTAATATAAATGTATATTCAAAAACATTAAAATAAATAGTTACATGCATATACACATATGCACATAGGCACATATATGTATGCATATATGTAGATACGCACACATGTGTACACAAACAAATAGACATGTATGAATATGTACATCTGCACATATGCACATGTGCACATATGCACTTATATACTTGTGAAAATATATAAATTTACGCACATAAGGAATATATGTATATATGCATAAACATATTTATGATCAAATACACATACATGCATACATGCATACACCTTTATGTATATGTATATATTTCTCACTCAAGAGAATTCTTCCTGTCAATGTCACATTCCATATATATATATATATATATATATATATATATATATATATATATATATATATATATATATATATATATATATATATATATATATATATATATATATATATATATATATATATATATATATATATATATATGCATATGTGCATGGGTACACAAAGTTGTACATCAGAAATGGTAAAAAACTAGTATAAGAACAATGAAACAAACAAAAACTCTTTGTATATGCATATGTGTATGTGTATATGTGCACATATGCAAATATTCACTTATGTACATATGCACATACGTGCATGTGTATATGTGCACAAATCTGCATGTGTACATGTAATTGTAAATCAAGAATTTAAACCAAGAATCGATTAAGGATACAATTGATATTGAACAGAAAGAAGAAAAAGAAAACTAAGAACGAATTGTCGATCATAGAAATATGCAGAGGAGTTGACGTCGGTTTCCAACTACTATGGATTAGGATATTAACGGGAGTTCTCCAATTGACCCGATGAGCGAGATACATGTGGTTTCTCAAAATCTCAAAAACCTACAAATGTAATTAGTATTTTAGGGCTTGAGGGGAACTAGAACAGTGTTTTGCTAGCATCCTATTGAATTGATTTTTACTGAGGTAAATTATTCCCAGTTAATTGAATTTTCATCAGAACAAATAGGAAACAGCTTATCGAAAGAAGAGACTTTACATGATACAGTTCAATGACAGGAAGAAGAAAAAGGATTACCACCACGATCACTTGAGGTTGATGTTCAAGACAAACGGACATAATGGAAGCTGAACCACCAAACTGTGGAGGAGTATAATACATATGCTTCGTCCCAACCTACATAAGAATAAATCCAATTTGGCCTAAATGATCAATTCTACCTCAATATTATAATGTGTAGACTGATTAGTGGGTATTCAACACCCCTCAGTAGTAGCAACATATGAAACATTTGATAAAGACAGGTGGAAAGAAACAAACCATGAAATTGGTGAGGCAGATTTTCCAACGTTAGGAGATCCGATAATCCCAACTGATAGAGACAAGATCTTCTGCCTCACTATCATCTTTGTCTTCATTGGTTGGAGCCACCACAACCTCGAGTAGAGCATTGGAAAGAATTATATCCGACGACGTAATGTTTGGTAATTCGTAATGATTGTTGTCGAATCTGAAGCCATAGTTGTTGGTAGTGTGAGTTTATTCGATTTTGGAAGCTGGGATTTCTTGTAAGGGCTCAGATGCATAAAATCGAGAGAGAAAGGTGGGTTTGAGATTGGATTTTAAGGGGTGTTTGGACGAATCATCGAGACACTGAGATTTGAGAAGAAGCAACAGGAATCGATCATGACTAAAAGACGAAGTTGTACCAGCAGCAATCGAATTTAGGGCTTACAATCGATGATATATTTCCGTGGATGAGGCGGCATAGAGGAATGATCGGTGAGCTAAGAGAGCGCACGAGAAAGCGGAGAGAGAGAGAGAGAGAGAGAGAGATAGTATTAAATGGTTTTGTGGCTATTAGGGTGGGGATTTGGATCTTTTCCAACCATCTCAACCCACTTATCACATAAGCATCACATTTGGTTTTTCCTTTCATCTCACTTCCATCTTTCCAATCCCACAACACAATAAACCCAACCATCTCAACCCTATGAACTCACATAATTTTGTTTTTTTAAATATTTTTACTATATTGAAATTAAATAAATAAAACTAAAATAGAAAATAACATTTCATTTAAAAAACAAACAATTACAAACGGGATTTTAAATCCTAGAAACGATAATTTAAATCTTAAAACGATAATTAAAATCCTAAAACGATAATTTAAAACTTAAAACGATAATTAAAATCCTAAAACAGTTATCTAAAACTCTTAAACATGAATTTGTGTCGGTTCCCGTTTGCTAGCGAGAAGCGCATTCAATTGTCCTCCAGTCAAATCCTCAAACGACTGGAGAAAGAAATGCAAATCTTTTTCAAAACATCTTGCTTTGATTGCATGTAACTCCTCTTCTAATATTAGTACTTTCGTCTTTGATCCTGCTATAATGAACGCAATTTCATTGTCCGTTAGCTCACCTTGTTTTCCATATCTTTTTCATTAGCTTGGAAGAGATAACTAATTTCGTTGACAAGGCTTTTGATTTTATCTTATAATGTGTAAAATCGCTCTCTTCCCCTTCTATTGTCGTGCTGTGTGTGGTTTGTCATCAAGAAACTCTTCAACATCAACACCATGAGTTGAAAAGTGGGCATCTGAAGAAGTTGTGGTGTGGGTGTTGGAGTCATATTGTAAGAACCCGCAAAAAGTTGTAAAAAGGGTAAAATGGTCTTTTGTCATATTATAAGACCATTATGTAAAATAATATGTTGTTTGTGAAATAAGAATGTAAGAAATAAAAGTTTATGTAAAATTTGGAATTTTACCACGTGAATAGTGAAACTTGACCAAAAAGGGCAAAATGGTCATTTGACATGAAAATTACCAAAATGTTAAGAAACTGTTAAGTTGGTAACTAATGGAACATGATTTGCAAAGACATGAGCCTTGGGACTAGTTTTGAACAAAGAAAGAAATCTAGGGACTAAAGTGCAAATATTTTATAAATAATAAATATAAATAAGAGAGATTATCCATCTCTCATGTTGAAGACTTTTAGAAACCGCATTTGGGTACCGAAAGTAGGGGCTTAAGAAAGTTGATTTTAGAAGAGTCGCATAAGTCTAAGTATTCTATACATCCAGGGAGTACTAAGACTTATCAAGATCTTAAGAGACAGTATTGGTGGCCTGGAATGAAGAAGAGGATAGCTAAATACATATCCAAGTGTGTCATTTATGCACAAGTCAAGGCGGAACATCAAGTCCCGCATGGAGATGCTCAGTCATTGCACATTCCAGCGGGAAAGTAGGAAGATGTAACCATGGACTTTATCGTCGGGTTACCAAGAACGAGAAGAGGTTATGATTGCATATGGTTTATTGTGGACCGGTTGACCAAGAGTGCATTATTTCTAGCAATAAAAGAAACTACTCCATTGGAAAAGTTAGCCCAATTGTATATAGATGAAGTGTTAAGACGATATGGTGCACCACTGTCCATTGTGTCAGATAGAGATCCAAGATTTACTTCCAACTTTTGGAGAGCTTTACAAGAGAAAATGGGGACGAAGATTCAGCTAAGCACAGCTTATCATCCACAAACGGATGGTCAGAGTGAGCGAACAATTCAGACAGTAGAAGACATGCTAGGATCATGTGTGATGGATTTTGGAGGTAGCTGGGATGAACACCTGCCGTTAGTGGAGTTTGCATATAACAACAGTTACCATTCCAGCATTAAAATGCCACCTTTTGAGGCATTATATGGTAGAAAATGCACGACTCTTCTATGTTGGTTAGAGGCGGGTGAGACTAAGCTTACCGGACCAGTCATTGTTAAAGTGACCAATGAAAAGATTGGAGTGATTCAAGCCAATATGAAAGCAGCACAAGACCGACATAAGAGTTATTCGAATTTGAAGAAAAGACCATATGATTTACAAGAAGGTGATTTAGTGATGATAAAAGTGTCGCCATGGAAGGGTGTAGTCAGATTTGGTAAAAGAGGAAAGCTGAGTCCAAGATACATCAGACCTTTTAGAATTCTGAAGACAGTTGGATTGCAAGCATTCAAGTTAGAATTACCACCAGAACTTAGCGGGATACATGATACTTTTCATGTATGCTACCTGAAAAAGTATTTTGGAAAGGAAGAGTTGGTTATACCGTATACAGACTTGAGAGTGGAAATTCCTAGCAAACTGATTGAAGAACCTGAAGCAATTCTAGAAATACAGACCAAGAAGCTAAGGAATAAGGAAATTGACATTGTACTAGTCAAATGGAAGCATCCATTAGGGTCAAACCTAACTTGGGAGAGATTAGAAGAAATGAAGAGAATGTATCCAGATTTCATGGATTACGAAAAGATTCCGAGGACGGAATCCGCTTAAGAGGGGTGACTGTAAGAACCTGCAAAAAGTTGTAAAAAGGGTAAAATGGTCTTTTGTCATATTATAAGACCATTATGTAAAATAATATGTTGTTTGTGAAATAAGAATGTAAGAAATAAAAGTTTATGTAAAATTTGGAATTTTACCGTGTGAATAGTGAAACTTGACCAAAAAGGACAAAATGGTCATTTGACATGAAAATGACCAAAATGTTAAGATTATGTTAAGTTGGTAACTAATGGAACATGATTTGCAAAGACATGAGCCTTGGGACTAGTTTTGAACAAAGGAAGAAATCTAGGGACTAAAGTGCAAATATTTTATAAATAATAAATATAAATAAGAGAGATTATCCATCTCTCATTCAGAAGAGTCAAGAAGGCAGTAGAAATTTCCAGAGAGAGCGAGAGAGTGCGGGAGGAGTAAGAGTTCTAGCAGCTTTGCAAAGAAATCAAGATAACACTTGGAATCGGTGATTCCAAGCTCCAAGATGTAAGATTTCCAAGTTCTAAACTCAAAATCTTGAACGGGAATCATGTTCTTGACTTCTGTTTTTCTAGAAGTTATGATTTCAGTGAAATCATTCAACCCATCTTGTTCAAAATCATCAAGTAAACATGTTCTAACCATTGAACATGTTGAAAGTCAAGAAAATGATGATTTGGGTTCAAGAACATTAAGTCACGGGTTTGGATGAACAAGTGGTTTTGATGAGTCTAATAGGTTAGAAATGATGAAAGAAACTTGTATTAACAAGTAATTCAATGGAATTGAAGCTTTGAAGAAAGAGTGGTGAAATGGGTTTTTTAGCTTAAGAACCCTAGAAATGGGTTCATGAGTTGAAACTAATTTTATATGGTTCTTGTGGTTTTGTTAAGTCACATATGTCATAAATGAAGTAAGAAATCAGTTCACAAGCTTGAAAATTCAATAAAATGATTTTTAGTGAAAAATGGTGATTTCGAAAGAATTTTCAAGTTTATAAAGAAGGTTTGATGATTTTGGAGTTTAAAATCAAGTGTAAGTTGGATTTAGGGCCTGGAAATGACCCTAAACTAATTAAGTCAAGTATTAGGAGCTTAATGGGGTGAATAGTGAAACTGCAGTTTGAAAAATCGCCAAAAATAGCAACGTACTTTATGATCGCGATGCGACCACCCCTAGGGTCGCGACGCGACCTCACGGCAAGGAGCTGAGAAGTTTCTGTCCAATTTTTGAGATTTGAACTCGTTGCTAGACATGTCCGTTTGACCTATAATTCATACCATAGGTTAAAATGGTATGAAACCACATGGAAAATTGTCGGAACCGAGATACGACCTCCCGAGGGTACTGTAGTAAAATACGCGTATTTCGGGAAAAACTGTAAAATTAGTTTATTAAAGGTTGTACATTTGTTATGACCTGTAATTGTGTCATATGAGACCCCAGAACTGTAGAGTCAGTTGTAGTATGCATTTATTAAGTATATATACGTGATACTTGTATAGGTGGTGCTTCAAATACTGTTGAGCACGGAAAGGGAAAAGGTGTACGAGAAGCTTAGTGATCCATAGCAGAACCAAGGTGAGTATGTGTGGATTTTTCCAAGTACATAGAAAACAAACGATTTCAAAAAATGAGATTTCCAATTTATCTTAAATGATAAAGTTTGGAAACAGTTTTGAAAGTGGCTCTATTCAGGAGCTAAGTGTTTTAAAACAGATTTTAAATAAGTTTAGTTTATAAAGCTATTTTGAAAGAAGCTTCATACGCAGTGGCGAGTCTAGGATGGAAACATACGTGGTTCACTATTTAAGTGAAATCGATAGAAATAAAATAGTAAAAAAAACTAATTGCGGGTCGGGTCGTATAAGCAAAAAAATTAGGTTCTTACAATTGTACCTGACGAGGTCTCGTAACTTGAAATATTTTCACAATTGTATCATTATTAATAGTATCTAAATTTTAATTTGTATTAGGTTATGTTTTAGTGGACTACACTTTAGACCAAGTTTATGTTTGGGCTATTGAAATATAAAATTGTGGGCTTCAAATGTTTTGATTTATTAATTTTTTTTATCAAAGGTAGGTCACCCACAAAATTTAACATAGGTCACAAATAATTTCCATATATATGAGTAGTTGAATTTTTTTCTAAGGTGGTTCAAGTGACCCACCTTCATCAAATGTAAACTCGCCCCTGTTCATACGTGAGCTAAAGATGTTGAAGTTAGTTTTGAAAGTATTTTTGATTATGAGTTAAAAAGTTTATGAGTTTGAGTTTATTATGAATTGTGTCCCTTTTGACCAATTTGAGATGAAATGAAGAAAGTAATGAGATAAGAAGTAACATAAAGAAAGTAATGAGAGTTAGTTGTCCGGACTAGGATCACCCACATAATCGGGAGATCTGAAGACACTACTGGGGCGGTACCTCCCGTCGCGAAGTAGTTATCTAGCTTAGCATAACCTTATGGTTGGATTTGTTCCAAGCCATGAAGGGGAGACAGCATAACCTTGTGCTTGGATCTGTTCCAAGTCACGAAGGGGAGACAGAGATAGCATAACCTTGCGGGTGGATCTGTTCTGTCCCGCGAAGGGAAGTTAGTAGAATGAATTAAATTAAACTAATTCATGAGTTTCAGTTGGTCACAAGAAAATGAGAAAGAAAGCAGTTTTGAGAAAGACAACAGTTTTTGAGAAAGAAAATAGTTTTTGAGAAAGAAAGCAGTTTTTGAGAAAGAAAGCATTTTTGAGATTTGAAAATAGAGAAGAAAAGAAATTTTGAGATTTGTTATCAAAATAAGTTTTAAGTAGTTTACTTGTTAATATTTCAAGTTTTGAGCAGAAAAGTTTTGGGTCTAAAACCCATATTACTCACGAGGCTTTATGTCTCACGTATATTTTTTTAAATGCTATGTACTTAGGTGAGAGGAGCAAGAGCTGGAGTTGGGACCAATGTATAATACATATAAGTTTAAATTATGGCTTTTGAGTTCAGTCTGTAATTACCCCTTGAGAATAAGTTTGTAAAAAAAAATTTGAGCGACTTCCTGATAGTCACGTGTTGTAAAATATTTGTAATATAAACTGTATGAAATCATGGTTTAAGAAAGGGGTGTTACACATATGTTTTGCTACTTTTTATGAATCCGGGGTGGGGATTGTTACCCATTTCTTTGAGGGTAAGTCATTTGAGATGGTATTTTAGAATTTCTCATGCCGCCAAATATGGAAGATGTTTACTGTTGAGTTTACAAAACTCACTTTGTGTCAACTATAAAACATCAACATCTACTCTCCTGCTAGCACGCATGTTGCTATTGTTCTTGTATATGCAATTGAACTTGTTGACTTTACCCTTCATATCTTTTTATTTTGAGTTCACCTAATTCCTAGCACGATCGATACGATAAAGTTGTGTCTTGAAGTGCTCTAGCACTAGCTCCCAAAAGGACTCATGTCGTTAATGATTTCCACGTTCTTTGCCTTTGAAATACTGATATACGACTTCGTCAACGCTACTTCTTCTCTTTCACTCAATGGTTGTCGTTTTACCCATTGAGTATAAGTTGTTCGTTGGGTTGTGATTTGTTGGAGGCTTCGATTTCGTCGCTTGATTCATCGTTTAGATTCTATGAAGGGGGTTCCATTTCGTCGCTTGATTCATTGTTTTGGTTTTTGTGTTCACGGAAATGTGATGTGTTAGGATCGTAATATTGAAATGGGTTTTTGTTGGAAGGGACTATAATCGTGTGTGTGTGGGTGGGGGGGGGGGGGGGGGGGGGGTAATCTTGAGAGAGCGCAAATTACTTATACCCTTATTGTATCAACATTTGTTGTTGTTAGTATGAATACCGATCGTATCGGGGAAATTTTGGATTTGAGTTTCGGGAATTGACGTACTGGCTTCAGCTCGGGGCTTCTTCTTTGAGAAGAACCTGGTTGTTTGGATTCTCCATGGCTGGAATTCATTTGAATTTAGAGAGTAAAAATGATTAAATGGATTTGAAGAGAGTTTGAAGATTAGAAAAAGTGTAATGGATTAGTGTGGTTTTTTGAATGGGGAAGTGATATTTTCCTTTTGAATGGGTTCATTGTTATATTTATAATTTTATAGTGGTAACCGTGATATACTCGTTTCTGGAAAACTTGAGTGGACCGCTATAACGAGTTATCGTAGATATGAATTTTTAGATGTGTAACAAACATTTAAATACTGACAAAAACTTAGACACATAAAAGTGTGACGGTAATTTTTTAATTTTTCTCACAAACAAATAAATTAATAAAAGTGCAGTTTAATTTGGCTATCAAATATGCATTGTATTTTGTTTTTTATTTAATAGTACTGTCTACTTATAATGGTACTGTCCACTTATAATATTAACATATTTTCTTTGTTTTCTATAAAAACGATGTGACCTGAAACTTAAAATCTTTACATGTTTGAGAGTTTATGTTATTGTTGTCAAAATATAAGTATGATAGTATTACAAATTAAGAAATTAACTATTTGACTACTATTGGTGATAAAATATAAATTGCTATTATGAAGAAAAACTACATTTCACTAGTTTCATAGTTATAGAACAAACATTATAAATATATAGTCACTATAAAATAATAAGATATATTTTCTATTTATAGTAAAAATGAAATAAATTATTATTTTTATTCTGATTTATCTCTGATATTTTAAAGAAAATGTAAACATAAATGCGGCCGTCCTTGTTGGTCTAAAACTCTAAATGGACTTACCTTTTTGGATATTAATATCCAGCCTATTTAATTTGTTGAATTGTTTTTCGTTTTCTAAGGCCCACAACTCTCCTTTCGGCCGAAGGTGAATCATAAATAGAAGTGGAATTTGATGACATATTTATATGTTGGTTTGAGCATTTAACCAGTACCAATGATACCAAGTAACGTGAATTTGTTTTCTTTTGTTCAAGAAGTATTTAAAGAATTTCGAATAATCAACAAATGTTTATTTCACATGCATAATAAACGTGAATATTTAAATAAATACAGCAAAAGAATACCTATTCCTCATTTATTTGTCTTTTGGGAAAAACAGTGTTATCTGGACCATGAAGCTTCAGCAGCCAGACACATAGGCAAGTAAACATGGGGGATAGTGGTATTTTGAAAAAATAAAAAAGACTTCAACCATCAAGCAAGGATGTTTTCAAAAGGAATATTCCCAAAAGCAATTTCCGATTTTTAGTAAAGATTATAATTGTTAGGGCTGTAAACCAACCAAACAAACACGAACAAGCGTTTGTTCATGTTCGTTCGTTTAAGTTAGTCGAACAAACGAACGAACACAAACAGATAAACGAACGAGTTTTCATGTTCATGTTCGTTCGTTTAACAAACTATATTGTTCATGTTCGTTCGTTTATGTTCATGAGCATGCTAACCGAACATAAACGAATAAACATAAACGAACAAATATAGCCAAATACAATTGAACATATACAAACATATAATATTGTAATATGATCAAATACAATTGAACATATATGAACATAAAAAGAACTTAAATAAATGAATATAAATGAACGTTCACGAACATAATTGAACGAACGATGCTATTGTTCATGTTCGTTCTTTTAACTAAATGAATGAGAATTTGTGTTCGTGTTCGTTCATTCACTAAATAAACTAACATAAACAAACTTCCCGCCGAAAGGTTCGCTGAACGCTCGGTTCGTTTACAACCCTAATAATTGTAGATGATAATTGTTTAGACTTGGTGTTTGGCTATGTGGATGTTTGCTCTTTTGGCAGATATCTACATTTTAAAAAGTATTTAAAGTTTTGTTTTTAGAACCGGCAAAAAGTGATCCAACCCGCTAACCCAACCTGAACCCAGCCTAAAATGAGTAGGTTGGGCCGAGAGTTTCAACCCCTTTAAGCTAACTCACCAAACTCGTTTAATTAAATATGTTAGATTAGGTAAAAATTATCGACCAGTTTTCAAACCAGCAACTCATTTAAGTTTAACATATATTTTTATTTTATTTTAGCAATACAATATTACTCAAGTATTAAATATATAGTATATAATCGTTTGATAATTTCATTTAAAAGAAATATTACATAATATTATATAACTGTTTGATATTTTCATTTAAAAAGTAGATTACACATGCATTAAGTATCATTAAACCAAACTCATCTACATTTATTTCTATAGCAAAAACGGAAACGCAACTCCAGGAGCTATGTGGAGCTATCATGACCGAAAATATAGATGATAAAGATGAAAGTCGTGTTGAAAGTGAAAGTAGAGTTGATGAAAAAGGACATCGAGTTACATAGATATTAAATAGGTCAACCCAATAAAACCTATTTACCCATTAGGTTTAGGTTGGGTTGAGTTTGAAATCTCAATATCTTTAATTAAATAGGTTGAGTTGGGTTGAAATCTTTGACCCAATTAATAAATGGGTTGAAACCGAACCCAACTTAGGTCGACCCTTTGGTTAGCTCTATTTGTTTCTCTCGTCCAACCAACATCTAAAATTTTCCTATAAAATTTTTTAAACATTGGTGTGGGACTAAAATCTACCATTTTTAGTTCGAGCTCCAAATATTTGACTGATTCAAAAAAGTATATATTATATTGGTCTTCATCCCATCTTTGATGGTTTTGATGTCGTTTAAAAGCTTAAGGCGATGGGAGTCGATCTTTTTTATTTAAGGCGGTGGGAGTCGATTTTTTTATTTTTCTCATCTCTAATGTTATATTAATGTTATATTAGTTTTTCCATTTGCATCTCTTTTTTTTTTCATCTCTAAACATAAGAAATGATCATCCTCTCATTCATCTTGTGTCTAACCGTTTTTATAAAATAAAATAAATTAAGTAAATAAAAATATATTCAAAAACATATAAATAATTCACAAAATATAAAACATTAAAATATAACAAGGCTAAAATTGTAGTTCATTAAAACACTTAAAACATTACGACACCTAAAAAACATCACTAACACTTCAAAATTTAATAAAAGTAGAATTGTCAACAATGGTGATCTTTAACCAATTGTCCATGTCGCTTCGTGGGAAATTGATCTATTATGAAAGTTTCAATACTCAATGTGTGTTACCTGAATTGTGTCTGCTTTAGATTGACCACAACGACATTTGGTGTTGTAGATACCGTTAAAGTTGGTGATTTTTTTTTCAAGTCCTTCAACTTTGAATTTACTTGCTGAACAGTGTGATCCCTTAGCTTCCATTTGGTTTCTGAAATATGTTAAAACTCGATTTTAAGAAGATGTCACTCGTTCCTCGCTAACCAAACCTTCAAAAATTTTGACTCTAGTGGCCAATACGACTTCTTCGTTGGTGCTTCATGCACTTGATATTTTTTATAGTATGGAAATGTTGGTATAGAAGGGTATACCAGATTCTAAGAAAAGGATCGAGTATTTATTAATGTGTATAGAATGAATATATAAAGGTTTTTATTAACTTTTGAAAAAAAAATATATAATTGTTTGGCAGCAGTCAAGAAAGAAAGAAAGAGAAAAGAATGATGAACGACATAAATGTTAAGTATGTGGAGTCTAATCTGAACCGTGGAAGACACTACGACCGAAGAAAATATGCGAACCAAAGCAACCAAGAACCAAGGAACGACTGCCAGTGCGGTTTGTTGGCTGTGCTTCGGACGGATCATTGTCCTCATCTGAAGTATTATCTTTGGCTCAAATGGGCGAACCGAAGTTGGATCGACGGATTTAAAGTAGTATCATGAGTCTGGGGCATTCAATCCAAATTTGTTAGACTACTTTAGTGGATTAGCAATTCGGTTGGAACCAAAGTCTTTGAGATCAGTAGGACCGAGGCAAGCCTTACTCCGGTTTGGATTTACAGTATAGACTTCTGTTAGGACAAATGTGGAAAAGATAGATGTTGATATACAGGAGAAGCTACTTGAGCAGAAGTGTCCAATTAGATCGAGTGAAACACTTAAATACTTGTGTTCTTTGTTTGGTTGTTTGTTTCTTCTTGTTGTTCTTGGTTGTCATGATTAAATCATGTAGAAAATGCATTGATCGAAGTCCTTAATCCTAACAACATGTACATTGAGGTAAGTTGATTTTGGCGGTACGTGATGTGGGGGTGGTGTAGACATCGGTACTGGCCTTACATGTAACGACCCAAAAATCTTGAATTTATATTCGAGAAAATACTCAAGGAAAAGATTAAAATATTTTGAAAGTTTGAAAATAATGTAGTGGGAAATGTAGTAAAATTTCAAGAGTTTGGAGGAAAATGGTGTAGAAGGGCAAAATGGTCATTTGACATCCAAATGACTTCTAAGTAGGAAAAATATGATTTTTGGAGCTAATATGTAACGAAATAAAAATATTTGTGTTTGTGGGTAAAAGTGTGAGAAGTAGAAGTTGGTGTGATAAAAATTATGTTCGTGAGGGTAATTTGGTCATTGTACCATAAAAGGGTAATTTGGTCATTTGACCATGTGAAGGACCAAATATATAAAAATATTGTTTTCTTGTGGCAAAAATATAAGAAAAGAAAGTTTTATGTGATAATATGTGATAAAAGTGCCAAAAGTTCAAGAGATAGAACTTAGGGGCTAAAAATGTAAAATCTGAAAATATATAAGTGAGAAATTAAGTCATAATATTCATTAAAATCAGAAAGAAGTTCTGGAAAACTCCTCTCAAGAACCGTGAACAAGGTTTCACGAAGAAGAACAAGATTGAAGTTGGAAGACTAGAGATTTACACTTGGAATTGGTTATTCCAAGCAATTCAAGTAAGAATTCCTTAAGTTTAGCAAGTTCTTTCAAGTTTTGTTGGGTAATCTTCAAATTCAATTTCTGAGTTTTGAAGATGAGGGTAATCTAATGAATTCATACACTTAAGCTAGCTCAAATCAACACAAGAAACGAATTTCTAACCAAAAATTGTGGTTGAATCATGGTTTTTGACTCTTAGCTCAAGAACCCTAGAATTTGGGGGTTTATGATCAAGTTTGATTTTCGGATGGAAATTTGTTCTATGTTGTATAATTCGTAGAAAAATCATACGCTGTCCAAATCAGGCGATTCCAGTGCCCATGGTTTTGTCTCGATGTCTTTTTCAGTTTATTAGTTGGGGTTCAGACCTCATTCAGTCGTTTTCTAGGGTTTTGAACCCGATTTCCCTGAGTATGATTTATGTATCCAGTTGTGTTGTGAAATTCTTGTAAAATCGTGTGTTCACTGGATTGTTCTGAAATTTTATGTGGAGAAGAACCTTTTCATGAGCCATACTCAACCAAAAGGGATTGAATCAGTTCATTGTTTTGGTTTAGACTTTGGTATGTGCAATCTGACCTCTACAGATTGGTTGCTGCACATCTAGGTCAACTTGTGGAATTTTTAATTCCCAAATGGTTCATAGTTTACGTCTGAAAATTTTAGGGAAAGTCCATCCTCATGTCTAATGTGTTCCATCCAGAGGGCTTGATCCAATTCCATTAGGAAGCTGGGGTTCCAATGCCTTCTCTTTGACTGAACCAGAATTTTCGCTGTGCACATTATCCTTGTTGCACGATTTTACTTCTCAGTTGGCTTATGCTTTGAGTTTGATTTTTGGATGAGAGCTTTATCTTCATGTCTAGTGTAACTCATCCAAAAGGCTTGACTTATTTCCTTTCAGAAGTCAGGTTGTTGGACAAATCTTGTCAACCTATGCTGAGTTGTGACAGAAATGTTGCTGCTCATTTCCTTCATATTGTATGATTTTTAATTCTTAATTGGTTTGTCTTTTGGGTCTGAATTTCGGAGGGTAGTCTCTTGGTTATATCTAGTATGCCTATGTAAGAGGGTTTTCCTTGATTCCATTCCCAAGTGGAATGGAATTGGTGATTCCTCCGTTAATCCAGATTTGTGACAGATTGCACTGTCAATCTTGTTACTTATTTTCTAAGGTCTTAGAGTGTGATTCAAGTCTCGGTACCTTCTCGAGACTTGTCATGTATTGTGTCTACTTTTCAGAATGTTTGAGTTTGTGCCATTCGGGTTTCTGAGTTGGGAGTTATAGTCAATTCTTTGACCATGCGTCTTAGATATCAAAATCTAAAAATGAGTAAATAATGTGATATTAATCTATTACGATGTAGATTAAGAGGTCTTTAATTGTTACTAAGGCCTAGCTTGTATTAACTAGAATGTTAAATGAACTCCTTAGGTATAAAGGAGTAAAGTTGAAGGAAAGGAAAACACAACGGAAAGAAGTGATTCTAGTTAGACTTCTCTAACTAGACAAGGTGAGTACATGCAGTATTTTTACCCATTTTGGGGTACATGGCAAGTAAGTATATCAAGATTTCTTATAAAATTTCTATATGTGAAGTTATATGCAAGAGTATGATTTCTAACTTGTTTGTGAAAGTTTAATACTATATTTGAAGTATGTTTTTGGACTATAAGTCAAATTACGTGAAAGTATGTTTTGGCATATGAGTCAATTATATGAAAGTATGTTTGGAATATAAGTCATATATATTTCTAAGTATGAAAAATGTTTGGATAGTATATTTTGGTTATAAACCAAATATGTTTAAAGTATGAGTACGCATATAGCCACAAGATGTTTGGAAAGTATGTTTTGTTTATAAATTATTATGTTTTCGAGTATGAATGAGCATATAGCCATAAAATATTGGAAAGTATGGTTTGACATAAAGACTAGAATGCTATAAAGACGTGTTTAAAATACATGATTTATATGAGATGAAAGTTATAAATTGGCATTTAGCCATAAAGACAGAAAGTGATGAAGTTTGGCATTTAGCCACTATATATGAAAGTAATGTTCAAATAAGCAGAAAGTATTTTGTATGACTGGTACTTGTAGCAAGCAATGTTAGTAAGGGAACCATGTCGTGTTCCACCTACCCGGGTTAGGTATGGAGTCTACTGGGAAAAAAGCCACATCGCGAAGTAGATTTCCTAAGCAACTTCTACTGGTGAGGATTGATCTGTTCTTTCTAGCTGTAGAGACTTGGGGTATCACTTATGGTGATTAAAGCCCTAAGTATAAAAATCCAACAAGTTTATAATACCAGTCAAAGAAAGTAAGAAAGATGCTATTTTTGCAAAGTATATTATGAAATGATTTTGAAAAGTAAAGAGTTATAGTATGTTATTACTATATAGTTTTGACAAATGTGCATGTTATGAATTTTATTAAAAGGTTGGAAAAAGAAGTTAAATGTTTGAGTCTAAAACTCATGTAACTCACGAGACATTATTGTTTTACGTATTCTATGTTTTGCCATATATTCCAGGTTAAAATGTTATGCTATAATTGGATGAAGTTTAGCTGGAGTGGAGCTTGAGTTAGCTCCTATCTTGGACTCAAGGTTTAATCCTTTCTTGCTTACTATGGTTAGTTTTGGTATGGATTTGTAACACCCGCTGTTTTTAAACATGTAAATTATCGGTTTTTGATAAACCGTATTTTTGTATTCATGTATTTATACGAAAAATCATAGTATCTGCAAACAGTAGAAATGGGGTGTCACATTACAGGCTCCTATATGTGAAATCATAGTACAAGTTTCAGTATCTTGTACTTCCAAACTAGTTGCCAAGAGAAATTAGTGATTCACATGTATTTAGTAACTTGCAACATTGCTAAATATCAATGGATAAAACTCACACGGAAATAACGTTCAATTAGGAGCCAATAATGACAATGTATGAACTTTGCAATGTACATGGGTTTATAAATAAAAAACAGATTTACTAGAGAGAGTACGTATCGGAAAAGTTGTGGTAAAGGTTCTACAAAATTCGTTAAAGTAACCAACATTTTTATTTCTATCGGTTTGCCACTAATAGAGATTCTAGAATTCTCCTGGGCATTCAAGAAGGCGTTATTGTACACTAGAATACTCTAAAAATACCTAGCTAGTAAGAATACGTAGAAGGTAATAAAATCTTGAATCGTTCTTTGAGGAGGTGGAAAGCTCCAATAAATAGGGAAGGAGCTCATATTTTGTAAATCATCGAAATCATATTGTAATCTCTCAAGTCATAATAACACACAATCTATTTCATTTTTTGTTGCCTTCAAGCTTTAATCTCTTACTTTTCCAGTTGTTGGAATACCAAGGAAGTGTAGTTGGCTGACTTAGTCAGAAGAAAGCTAAGTGACACACGATGATAAAGTCATCCTGTGACACGTGGTATCGAAACCTAGTTTGTGAAAGGTTCAAACAAGTAGAGATTATGGCCCAGGGAGGAACAAACGAAGTTGTCAACATACCCCCAACTGTCAAAGGCAGGGGGTCATCAATCCAAGAAGAGTATTAGGGACTAGTCGGAAGATACCTTGTGTAGCTTTGAAAATATTTAACAAGGGTGGAGATCAATGTCAGTGAGATCCTTGAATGTAAGGATATTGACTAAGATTTCGTTTCAAAGATGAGTGACACGAGTGATGGAATGAAGGTCATCAGTGTCTTCAAAATAGAAGTCCTTGAACTCATTAATACCTTATAGAGGGAGTTTTGTCAGAAGGTGGACGTCATTGAGGAAGAAGTAAATATGTACAAGGCGGCGATAGCAGGAGGAGCTATTACGAAGGTCACCCCACACATAAAGGATGTAGAGATGAGCAAAGAAGAGAAGAAAAAGAAGAAAAGGCAAGAAAAATGAGAAGTTGAGGAAAATCAACTCCATAACTCTTGGGAGAATCAGGACCACACAGGATCTGGGGCTAATCGACAAACATGGAACGCAGAAATGATAAGTT
This sequence comes from Cichorium intybus, assembly GCA_023525715.1. Classification (NCBI taxonomy): domain Eukaryota; kingdom Viridiplantae; phylum Streptophyta; class Magnoliopsida; order Asterales; family Asteraceae; genus Cichorium; species Cichorium intybus. The sequence goes on from CM042010.1 coordinate 123,606,383, forward strand.
TGGTTGGATTTGCAGACTTCGAAGTCTTCAACCGAACCTTATTGGTCAGTTATGATACTACCAATAGCATTGAACAACAATTGAATATTTCGTACAATCCAAAAACCTTTTCTTATTATCAGTTCGTGGCAAGGGTAACTAAAGCCAGTGAAGATGGTTTTAAACATATGAAGATGAGATTTCATGCCTACTACACCTAGGAGCCGAACGTTGTATGGAGTCAGAAAAAGATAGTGAAAATGTGGTCGATGGATTTAGATGACATTTTTAAAGCAAATTTCAAAACATCAACTACGTGGTTCTGAGAGGCATGGATGAAGAAGAATGGAAATTCACAATGGCTGATTTTCTTATTATGAACCCTCATGACTTCGTAGTCATGTTAAAATTGTTGAACCACTCTGCCCCAAATCTTTCCTCGAACTGTGATGACATTCATCATTGTGAAGAAATATGTTACAGGATTTTTGAAGATCAATATTCGCCAACTCGCAAACTATGATGTCATAATTGTGAAGGCCCTGAACTTGTCTCTTTCGCCTCCATATCATAAGCTTAATGAGATTGACAAATATGTTGATGGAGAAATTGTAGAAGACCATTAGGGTCTGGTATATGTGGGAAGGCTATCAACTAATGGACCAACTGACAAGAGGTTCTTTGACATGTCGTGTTCATGTCTAAAATTCGAAACGATAATAACACGAAATATAACACGGTCTTATAGAAGATATTATGGAATTTGATGGGAATGGAACGTTACACATGAAGCGATGAAGTCACAAGTTTGAAGACATTTAGCATTAATTTATGTCATGTTATGTTATTTTTTGTCATTAAATTCGTGTTTGTCGTGTTTAAATTATATTTTTGCGAGAACTTATCGATAACATTATGGAAATGGTTTTTTGTTAACTTTTGTCGTGTTGTCGTGTTTTTTATTTTTTTCGTGTTCGTGTTAACGAAAAACTAACACGACATCGTGTCGTGTCATGTTCGGGTTGAGTAAAAGTAATTTGTGTCGTGTCATGCTAGCTAAAAACACGAAACGATAGCATGATTTGTAGGGGCGGACGCAGGATTCATCAATAGTCATGACACCGAACAAAAAAATAATTTACGAGCTAATATAATAAGATAATTTTTACGGGGTTGCACCCTATTAGAAAAATAAATAAATAAATAAAAATTACACTGCGTGTCCGAAATTTAGCAGGCGCAAGGCCACCCCAGGCACTATACTAAATCCGCCAGTGACGATTTGCCACCCCTATTCAGAACACACGCCTGCCAACATAACTCTTCACAACAAAGACGAAGTTAAAAGAACATTTGGACCGGTGGATGGCAGTGAGGGACTACATGATGGAAGCCATTCGTCTCCTATGACTTCGTGATCTCTGCACTTCGCACGAAGAGGAAGATTGTTAGGTATTATATGATTGTGATGAAGTGGATATCTTTGGGATCTGAAGTCATATCATATTAGAAGCCATAATTCCTTTTTGAAGACCACGAAGCCTAAATGTCGAAGCTTGTTTTGTCTTTTGTTTGTTGTGGACACGCGCACTACCAGACTTGTGTTGGCTATAATGCACCAGGTTTGTTGTGTAGTTTAGTGATGTCAGGATGTTGGACACGTGTCACGTAGTTATTTGTAATAATATTTCCTTGAGTACATATAAATATCAGGGTGACTGTAAGATTGAATATTATGTGCTTTCAGCATTGCTCATCATTTATCATGATTAAGAGCACAATTCATTGTATTTGATCCTTACATAGTTAAGCATTCGACACGATGTTTATTCAATTGACTCTTGCTTGATATATGTTTCATTCGTAGTGATATATTATTTTGCTATTTTGAATCTGAATTTGACTTTTTAGGGGTGTTGAAACCAAATGAATCAATACATATTTATACTAACCATAGAGGGATAAAATGATAATTTTTGGGGGTTTAAACGGCTAGAAAAGGGTCAAGAAATCCAATTTTTTCATATACGCCTGTTATTTTACGGTAACAAAAAAATGCTTTTTTCGGGTTAAAAAATTGGCCCAAAATAACCGGTCCAACTTTTTTCTTCAACCAGAGCATAACCATCGGTTCGATTTAACCTAAACCGGTTTTCCTCCAACAAGTTATCCAAAAAACTGATATCGGATTTTTTTCGATTTTTAAAAAAATTGATGGATCATGTGCACCTCAATATATACCTCATATTTGGTTATTGCAACCCTATTTGATTGTTGATAATATATTTTGTCTTTTGTTATTTTTTTTTAATTATTTTGTCTTCAATTAATTTGTGGTTGTTATTATTATTATAATAATAATTATTATTATTGTTGTTATTATTATTATTATTACATTTAGTTGTATTTATTATTATTAGTATTTCTTTTATATCAATATAACATATTTTTCTTATATGTTTTAAGACATAGTATTTGCTATATTTTCCCGTCAAGTGATATAAATATAATATGATGTTAGTGGCTTATTTTTCATATGAATCCTAGTTTTTGCAGCTTAATATCAACTAGTGGGTCCCTGTGCTCCGCGCAGGTTCGGAATTGCTGGAGCACGGGTCCGGATAAATGATAAAGAAAGTTATATTTCCTTCATGGTATTGAATTTGGCTGGAGCACGGGTCCGGATGCGTTGATTTTGAAGTTATGGGCAGAATGAAAGTAGGTTGCTATTTATTGCATTCATCCGAAAAAAATATATTGTCCCAGAGAGGTAATCAGAGGAAAACATACAACCAAAAGTAGAAGCGAAAAAAGATATCACATTAAGAGAATCCGAGCAACTTTTGGTACTACTCTTCACTGCCCACTTGAAGACGAATCGAAAACCCCCAAATCTCTTTCTTCAATCTGATTCAAACAAACTCCACAAAACTTCATAGATCAGTGGTAACTGGTAAGTGGTAAGTGGTAAGAGTAACCAATAATATAATAAAAACAAAGAAGAAATTGCAACTTTTTCAAGGATAAACATACAAATACCACTCAGTACTTTCATTTATTTGTATATTATATCATTTTACTTTTATTTTTTGTCTATTACAGCATTGCACTTCTTATTAAGACAATTCACTTCAGAAAATCTATTCAAGTAGAAAATTTATTTTTAATTTAGAAGGAAATTATGTTATTTATGCCCAAACAAAAGAACAAATAAAGTACATGTCGAAATATGTGAGCAGAAGAAGGAAATTATGAGCATAAGAAGGAAATTATGTTATTGATGCCCAAACAAAACAACAAATAAAGTACAGGTCAAAATAGAAAGTCGCATAATCCATACCTTCATGTGAAAAGCAACAATTTGTTCTAGAAGCTCTATAACATCATCCATTATTGCTTCCTCATTCTGAAACGCCACAAGGTTGAAATTAAATAATTGAAACTTTCAGTCTTAAGATTGGAGCGATAAATAGATAAACAAAATATTGATACGTGTAAGATAGATTAGAACCAGTACCATTCTTTTCGCATACTGTTTTGCAATTTCACCAGCCAAATTCCTGCACAGCTAATTACACATTTAGTTTCTTGTGTATGGATATACATGTACCTTTGTAGTTGCTGCAACAAAAGTAAAGGGGAAAACTATGATTACCTAACATACTGATGACCCCATGAACGAATATCACCTTCAGAATCAAACCACTGATACTTTAAACTCTCCTGAAATATGCACAATAGGGAAGACATCAGTAGCAAAAAGCAACATCACGACAACTAAAGTAACCAACAATGCGTTAATATCCCTTACCCAGTCACCCCCTGCTAAAATGTGGAGAGCCATAACTGAAAGTATATCCACAAGTTGTTTCTGCATAGTGGTCAAGCAAATGAACTTAACTAGGATGGTATAATAAACAAATCAATAAAAGTACAGTGCTATTTCTCGCACCTAAACATAACCCTCGCACTTAAACATAACCCTGTAACTGCACTATAGTGGCATGAGAGTAGTTGTCTTTTTGTTCTATTAACCGTACATGTATTATTATTTTGGTTGAATAGACTTTGTTTGCAAACTGTAATGCTTACATGGAATTTTTTTTCCAAAAAAATTTCCTGTAAATGAGCTTTAATGTAAAAGAAATAAAAACTCAATTTCTCCAAAAAGATTTCGAAAGAAGTAATTTTTTTAATGATTAAATCGATATTTTTTCCAAAAATTTCTTTCTATAAATGAGCTTTAATGTAAAAAATGGAACTTCTCCTGATCATTTAAAAACATTTGAAAAAAAGTTTTTTTTAAAGTACAAAGCTATTAATGAGCTTTAATGTAAAAGAAATAAAAGCTCAGTTTATCCAAAAAGATGTCGAAAGAAGTCATTTTTTCAATGCTAAAATCAATATTTATTCCAAAAAAAATCCTATAAAAGAGCTTTAATGTAGAAAATGAAACTTCTTCTACAATGGTATTAATGAAATTTTTTTTGCAAAGTTCAATGCACAAATCAAAATTTTTTTCCCAGAAATGTCATATGAATTCATTTTTCAAAGTACGATGGTAATAATGAACTTTTTTGCAAACTTCATCGCTAAAATCGATATTTATTTCGATAAAAGTGTCCCATAACTAACTTTGGTTTTGATATTCATATATGCATTGTACTATTTTTTACCCACAACAGCAACATACTTATATTCTTTTACATATAACAACAACATACTTACATTTCTTTACCAATCAAAGTAACATACATCAGCAATGAACTTCATTTGTGAAATATTGCTATAATCAGAAAAGAAATGTAAGTTTACCGGGATAGCGAGTAACGAACTGTATATATGTTGTTATTATATGTACGGAAAGCTTTATGTAGGCGATATTGTGGGTAAAGAAGTGTGAGGAAATTGCTATGTTGGTAAAAAATAATGTAAATTGCATATGTCGGTAAAAAGAGTTAATTCCATTGCTACTTTCTATAATTATCACCTAATTCAATGAATATATAAAAAACTTATCAAAGAGTATTGCCAAAGTACCTTCATTTGCCCCTCTAAATTCATCTTCTATAAGAGGCTTTGAATCCGGTCACTTTTGACGCATCCATACAGTCCGTAATGCATCAATTCTCTAATGATTTGTTTCGCTCTTTCTCCTTGCTAATGTTGAACTTTATTGAGTCCAATCCAATATAGATTCAAAAGGGCTTGTGAATAAAAAAATTAATAAAAATGGCAATTAGGAAAAAAGATAAATAAATTGAAAGTAAAAAAGGAAATAAAAAAACCAAATTACCATCTCCGATAGTTGTTCTTCGCATCAAACTTGGGCTTGATAGCCAGTTACCCCCCAATTAAGAATGTGAAATATGATGGTTACCAGCAAAAGGAGATATACCAGACCACTACATTTCTATATATATATATATATATATATATATATATATATATATATATATATATAATATATAACTTGTTAAAGTATTGAGCATGGACTCAAGATACCAAAGTTGGGACTATGATACAGTTCCTAATGCCTTGTATAAATCAACTCACACCTACAACATGGAGAGTAATTCAGATATTTTATTATTTTGCATAAAAGCTAAAAAGTTTTATGGTCAAAAGGGAAGGAATAACCCTCTCTCTCAACCAATCTGTGTTTAATGAGTTCCCCACTGCCTTGATGGACTTTTGCTTTAACAGGCATCTCATTTTGGTAGTTGCAGTGACCAAGTTTTACAAGGAATGCGACCGTTGTACCCTTCCCCAACCCTCCGCTCTCGATTCATATATGACCTCCCATTATATTTGCAAACCTGATATCATCTTACTTGTCAGAAGTGCATTTCGGGAAACAAATATGAGCAACAATATAATTCGTTACCTTTTGCAGATTGCAAGTCCGAGACCGGCACCACCACTGATACGGTTTGTTGCACTTCGAGGCTCTGAAAATTTTTTAAAAATGTGTGGAATGTCTTGTTGTTTAATCCCGGACCCAAAATCCTTAACCTAAATGGATAAATATTAATTAGAAGAAATTACATTTTTGGTCTCTGAGTATGGCGGATCTTTGCAATCTTGGTCCCAAAAACATAAGTCATTTTACTTGGAAGGAACCAAAATTTACTGAAATCTCAAACAATGACCCAAATTGCAAGAGAAAACTTTTTGAAACCAAAACTTAAAAATACATTTTTGGTCCTTGATTATAGCTGGTTATTTCAATTTTTGGTTCCAAAAGTTTTCTCTTGCAAATTGCAATTTCAGTCCTTATTTGAGGTTCTTATAACATTTTCTGTCCTTGTTCCAAGTAAAATGACTCTTATTGGTCCCTAAGTATAGCCGACTCTTGCAATTTTGGCCCCAAAAGTGTAGCCATTTTACTTGGAACATGGACCAAAAAGGTTACAAAAACCTCAAAAGAGGACCAAATTTGCAAGAGAACTTTTTGGGGCCAAAGCTGAAAAACCATCTATACTCAGCGACCAAAACTGTGATTTAGTCTATTCATTATTTGAATGAATAGAATAGTTAGAAAAGGTTAGATGAGAATATTGACTGACCTGTACAAGAAGGAAGAACAGACCAACAGTCAATGTAGTCTCCACAAACCCTGGTTTGAGTATTTTTAAATAAGTTCTTTTATTAAACTTCAACCAATAAAGTTATACGTTAGCTTTTATAAGCATAAAACGTTAAATTTGTTGTATTTCTGTTGGATTGGCAAAATCTTGAAAGACAACAGAATAAGTTCAACCACATATACCTTCTTTCAACAACTTGGTGACAATTGTGTTAAAAAGTTTTTCAAAAAATTGAATAATCAACATAACTAAAAGAACTAAAACATGAAAGAAAAACCAGGAAAATCTTTTCAAAAACCCAAACCGACTATAATCTTCAACGAACACATATATAATCATTAGGGAATTTAGATGCCCAACACTTCCCAGGAACAAAGAAAAAGAATAAAGGATTCATACAAACCGGGTTAAATATTTCCGATCAAGATTTTGCCACGTTTGAGTGCCATATCCCACGCAAAGGACTACTGAAATGATAGAAATGGAAGAAAAATGAACATTCCTGCAATAGTCAATTTATCAATGTATGACTTGCAAGTTGCATCTTGTGCTTTAAAATAATTACCGAGTTCAAAAGTCAATGTTCTATCCATTCCAAGCAAGTCCACCATGCAAGAGTTCTATTTGTTCCAACCTAAAAACCATATCTAGTCTAAAATGAGTCAATGTCCAGAAGTTAACAACTCAAAGTAAGATATTCTATGATTTTCGCAAATTTTGAAAAGTAAAAATCTAATCGTCATAGCTAATCATCCAAGTAAATCGAAAACTTATTGATCATAAATTCTTACACAGAATGCGCATGTAGAAATAGACGGTGAAGTACCTTTTCCATATCGATAAGGGGGTTCATTTTTGAGACGAATTGTTCGAGAGATATTCTACTCGACGATGAAGATGATTTCATGGTTTTTCCGTTGTCTACTTGCGATGTCGGAGGTGTCGGAGGTAGATACGGTAAGCAATCAGAACTTGCGATGGTGGGAAAGGAATCGCGATTGCAAGAACATAAAAATCAGAAACGTTCAAGTGCACTAAATGAAGGATTAAGCCCTAAGTTGGTGATGCGATGCTTTGGCTAGGGTTTACAGACAACGACGGCGCTACCCCAATGTAACACCCCTTTCTCAAACCATAATTTAATATAGTTTATTTTACAAACTTGACTAATAAAAGCCACCAAGATTTTTTTACAATTTTTATTCTGAAAGGGTATTACAGACTCAATACAGAAACCATAATCTAAACTTATCTGTAATTAACTCTGTCCCAGCTTCAGGTCACAATAAGTAACCTAGCTCCTGCTCCTCACACCTAAGTACATAGCATTTAAAACAAATAGTACGTGACACATAAAGTCTCGTGAGTAATATGGGTTTTAGACCCAAAACTTTTCTGCTCAAAACTTGAATTATACACAAATAAGCTATTATAATATATTTTTCATAACATATCTCAAATCTCTTTTCTTTTATATCATTTAAAACTTACAAACATTATTTTCTTTCAAAACTACTTCTTTTCTTAAAACTGCTTTCTTTGCTTTGCTTACTTAAAATGGCTTTCTTTCTTTTGAAAATACTTTCTTTCTTCCAAACTACTTTCTTTCTCATTTACTTGTGACCAACTGAAACTCATGAATTAATTTATTTTAATTCATTCTACTAGCTCACCTTGCGGTACATAACAGATCCATCCGCTAGGTTACGCTCATTCTGTCTCCCCTTTGTGACTTGGAACGGATTCAAGCACAAGGGTATACTAAGCTAGACAACTACTTCGCGACGGGAGGTACCATCCCAGTAGTGTCTTCTGATCCCCCGATTATGTGGGTGATCCTAGTCCGGACAACTAGCTCTTACTCAACTGGCTCTTACTTCTTATCTCGTTACTTTCTTTACTTTACTTCTTGAATTGGTCAAAGTGGAACACAATTTATTTTAAACTCAGACTCATAAACTCTTTTAACTTATAATCAAAAATACTTTCAAACTAGCTTCAACATCTTTGTTTCACTTGTGAAGCTTCTTTCAAAATAACTTTATAAATTAAACTTCTTTAAAATCTGTTTAAAACGCTTAGCTCATATATATAATGAGCTACTTCCAAAACTGTTTCCAAACGTTAACATTTTAAATAAACTGAAAGTCTCATTTTCTGAATATCATAACTTTGCTATGTACTATAGAAATCCTCATATACTCACCTTGGTTCTACTACGGTTCGCTAAGCTTCACATACGCCTTTTCCCTTCCCGTGCTCAACAACGTTCGAAGCACCACCTATACAAGTAGTATATATAAATACTCAATATAATTAACTCTATAATGCTAAAGTCTCATATAACATAACTCTAGGTTATAATAAATGTATAACCATTAATAAACTCGTTTAACGGTTTTCTCCGAAATACGCGTATATTGCTACAGTACCCCCGAGGGGTCGTATTTCAGTTCCGACTTTTTTCCATGAAATCTTAGGCAATATTAGACTTGTGTTTCAAATTTGGAGTTCATTGGACAAGTCTAGCTCAAATTCTAAAAATCAAGTTTTGACATAAATAGTAATTTTAGCCACTGCCGCTACAGTGACTTTTCCGCAAGGTCGGATTACGGATTTGACCATTCCCGACATGTTCTTATACCATTTTAGGGTTATGGCTAAAATTTCAGGTCAATCGGATATGTCTAGCTATGGTTTCTAGCATTTGAAATTTCTAACATTTTTGGTCCCTGTCTGGAGGCGCACTGCACCAGGGTTGGGCGCACTGCGTCTGGGCGCACCCCGCCCTGGTCCTGGGCGCACTGCGCCTGGCGCCTGGTCAGTGTCCTGATCAGTCACGATTTGTGCACTGTAGCACGCAGTTTTCACCCATTAAGCACTTATTTCAGTTCTTAATCGTATGGGGTTTGTTCTAGGACTAAAACCCTTGACTAATAACAGGTTTTAAGCTATTAGAAACACCTTAATCACACCAATTCATGATTTAGGGTTCTTGAGCAACATCTAAATTTCTCAACAATAGCAACCTACTTTGCTACTTTTAACATTTGTTCTTACTACATGAACATGTTTTAAGCCCAGAAATCATATGCACTTCATGGATTATGACTGAAATTACAAATTTCAGTCCTCTCCATGAAAACCCATCAAGAACACACAAAAGCTTGGGTAGAAACTTCAATTACTAACCTTGTTTACTTTGGAATCACCAATTCCAATGTTTGAATTCAATTCTTGGAACTTGATTTTTAGCTCTTCGTGATCGTTCGTAGCCTTCTCCAGAGCTCTAGAAGCTGCTCTTAATTTCCAGTGAATGAAAAGCTTATCATTTTCTTATTTTATATTTATTACACTTACATTTTAGTCCCTAGCTTTCTTTCTTTTCTTCAAAAATGGTCCTAAGACCCATAACTTTGCAACCAAAGTTGCATTAACTTCTAACTTGATATTTTCTTGACAATTTGGTCATTTTCATGTCAAATGACCATTTTGCCCTTTTTGGTCAAATTTCACTATTCACGCGGTAAAACTCCAAATTTCACATAATCTCTTATTTCTTATATTATTATTTCACAAATACTTATTATCTTACATAATAGTCTTACAACGTGTCAAAAGACCGTTTTACCCTTTTACAACTTTTTCGCGGGTTCTTACACCCAAACTGTCGACCCTTCTTTTTCGATTCAGTTTCGCTTTCTTTTACGCTTCATATTCCGTCTTCACCGGTATAAACTACACCTACGATCCTTGGGGATCGGTTACTACAAATCAGCCAGAGAGAGTTAGAGAAGTGACGTTGGGACGGGGGATACAAACCTGATTCTGTTGCAACCTTTCTACTAGCTTTGGTCAAGTGCAAAGGTGATGGATTCCAACAACAACGATGTAGGTTGATCGGAGGTGGCGGTGGGATAAGCGAAAGAAAAGTCGAACAAAAGAAAGAAATAAAACCCGTATCCAACGACCCCGCGTGAAAGGAAGCACCGAAAATCAGAGGCGTCGTAAAGGTTTTGGACCTTAAATCCTCGATTCTTCTTCTACCGACACTATAGCGTCTTTCCATGAGCATGACGCGAAATCCAGGTTGAAGCGTAGTGAAGAACCGAACACGAAATCAGAGGAGGTAGAGAGCAGTCGGTGGAGGTGGAGACGATGGAAGCTTCCGGATATAAAACCCTCAGGACCCAAATACGGATCCGACCCGACACACGACCCGCGTGTCACAAAACAAAAAAATACTTACACCACATTGGAGAAAATGATGGTAATTGATTAATAGAGTAATATTCATTATAAATCTTCTTACAAATTCTAGTTTTTGCAACTAATAATCATTTGTTGTCTTTTGCGTTTCTTTTTATTGGAATGCATACATAAACCTTTTTGTCCGTTTTCGGATATACATCGATACTGTGGAGCAATTTGAAGAAATTATTGGTAACCAATTACATTCGTTGGCCCATGCATATATTTCTATATTCATTATATGTTGTGATCTTTTTAGCTCATGTATTTATTTTGGATATATTGGTTCATGGCCTTTTTTATATTGTGTTTATAACAAGTTTTATATGAATTTTTATTATGGGAAATACATTAATTATCATGGAATCACAGCCTCTTATCTCAACGAAAATTATGTAACTTGACAGTGAATTTCAATCTATTTCCATGAAATACCTCTTGCCTCATGAATATTAGATAAAAGAACTACGGATGAGAGACCTCTTGCCTCATGAATATTACACGAAGATAAAAGAATTGCAGATGAGAGACCTCTTGCCTTATGAATATTACACGAAGATCAAAAGAATTGCGGATCTCCTCATAGGTATTGACGAACCCGTGCTTGGCAAAAATCTCGTAATATACACCATCAATAGCTTATCGAGTAAGTTTGATTATGTTGAGACAATGATCTATGCTCCTTCTTAAGGATCAACAAATGAGTCAAAGTTGAGTGGTCCTTCCATCTCACAACTCTCACGCGTCATCACCCATTGTTTTGCATGTTGGAAACAACACTTCTCAACGTAGAAATGGAGGAAACCCTCGTCGGAACTACCAAAGAGGTAGGAACGACAACCGCCGGAAACTAGCATTGCAATGGATGGTTATACATACCTTATCCGCTACAGTGTCTCGCTATTGGACAACACCAATGGGCCCTTGCCTAGTTCTCGCAACTACAACTTGTTGGGGCAGGCCCCACAACAGCAGCGTCAAGCTGCTTGGCATAGGACCTTCCTTGGACAAGAATTAACCCTGGGTGGCCCACCGGCTCACCATTAGTCCAACGAACAGCAGACCTCTCCTTGAAGCAGTGTTACCCAGCCTCTGTGGGCAGGGGCGGAACACAAACATCAAAACTAGGGGGGCCGGAAACAACAAATACTAGACGAAACCATATGAAACCGATTTATTTGATTCAGTTTTACAAAGTATCAAAAATCTAAACTTACATATCTTTTCCATAAACAATGATTTTTTTTCATTAAATGTACATTGAATAGAATTAATTGTAAATTAATAGTTATTAAAATAAAAAGAACGACTAACAAATACATTGACAAAATAACTAAATTTTCTCATAAAAATACAAAACACAGTAGTGAACTAATAATTAGTTTGTGAAAAGATCATATATGATAGAACTTTAGTTAACATTTAAAAAGTTTCATTTTTTTTCTTTTATATATATTATGTTTGCTGCACATACATTAAAATGTTATTATTTTCTATGATCAGTGGCTACTCCTACCGGCTATACTACTGCATAAACCACAGTGTGCCTACATCATAGACTACTATGCACATACAACTTTAATACCCCTAAATTTACATTACTTGGCTATTTGCTATTGACTTTTTCTCAAACTAAGAAATCAATATATACAAATGTGTGTAGTGAGAGTGTGGTGGCTTTGAGCGACGGAAAAAGAGAGTGAAGCAGTGCAAACCTGCACTCCGGCGACCGGCAAAGAGGATCGTGGACGATGAGTGCAACCCAACTGCATTTCTGTCTAGCAACTAAGAGAAGAAAAGAGAGCAAGAACGCGACGGAGAGGAGATTACTCAACTCGATGAGGTAAGAAATAAGTCTGGTTTGTTGTATGCCGGGAAGAAATAGCCGTAATCTTCTGGTTTTAGTGGGATTAGTAAACTCCGGTAACTGGAGGCGATGGGCAATAGTAATTTAGGGTTTGTTCTTCGGTTCTGAAAGTTTGAGTTAACAGTTCGTAATTTATTAATGTTTTTAAAGAGTGGTTGTTTGGTTTCCTAGTTAAGTTTGTTTTCCATTTGATAATGTTTCTGATAACATAAGGTGTAGTTTTGATTTGTTTTAGATTAAATTACATGATTATTAGTGATTCAGTAGATAAGAACGTTGAGGGGTTGTGAGGAATTAGTAGTTTAAAAAAAATCTGAGGGGCCAATAGGTTTTATTTTTCTAGAAAGTTAGATAAATACAAGTAAATCCGTAATTATTAATATTTAGTAGGTCAAAAATCAGGGGGGCCATGGCCACCCCTGGCCCCTTCTATGTTCCGCCCCTGTCTGTGGGCTTGGTTTGGTGGTTCGAACTCAACCTACTTCTTTCTTGAATGTCTTTAGCATAATGTCTACGGGCCCTCCTGTTTCCGATCCTAGTCTCAATTGCAGCCTTCTAGGAGCTCTCCAATATCTCACATTTACTCGCCTAGTCATCGCCTTTGTCGTACACCATATATATGCCTATACATGCACGACCCCAAAGAGCCACACTTTAAAGCGTATCTTACAATACATTAGTGGGACCATTGATCACGGTCTTTGTACATGTGTCCCCTCCATCAAACCTCCTTACTTACTCTAATGATGATTAGAAAGAGTCATGTTTCTCAGCGCTCCACTTCTGGTCACTGTGTATTATTACGACACAATCATATATAATGGTCGTCTAAACATCTAAGGGGTCATATATCGTTCTAATGTCGACGCAAAGTATCGTGACGTTGCCAACACCCGTGTTGAAACCTGCTAGGTTCGAAAACTACTTCAGTAAGTTCGTTGTCTGCCGTTGTGACAACATCAGGGCCGTCTATATGTAATTGAACCTAGTTTAACATCAGCACCAAACACAACAAGATCGACATTCATTTTGGTCAAAGATCAAGTTGTCATGGACCTCATTCTCGTGTTCATCATGTCCCATCTTCCGCTCAATACGTTGACATCTTCACTAAGGGTGTTCCGACGCAGCTTATCAACGACTTCAAAACCAGTGTCAACGTTTAGAATTGTCCTCTCAATAAAGCCATGAAATGATCTTAGCTAAAGTATTTATTTATACATTCATCATATGTTGTGAGTTCTTAACCCATATATTTACTTTAGATGTATCGACTCATAACCCTCCCTGTATAATATATATTTCAGGTTTTATAAAAATCCTCGCTATAGGAAAATACCAATTATCAAACATTAAAGATTAAAATATTTGTGTTAAACGTGAAAAGTATATACCATGTATAAATGTGTAATATTTGTATTCAAAAGTGATCATAGGATGGGGGAGTAGAACCCTCCCAACCCTCTTGTCACATCAACTTTTCTCTTTCATCTCACTTTCATCTTTCACCATTTTTCAATAATGGAATCAGATCTTTCTTAACCCTCCCAACCATCAATGCCACATCAGATAATTTATATTAAAATTAATAAAATAAATCATAAAATGAAAATACATTTAATTTAATATTTAAAATAATGTTAAAAAGTAATAAATAAATAAATAAGACAAATGCAAGTGATGCCCAGCCTAGCTGGGTTGATGCATCTAGGTTATATACCCGCATGGGTGGAGGTCTGGGGTTCGACTCCTACTAACGTCCATGTGGGGGATTGTCCCTGGAAGCGAGGCACATGTGGAGGAGAAAGGCTTTTGCGCCATAGGTAATTGCCAACCGCCCTGGGTTGCGGGGTTGAGTACCCTCAGGTGAGACCAAAATTGTCGGTTCCAAAAAAATAAATAAATAAGACAAATAACATTTAACTAAAAAAGAGTACCCTCACAAAAAAAAATTAAAAACCTAAATACCGGAAATTAAATCCTAAATACGGGAAATTAAAACATAAATACGATAATTAAAACCTAAATAAAAGACCACCTAGGTGTATTTTTCACTACATTTCATGCTTCGATGTGCGTGAAGTCTCTATTGTGTGTCACCCGATATTTTTATTTCTACACACGTCTTTTTTTCGGGGGGAGTTATTGTCTATCGTTGGCCTCTATGGTAAAATTTTTTGTAGGGCTTGTTCAATGATCTCACTGCGGTTGTCCCGTTTGGTCGGTTGATCAATAAGTGTAACTAAATTTGGTTAAACTATGTCATTATTTAGACATATCCTTCAATTTGTTGTTAAGGTGATGTCTACTCCGGTTATCTAGTGTAACACCACGACACTTTTGTTAAGTATTAAAATGTTAATCATAGTGTATTTATGATTTAACATGGTATTCTAAGTATTAGAAAGTTAATACTAGAAAAAAAGGGTAAATTGGTCATTTTACCATAAAAGGGTAGTTTGGTCATTTGACCATGTGAATGACCAATTATGTAAAAATATTGTTGCATGTGGCAAAAGTATAAGAAAAGAAAGTTTTATTGTAATAAAATGTGATAAAAGTGCCAAAAGTTCAAGAAAATGAACTTAAGGACTAATTTTGCAAATATTGGAGGTATAAATAGGAGAGTTGACTCTCCTATTGTGTGGCTGAACATTTGAAGCTACGGGAGTTTCTTCTTGAAGATGAATTCTGGAAATCTTTGATGATTGAAGCAAGAAATCATAGATATAGCTTGGAATTGGAAGATTCAAGCAAATAAGGTTAGCAAATTGACTTTTTAGTCAAATCCTTGAATGTGTTCTTGGTGGGTTCATGGGGGGATGAACTGAAATCTGTAATTTCAGTTTATTCCATGATATTGATATGATTTCTAAGCTTGATACATGTTCATATGATAAGAACATGTAATTGAAACAAAAGAATTTGATGAATTGGGTGGATTTTGGGGTTTTTGGCTCAAGAACCCTAATTTCTGCATTTTGATTGATTGATGTTGTTTCTTTGGATTAAAACCTTGTATTATTGGAGGGTTTTAGTCAGGAAACAAACCCCAAATGATTAAGAACAAGTATAAGGACTTAATAGGTGAAAACAGGTGCTGTAGCATGAAAAATCGGGCATTTCTGGACACTGCAGTAAAGAGCACGGGTCGTGCTCTATTTGCACGAGTCGTGCTCCTCATTTTATGAAGATTTCATGCCTTACAGGCCTTGCACGAGTCGTGCTCCCATAGGCAATATTATGCACGAGTCGTGCTTGCCTGGCAGGGGGTCCAAAAACGCTAAATTTTGTTTGGCTTGTCCGATTTACCTCAAATTTGGACCATAAGTCCATGATGGTATGAAAAGTCCTAGAAAAATACTAAATTGAGTTTTTGACTCCTCGGGGGCACTGTAGATCGATACGAATGCCTCGGGAATGAGTATAACTCATGAAAAGATGATAAATGGAAAGTTTATCATCTAGGGATGGTTTATAGTTGCATAATATTGGACTCACATGTATTAGAGTCAATTGAAATGATTATTAACCTATTATCATTTGATATGAAATGGATAAATAGGTATGGGACAAAATAGTTGTGGTGCACGCAAAGGCAAGAGACAACCGGGATCTCAATGCAACTCGTATCCAGGTGAGTAATCTCACTAATATCATATGTGATATATGATGATTGAATTGTTACAGGTTGAAACAGCTTCGGGGGACGAAAACGACAAGTGTAAAAATATATGTAAAAGACAAGACCAGATAAGCCGTGAGTCTTTAATAGACAAGAACGGAGCTGTGAGTCAATACATATATATATATACACTATGACATGACAAGACCAGATAAGCCGTGAGTCTATATAGACAAGAACGGAGCTGTGAGTCAATCAATATTGACAAGACCAGATAAGCCGTGAGTCTTTAATAGACAAGAACGGAACTGTGAGTCGAACCTGTATAGACAAGACCGGATAAGCCGTGAGTCATTGCGATGACAAGAACGGAGCCGTGAGTCTAGGCAACAGCGGGCTAACCCGTGAGCCAAGGCAACAGCGGGCTAACCTGTGAGCCATAATTGATCGTGAAACAAGCTATGATATTCTGGTGCGGCCTTCGGGCTATGATATTCTGGTGCGGCCTACGGGCTATGATAAACTGGTGCGGCCTTCGGGCTATGATTCAGATGCTGGAAATGTTTTGGTGCGGCTTGTATAGCCATGACAAATGATATGACTTATATAGTCATGATATATGGTATAGTCAAATATGACTAAGAAAGATGAGATATAAATGGTACAAAATGGATTAGATGAGTATGCAAATAACAGACTGGATATGATAAAGTGTACAGTTACCTGATGTGATTTGAAAATCACATGATATTACGATTAGGCCGATAAGGCTATGCGGTAGGATGTGAAATCCTAGGATACATACGATTAGCCGGTAAGGCTAGCAGTCTGGATTCGATATCCAGACAGATATACACGTTTGGCCAGAAAAGGCTATAAAATGGTGATTGATAATGAAAGATGAAATAATAAATATATGTATCATATATAAAGGATTATATATGGATGTATTTATTGTACACGTTATTTGCAGATATGATTACTCACTGAGCTTTGTAGCTCATACCGTTTGTTAAATGTTCCTGCAGGTTAGCATAACCCTGATAAGGGTAAGGATAAAGTCCGTGACTCAAGAAGTGGACTTGTAGATGCTGTCAGTAGCAGCCCGGCTTCAAAGGAGACATGGGTATTATATACTCTCCTTGATACGCTTGTACCCGATTTTATTTAAAATATACCCCTTTGTTATGGTTTTATGTATTGAAACCTTGGTTTTAAATGAAAATTTTTTCAGGGGTGTTTTGTTTTAAAAGCCGGGTGTTACATCTAGTGTGTCCAATCTTATGTGAAACGATTCCACCACATGTTCCTAAAATTAGCGGTGGTTTCCACATGCATCTCTTCATTGATGTCGACATAGGCGGTTGCCAAAGCTACATCTTCATTTGGAGTCCATCCCCAGGTTTAATATTTCTATTTCTGACGCCAACCAGTTTTTATAAAACTTTGCAGATAGTTTTATATTTTATAGATTGAGAAAAAATATGTGATTTTTAAAGGGCGTAGACAGGTTATTTATAGGAGTAGGGGTAAAAATTTAATTAAAACCTTTTTTTTAACCATGGAAGCTTCACGGGTTCACTAACCCTCAACACAACCCGCCTCATCTCTTCTATCGCGAACTCGCTTGCGCAGGGCAAGGCCACCGACGAGACTAGCGGTGCCGCCTCCTCAACTATGGTGAAGCCGCAACCACTCCGCCCAATCTTACAGTAATAACCGTATGAATATTATTCAAATAGATATTTATAACAACTATTTATATTTTAATATAAATAATAATAAGGCTATTTTTGTAGAGCAGGAAGATTTATAATATTGGAGTTTTTACTATATATATTTAATATAAGTATAATAATAATAATAATAATAATAATATTATTATTATTATTATTATTATTATTATTATTATTATTAATCCTCTAATTTATAAAATAAAAATAATAAAATAATAGAGATTCAAATTAATTGACATATTTGAGTGATTAGGAGAACATGCGTTGGGTAAAACATAAAAAGTCGATTTTATTGGTTAAAGAATAATCAAAATTGTGTAATACGGAGTCCTTCTTTTATTTTCTTTATTTGTTTCCTTTTCCTCCATAATTAGTTTTTTCTTCTTCCTTTTAATTCTCTTTATCATTGTTTTTATTCTTTCATTTGAAATCTTCCACCACTTTAATATTTAACTAATTGAGGTGTTCTCATAATGCAACGAACTTATTAATCATATATTTTTAACATTATTTCTATAATATTTTTTACAAGTATATCATTTTTATAATTTTGCCATAATAGACCATTTCTGTAATTTTGATATTACACAATGACCCTTTCTATAATTTTTGTTGTAATAATACTATTACATAGAGACTTTTTCTAGTAATTTTCTCACACACAAGGACCACTAGATAATTATGTACAAAATATTTCTATATTTTTCTCGAACATATAAACCATTAGATAAACATCATTTCTATAATTTTCTAAATCATAGAGACCATTAGATAATTTCTTAGTGATTGTTTATGTAATTTTCTCACATACAGAGACCATTAGATAACTTTAAATGATTATTTCTGTAATTTTCTTAAATATAGAAACCATTAGATAAAACATAGTTTTTATATAGAGACCATTTCTGTAGTTTATCCAGATATAAAAACAGTCAGATATAAAAACAGTCAGATAATTCTACATAAACAATTTTTGTAATTTTCTCAAACATGAAGACTAGTTGACAATTTTATAAAATATCTCAGCAGATGCAAGGAATATATAATTTTATCATTTAATTAAATGTATTATTTAGATTTAGTTAAATAAGATTATTCAGAATTAATTTAAACAACTATTTCCTAACAATTAAATTTAATTAAACGATAAAATTAATCCTAATCATTTTTGTTATACTTATTGAATTTGAAACTTGCAAATCATCAAATTCATTGGCCTTGATTTTGAACTTCCATCGAATTATTTCTTGATCTTCCTTTTTTTTTTATGCACCATCTTTAATATTTTTATCACCTGCATATTTAATTTGAAATTTAAATCTCAACCATAATTTTTTAAATAAGGTAACTTTTTATAATCTTTAATTAAATATAATTTTAATGTTGTTATTAAGTATTATTATTGTTAATTAGCTAAAAGTTACTTATTTCGATGTTTTTTAATTATTTTAAAAAATAATCTTTTAACATATTTTAAAGGATGCTTTTTGACATATTTTGGTGTATTTAATATTTGAATATATATTTTATGTTGAACACCATATAACTTGAAACGTTGTAACACTAATAACATACTGATCTCCATAATTGCATTGGAAATTTAGTTAATTTGCATTGAGCAGTAATCAAACAACGAATCAATTGTCTGAAAGCAATTTAATATGACATTTGTCTATAGTAACATTAAATCGAAAAGTATACATAATTATATTCACACATTAATGGTGGGATCGAAACCATTGAGATCCCAAAAGAGTATTTTTTTTAAATTGAAAATGTTCAAAAAGTAGTTTTTAAATTAATTTAATATAATAATACTTAAAAATAAAATTAAATAAAAATTACATATATTTTTATTCACATGCAACCTACGAATAAATGTATTTATAATATGACTCAAAATAAATATTTATCATAAAACAAATTATATTTTATTTTATTTTATAAACTGCATTTGATAACTATAAATACCTTGCTTCTCAAACTTTTAATATTTCAATAGATATTATATGGTTATTATTTAAAGACATAATATCATAAAAGCTCTTAAGTTTGACAGAAATGTTCGTTTTTATCTTTTTATGCATTCCTGGTTCATTAGAACCCTTAAGTTTGATATGAATGTTAACCGCTATCACAAGTTTACAGGTTGGCATAAAACGAAATTTGCAAAAAAAAAAAAAAAAAAAAAAAAAAACCCTAAGTTTGCAATTGTTTTACATTTTTATCCTAAGTATTTTTTATAGTATACGTATTTATGAACGAAAAAAAATTTAGTACACACAAATACATATTTATACAGAAAAAATATTTCATTAAACATCGTATTCATGTTTTAGAAAAATGTCATTTATGTGTATATGTTTTTTTGTATATAAAAGTATATGTAGCAGTCAAAATCATATTATAAAACAAAAAAAATGTATTTATATTTCTAAATACACAAAAATACGTATTTATACTTTTAAAAGATATATTTATATATTTTTAAAGATGTAAAATAGGTATAGGTGTATATATATATATATATATATATATATATATATATATATATATATATATATATATATATATATATATATATATATAAGCGTAGTAATATTTCTAAAATGTGCTTATACTTCTAAAAAACGTAAAATATATTTGTATTTTTAAAAACATAAAAAATCAATTCGAAAAATGTTAGATTTTCACCTGTATACAAAAACACAAATACATTTTTTTACGTTTTAAACCGTGTAAACCGAGAAAAAACATATATGCATAATAACATTTTTATTAATATAGATATGATGTTTAATGCAATATTTTTTTGTGTATAGATACATATTTTCATGTATTAAATATTTTTTAGTTTCATAAATTCATATAATATAAAAGAAATGTTTAAGGTAAAAACATAAAAAAATTGCAAACTTAAAAGTTTTTTTACAAATTTCATTTCATGATAACTTTAAAACATGTGATAACATGTAAGAATGGTAAAACTGATCATTTCTATCAAAACTTAAAACTTTAATGAACCAGAAATGCATCAAAGAATAAAGCTGAACATTTTTTTCAAACTTAAAGCTTTTTATGAGATTATCTTTAATAGAAATATATATCAAATTTTAATTTAACAAAATTATTATTTTACAATAACAACATTTACTCTATAATTTGTAATAGAAAACTAACCGGGTAATGACTAGTGAAGTTTGGCATTTTATTTTGGGAAAATGACTTATAAGAGTAATTATGTTTTAAAATTGTTCAAAAAACACCATCCAAGTTTGATATGTTCAAAAAACATCTTCCAAGTAAGACATTTGTACAAAAAACACCATCCAAGTAAGGTCTTTGTACAAAAAACACCATCGAACTACATGTTTTGTCCAAATTTTACCCGATGGTAACCGGCTCTTGCAGGTTAAAGGATGACTTGGCCTAATACTTGGTGACCGGCCAAGTCATCCTTTAACCTGCAAGAGCCGGTTATCATCGGGTAAAATTTGAACAAAACATGTAGTTCGATAGTGTTTTTTGTACAAAGGTCTTACTTGGATGGTGTTTTTTGTATAAATGCCTTACTTAGATGATATTTTTTAAACAGACCAAACTTAGATGATATTTTTGAACAGTTTTAAAACATAATTACATTTTCCCTTTTATTGTATATTCATCGAGTCGTCTGGGGTTCATCCACACGAATTAATAAAAGTTGTACGTTGTTAGTGACGTGACCGGAAATTCATCTTGGCTCACCGTAGACCCTCCGTATCCAACCATCACTTCCCGTGAAATCTTTTCCCCAATTTCCATTCAAACCCTCCAATCTTTCTCTCTCTCCCTCTTTGTCAATGGCGTCGACGACCGCCGGTGTTCTCCTGTTCGCGGCCCTCATCGGCGTTTTGGCAATCTCCGCCACCGCAAGACCTTGCAAAACCATCTTCTTCATCACTTCTTCCTCTCACTACCCGGCCGATGATCATTTCCTCCCAAAACCTAACTTCCATCTTCTTCGTAACCCCAACAATTCCCCACGTCTCACCTTCTTCGTCACCGAAATCCGCGAATTCCACCGCACCAGATCGCTTCCCCGCCCTACATCATTTGATCGCTCTATCGAATCATCATCATCATCGTCCGATGATGTCATCTCTTCACTACCCTATTATTCCGCAACATCAACCTCTGTTAAAGCATCGATTCGTGAACGTACAATGGACATCATGAGCATCGTTGGCGCGTTACTCTTCGGCGTTGGATGTGGTGCTCTCACCGCCGCTACTATGTACTTAATCTGGTCTCTGTTCGCCCCCAGGCGTTTCGATTTTGGCTCGGACTCTGATGAGGAGACGGATGACGAAGAGAATGGCGTTAGATCTAATAAGAACGGTTACGTCGCCATCCCTGCCGCTGCTAAACCTGTGCCTCCTACGGCCGATGAAGTTGCTGCAATGAAATGAATGAAACAACGATTTCGAGGTTTCAACTGTTAGTAAGCCGTTTCAGTTTTTCAAAACTTCTCTGTGTCTATTCTTCCTGATGTTACTAATGTCGTATGTTGCACTAAACTGAATTTCTGGTGTTATGATCATCCTCAAATTTTATAGTTCGTTTCATTGTGTGTGAATTATGATTGCTATCTTAATATTCTACTTCAACTTTAAACAATCAAAAACTCATAATCATAATCACTTTTACATGAACACCAAAATCAAGTCATACCAATCAGATTAAACACACATTCGCACACATCCATCGGATTCTTGATTATCGTTTCAATTGTGTAATTGATAATTGATAATCCCATGTGACTGGTCCTTTAGGCTTATGTGATGTCCCACTGAGTTTTGATTTTCTTTAGATATAATCAGTTTCTTTTGAGGTCCACATGTGTTTGTATATTGTTGTATTGGGAATGGATAAAAAACCTATACAACTATAAAATAAATATTTCTTTAAATATGGAACTTGAAAAACTTGAATCTCATAAAATCACATGTCATCGTTATTGTACACATGGCATATGATGTGGATGATGACTTTGTAACATGTGGCATTAGATATGAGTTTTGATTTTCTTTAGATATTATCATGTTTTTAAGTTTGGTTAGTATTATAAATAAAAATAAAAATGTGTTTGCCTATTTTGGTGAAAATGGTAAAGTTTGTTGCTATATGGTAAAGTATCATAGTGCTAATAGAACAATTTCGGATATTGTGTATATATAAATAAGAGTAAACGACAAAAATGTTCTTGTGGTATTTTTTTTTTCCATGTATTTTTGTTGCAAAAAATGTTCTTATTTGAGGGTTTTATACTTTTATTGTGATTTTGATTGTGGCTAAACTTAAATGACTAATTTCTCTTTTATATATATTTTTATAATATTTATTAAAAGAAATTGGACCCACACCCCATCCACCCTACCCTCTCCCTTAAACAGTTAAATGACTAATTTCCCTTTTATATTTTTCTATAATATTTATTAAAAGAAATTAATCCAATTAAGCATTGGATTTGATCGATTTTATTCATTGGATACTAACAACGATTATCCAACAATCCAATTGAATCCATCCAATGAATATTCAATTTTTATCCATTTGTCGTCTAATTACAATTGGATATCCAAAGTACATCGGTTGGTTTAAATTGGATTGGTCGTTTGATTTGGATTGATTTTTTCCCTAATATAAAGGGTAAATTAGTCATTTTACTTTAGGGCCAAAACCACAATGAAACATTGTCATAAAGATTTTTTGAAAATAAAAATCTTTCACCAAACCCAAAGAAAATGATAAAGCATATGGACCATTTATGAATAAGATCAAATTCTTTGTTATCTATTGGAATAAGGCTTTTTGATATGTTTAGAGTTTAGGGTTTAAGACAATATGTCTTAGGAGATCACTTTTTGTCTTGGTAAACAACAAATTGTCATTTGCAATGAATGAGAAACATAAAGTATCTTATATTTTGTAAAATAACAAAATGCACTGCTCAAAATTAAAGAATGTTAAATTAGTTCTTTTTTCTTAAGAAAATACATCGTGTAAAATAAAAAGAACCATGATTGATATTAAATTATTAATGCATTAAACCCTATAATACATCTATTCAAACCTTTAAAAAGAAAATTACCCACATTTTGTCAAATCGGCCCCAAATCCAAGCGATATTCGAATCAGCCTAAAGGTGCACTAGATCATTTTGTATGGGAGTTGCTTAAAAATTTTGGTTTTACAAATGAGGAAATGAGGAGATAATAGCGCACGTGCCGGAACTTTCAGAATTAGAGTCATTTATGATAAGTGATTTTTAAATTAATATACTATATTCACATTTTATAATACTATAAAATATATATTTATTTGCGGAGACAATTACAGTTGAAGAAATTGTCAGAAATCCACGTCCCTCAAAGCCAATGTGAAAGTAAAGAGAAGATTAGGGAGGGTGTTCAAACTGAAATTGAAAGTAGATAGAACTCCCAAAGATGGGAGCGGGTTGAGCCTTAATAAGGCTATTATTATACTAGTGTATGATGTTTTTGGATGATAACTCTACGAACCAATAAACATTTTATAACGTTAATTATTTTTTTGAACCATAAAGTTGTTTGAGAAAATATACTTTTTTCTTATTACGGTCTTCAACATCCACTGTTGCGTCACTTTCGTCATTAGGATAAGAAGTGATATGCATTGAGGTTAGACAACAGGGTCTTATTAACAGCACTGCATTAGAATTCATTCATGATTTTAAATGTTTATAAGAGCAATTGGAAGAAATGGATATCACATTACCGAATTCAAAAGCTAAGGAACATAGAAAGTTAGTGATTTATAAAATGTGAATATTCTTGATTAGAATGTTTATAGATATACAAAAGTTCCTTAACTCAATGGAAAGAATAGCAAAAGCAAGTGGTCTGGGTGCGATACTTCGGGAGAGACTTGTAGTGAATGAACTTGTCATGGTGTTAACTGAAAGCTACATGAAATTGTTTGAAGTTCACAAAGAATGAACTTGTTGGAAGTTACACAAGTCCCATATACACTTTATTATGTCAGGCCCAATGATATGTAATATACTATGAACATAAATGTGTAACTTTTTATGATTCTCATGAATGTCAATATTTTCTTCTCCATTACTTATACCAAAACGATACAAAATGATATAATAACCTTAGAAAGCTCTTATATTATCATTAATTTGAATACAGTAACGCACAAACGTGATTGGCCTTAAACAATAGCATAATAACCAAAACATTGAAAACGATGAAAGCCACATACAAACAATCAAAAATCTGGTCATGAACACCAGCCTGCTATTGTGTGATTCAAATGGTGTTTGCATATTAGATTCAGAAGGATGCTACTCATTTATCTTACCCAACTGTTTCTGCATTTCAATAAAATTCTCTTTGTTATAAATTATTAGGTAGTTCTTCATTGTACCACTCAAAATACCTACAATCTACATACTTATCTGGAAAATAAGAGGAACCAAAGTAACAATTACGTGGGTTTTTATCGCTCCAAGAAGCTGAAAACTTAGATTTAATATCATGCTTACAACTACGAAGTAGTAGATTTATTTGTATTTATATGTTACTTTGGAAGCTTAAGTCAGTCGAACGAGAGTGTTAGTGTATCCTATATTGTTGTGACACAGTCCTATAAGTTTGTATATATGTTGGAGTCTCTCCTATCTCCACAAGGGCTCTTTTGGAGAGACACTTTATATGTGGAGCCCAAGAGTGTCTCTCCAAAAGAGCCCTTGTAGAGATAGGAGAGGCTTCAACATATATACAAACGTATATGACCGTGTCGCATCAATGTGGGATACACTAACACTCCCCCTCAGAGACGTAGGCTCGATGAGGTTATAGGGGTGCGAGACACCGACTCTGATACCATGTAAGTATATGTGGAGCCCAACAGCGTCTCTCCAAAAGAGCCCTTGTGGAGATAGGAGAAACTCCAACATATATATAGTACCGTGTAGCACCAATGTGAGATACACTATGAGAGCGCATAGCCATTATTTTTTTTCCGTACGTTGTGGGGATCGACTACCACAACATACAATTTATACAAAAGCATGTCCAGATGGAAATTCCAGTATCTGAGGTGGCTATTCCAAAATCTGGAATAGACTTTTGATTGACATATAGTCAGTCCAGAACGTACTGTTTTTTTGTCTGAAATATGCAAAATTTATACAAGTCACTCAAAATAGCACTATAGTTGTAAAACAAAACATCGTAAATTACTAAATTTCCAGCCACACGCCTAAAATTGTAACATATACTTTTTTAATAGATCAGTACAACTTCGTCTAATTTTACTAACATCTTCACCCGTTCTGCCATAAACATGTCATGCTCCATATTCGGACCACCAATCCATTTTTCGCCACTTAATTTTTCTCTTAGTATTTGTTACGCATTTAAGCTTTTATTTCAGCTCTGCTAAGAGAATGTCTACATGTTTATCAAGTATTCAACTCTTTTCTAAGTCCCTCAAATTATTCTACAACATTCGTCATTGCTTTTAAATATATAATTGGACATCTTAGTTAGTAGCGGCCTAACACGATAGAAATATAAATGATATGGTGGATGATTTCTAATAAATGAAGTAAGATTGGAATAACAATAACATTCTTTCTTTCTTTTTTTATCGGCAATTAAATACTTTCTTACCATCGTTTTTGTGGATATCCTTATATAATTTGCCATGTGAGAAAAACCTAAATTTCTTTTTTATAAACCGCAAGCAATTAAATTCATTACAAAAGCCAAGCAAGTAGCTAGCATAAAGTAATAAAGAGAGTCTATACATCAATAACATTTTTGCTAGTATTTTTTCTTCCACGACCAAACTCAAAAAACCCTCCGGTTTCAGCATAGACATGGAGGACAGAAATAATTCCTCGGCTTTCCATGGCTGTCGCTTATAGTCGATCAATTTTGACCTAACTTATTTTTCAACATTTGTTGTCCGAGGCGGCGGCAGCGGTGGTGGTGGTGCTGCTGGCGGCGGCGTCATCAACAATTAGTTATGGGGCGGATAATGGAGTGGGCGGGTAAGCCAAACCATTTGGGAGGATTACCAAGGAGGACGGTGATAATGGCGGTCGGAGCATTCGCTAAAGCGGTTGCGAATATCCTAAACTCTACATCCGTTCATAACGCAGACACTCTCCTTAACCTCGTCAGATCTCGACCTCCTGGTGTTCCTCTCATCACCGTTAGCAATCACATGTCCACGTCAGTTAGTTAGTCTCTCTTTCATTACTTCTCTTCAATTCAATGATCGCTCTTCTTCACTTCTCTTCAATTTGATGATCCGAATGAAATTAGGCTTGTACTTGACCAATTGCAGTTGAATAAGCCATAAGGTTCTCTGATGTTTGATTAGATATTATTGCTTGAGGTAAAATGTCAGTTATATAAACCTTTTTTGATCTCAGAAATACCGATATAGGGTTTTTCTTGTGTTAATCGAATACTACAGGCTCTATTGAACTTAGGCTGCTTAAAATTCTGAAATTCCATCCGTTGGAGTTTTCGATCATCTGATTTTGATTCCGATTTGTTCAAGACTCAAGTCAAAATGCGCAGTGGAAATTTCAGGAATTTTTTAGCATTGCTTATAGTTCAGTTGTGTTCTTACAGGTTGGATGATCCAGTTATGTGGGGATTCAAAGGCTTCCCAACATGTAATGCAGATCTGCAACGATGGGTACTAGCTGCTGAAGACATTTGCTTCAAAAATCCGGTTCTTTCATATTTTTTCAGGCTTGGTGTGTGATTATTTGTATGGTTTTTGATGTTTACATATGAAGTTCTTGCATTTCCATTTGAATCATAAGTCCCTGCATGCTTTCCCTCATTTATTTTTTTCTTCCAAGTTTCCCAAGCATGTCATCATTTCCAGATTTGCCCCCATTTATAAATTTCTGAACTATCAGAAGAAAATATAGGTTTTTTGCTATGAAAAGACGTAGAATGATGGTGGAAATGATAATTTATGAATTCTGAAATTCAAGTGGTTGGTAGTTTCTTTTCAGTGCATACATGTATCTGTTATTTCCTTGATTTGTAAATCTTTTACAGCCTTTAAAAAATGTTAAAATCCACAGGAAAATGCATTCCAATTACAAGGGGTGGTGGAATTTATCAAGAACACATGAATGAAGCTCTTGATCGATTAAGTAATGGTGATTGGGTACTTTCTCAATTTTTCTTTAATTTTTACCAGTAACCCGTTTAACCAATTGAAACAAGGTTGCATAAATTTGTAAAAGAAAGTGAAATAGTATTTTGCATAAATCAACAAATCAGTAAAACATTGTTCCATAAACAAGCATTTCACCTTTTTCCCAATTTATGCAACATAGTGACTTCGTGTTAGTTTCATATATTGTTAAAGAATGAAACATTGTTGCATAAATAAGTGTTTAATTGTTGATCAATTTTTGATTGGACAGCTACACACGTTTCCTGAAGGAAAAGTGTGTCAGGAAGATGAACCAATAAGACGACTGAAGTGGGGGACCGCGAGTCTCATTGCGCGTTCCCCTATAACCCCAATCGTATTACCAATTGTTCATCATGGTTTTGAGAAGGTAAATTCGGTTTACTTTTTAGGGACCTCTATAATTACTAATATATCCTTATAAAATTTGAAATTACGTATATATATCCTTACAAACCCTAAAAAATTACATATATACCCAAAAGATTAAATTAATAATAATTAATCATTTTGAAAATTAAAAAACTATTTTTAATTCTATTTTTTATAGTTTTAAAAACTAATTAAATTGTGACATTACCATACTACCATTGTCCCAATTTTTCCAAACATATCAAATTTTACAATTTCTTATCATTCGATATGGAATCTGCAGTTATAGTTGAATCAGTCGTGATCAGTTGTTTAAGCGTAAAGGAGTTGTCGATTATAGAAGGATTTCATAAGGGTATCTTAGTAACTTGGGTATGATCTAGTTCAAAAACTGTTTTTAATTCTTTTTAAAGATTAGTTATTAGTAAATTAATCATTTGGGTATATATGTGATTTTTTAAGATTTCTAAGGATATATACGTAATTTTAAATTTTATAAGGATGTATACGTAATTATAGAAGTTTGTAAGGACGTAAATGAAATTCTCCCTTTTTTATGGTTTATATTACCAAAAGACGATAATACCCACAAAGGGATAAAGACTATTTATGGGAAACAAACTATCCTCCTAATTGTCTTGAAAACACCCGTATGCAAATTTTATTACATCAAGAGGTAACCAACTATAAAATGGTTGGACCAAAATACTAAAGAAAGTTTGGACCAAATTCATAACAAAATTTAAAATTTTGGGCCAAATTTGTAAAAACTGAAAGCTGGTTTCCCATAAATGGTCGTGTGGGCTTTCCTTGGTATACCAAGTACCCATAACACAACTTACTTTCACCATTTTGTCAATTTGCCCACTTTAACTATTTTCTATAATGACAAATCATTGTTACAAAAACTAATTTTCCCTGATTACCCGATTTTGGAAAACGTTAAAATACAGAAAACCAAAACGTACTTTCAACTTTATTATTATTATTATTATTATTATTACTATTATTATATCAATGGCTCAATGGATAGCGAATAATAGTTGAGTTGCTAAATCCATAAAATGGTGAAAGTACATTGTATTATACTAAATTTCTCTTCATATCAAAATATTCAAAACCAGGTAACTACAAATAAATGGTGAAAAAAAAAAGTAAAATGGCTTAAATCACTACAGAAAATAATTAAGCAGCTAAAACAATAATTTTTTATTTTTCATTTATTTTACTCTAATTCTTTTTCAAGGTATGCACATGTCCTTCTGGGCATTGTGCTTTTAAGTCAGTCACTGTGTACCTGATTTACATCTCACATGATATCAGTAAAAGACCAACCATTTTTGCATAAACAAAACATGGTTCTAAAATCTTTATATAATTTCTTTCACAGGTGATGCCTGAAAAATATACTTTTGGAAAACGACCTCCTATACCATTATGGAAAAAGAACATAAAAATAATCGTAGGTGAGCCAATAAAATTTGATATTGCAAAATTGAAGCAAACGGCTCTTTCCACATCTAGAAATTTACCGTCTTCTGAAAACCGCGGTTGGCCGCCTTTTGGTGGACTGGATGAGGTGTCACAAAGATGCCTTTACATCGATATTTCAGAACGGATTCAGAATGTTCTAGAAAGGTTACGGGTTTTAGGTAGGTAGGTAGTCAAAGGTGTGAAACGTTTTTGTTATTTGTACCTTTGGGGGCCTATTTTGTTGTGTCTCATTTGAAGCATGCATTTTATAGGAATATTGATTTTGTTTATTGAAATTGTAATAGAGATATTTGGTTTTATATTGATATTTAATAAAACATGTATTAATAAACAAATATAAAAGTAATCTTTTTTGACGTGGCCATTTGTTTTGATGTTGTCTTGTCGACATATGTATGTTGTCCTCGCTCCGGTTGCTGACACTCTTCATTATCATGGTGGTGTTGTTTTGGCGTTTTGGTAGGATCTTAATATTTAAGATCTGAATTTTTAAGAGGTCTGAATTTCTAAAAGGGTCTGAATTTTTAAGATCTAAACGTTTAACATGTTGTTCGGTTGGAACCTCAGAATTGTTGTAGTATGGTAGGTTGGGGGTAGGTGAGTAAGGTGGTGGTAGGTGGGGTGGTATGGGCATGGGGTAGGATGTGGTGGGTGGGTTGTGGTGCGGTGGGCGTGACTATGGGTGCCTCTTAATTTTATTTAGACATGGTTCCACCTCTTAATTTTTAAGAGGCTGCTGACAGATTAAAAGGCTTTTATTCAGATGGTATCAAACGCACTTAATCTGCAAATTAAGAGACTGAATTAAGAGGCTATCAAACATGGCCTAAGCCTTGGGGTGTTGTCGAGTTTGTTTGGTGCAGTTTTAGTTTTGGATAGTTTCTGTATAGTCTTTCATGTATGCTTTATTTTTTCGGCCCAGCTCCCCGCTAGTTGGACTTTTTGTACTTTGTTTTATTTTTTTTTTTCATTGAAGCTTGTTGTTCTAAAAAAAAAAGATAATCACTAAGACATAATGCGTATTGACGCGTGGTTAATGCATAACATAAAGGGTTATATTTTGAGAAGAGAAATCATATATACTCTTATATTTTTCTTCTATTTATCTTTCTGTTAATTGCAAGTGTCATATTTAATTAAATTAATAATATTTTAAGACACTTGTCATTATTTAATATATGTAGGAAGATGAATAAGAAGAAAATGTAGGAGGAAATATGATTTCTTATTTGAAAAAGAGCAATTTACTTTTATTTATCTGTTTATTATAGTATATTATTTGTATTTTTTGTTAAAATATTGTATTTTGAAATTTATATCCTATTACAAGAATGCCATTTTAATTAAAATAACAATTTTGATTTTTTAAAGTGTAATATTGTAATAAGAAAAAGTCAAAAATATAATGTTATAATAATGTTGTGGATAAAGTAAGATTAGAATGCTATAACATTGAAATAACTTCAATTACATAATTATTTTGTTTTGCATTTAGTCTTTATATAAGTTAAGATTAATCATAAATTACTTGCATGATTAAGCTTGATGATAAGATCCTTTACTTTCTAGGTAACACTTTTCATAAAACCAAGCGCACATTCTTGGCTTTTTGATTGTCAACTCGACATCATCATGTTTTTTATTATTTTCTTTTTATCTAGAAAATTGTTATACTTTAGTATCTGTCATTTTTTAATAAATATATAAAAATATAATTTATTTATAAATAAATTCAAAATTATAACAAGTCTAGTTGGTATGTTATTTTTTTCTTATTTCAATTTTTACCCTTTAATCAACACTCCTATTATTTGATATTTACGCTTTTAATTGGCAAAACATCAACCAATTACATGTGAGTATTTATAAAATTTAGAAATTGTACTTTATAGAGTACATGTTGTTATACTCTTTACCATTTTCTTTAAATATGTGGTTATGTATTGAATTAAAAAAAGTAATGTGGATGTGAATTAAGATACGGAATGACATTATGGTAAATGTTCACAAAATAAGATCGTTGGAAGAGGATATAGGCACGATGGTTTTCTCTCGTGCCCAACCTCAAAATGTAGGGATTTTAGCGTCCGAGGTTATTCTCGTATCTAGCACAGTGTCACATGACATCCACCGCCATACCAATGTGGGTGTACACCCTATATTGGATATAGTTTATTATTAGCTGTCATTGCTTTATTCGTTTATGTTTATCTACTTATTTGTTATTCCCGTCATTCTAGATTAGTTTGTTATTTGCTTATTCATTGTAATGTTTATAAACCTTCATTGGCGTATTGAATGAATAAGCAGAACATTATTATTCTAAACTCTATACCATCGTTTTCTAGATGGTATCAGAGCAGTGTTTACAACCTTAATCGTATCTGCTTCCGCTAAGATATGACGGGAGGTCCGAAAGACAAAGACAAGGATGGAGAAGGATCCGGTGGCAGGTTTGATCACAATTCACCCTATTACCTTCACCCATCCGATGTACCGAAACAGCTTCATGTCAATGAAGTGCTCTCCGGCGCCAACTATTCCGAATGGAGGCAGGAGATGGAAAATCTCCTGTTTGCCAAAAACAAATTTGAATTTGTCGATGGTACAATTCAGAAACCAGAAAAGGGAACTAAAGAATACATGCCCTGGATGCGGTGTGACGCCATGATAAAGGGCTGGCTTACCACTGCGATGGAGAAGGGAATACGCGACAATGTAAAATACGCGAACACGGCTGCGCAAATCTGGAACGACCTTCATGAACGTTTTGGAAAGGAGAGTTCGCCAAGAGCATATGAGTTGAAGCAGAAAATTGCAGCCACACGCCAAGACGGTAACTCTGTTTCAGTTTATTACACTAAATTACGTACACTATGGGATGAGACGTCCTCGATTCTTCCTTTTCCAAGATGTTCCTGTAACAATTGCTCCTGTGAAGTCGGTAAACAATTAGTTGAATTCCAAGAAAAAGAACGATTGTATCAATTTTTAATGGGTTTGGATTCATAATTTTCGGTAATTAAAACACAGATTCTAGCAACAAAACCTACTCCTTCGTTGGTAGTGGTGTATCACTTAGTCGCCGAGGACGAAAGACAAAGAGCCCTATCTGATGACAAGAAAACCCCACCTGAACCGGCTGCGTTCAAAACCTTCCAGATGAAGGGAGGTGGTTCCAAACCGATGAACAAAGAATCAAATTCCAAATGGGCGAATAAGGAAGTAAAAGATAAAAAAGACGAGTACTGTACCCACTGCAACAAGGGTGGTCACAAACGAGATGGTTGTTTCAAATTGGTGGGATACCCAGATTGGTGGACTGGCAAGAAAACAACAGACAAGCCCAAAACCATGGTAGCTCATACAGAAATAGAAGATAGCCCGATACCCGAATTGACCAAAGAACAATACCAAATGTTTGTGAAACATTTTAGTTCCCCAAAGGCTGATGCTGAGACAGTTCGAAGTGCTAACATGGCTGGTAAGGCAGACTGGGTCGTTGATTCAGGTTGTACGGAACATATTACTCACACTCCTCAATTACTTACAAATAAATTTGCTACTCCTTTTGAACCACCTTTTTTTATAACTAATGGGGACTCCATACCTATTAAGGAAAAGGGAGACTGTACCATCCCAGGGGGAGTAAAAATCAGCGGGGTCTTATGTGTTCCAAATTTCAAGTGCAATCTCCTTTCTGTCAGCCGTATTAGCAGTGATTTACAATGTGCTGTAACCTTTTTCCCTGATTTTTGTTTTATGCAGAAGCTCTACATCAGGAACTTGATTGGTGCGGGTAGACGCCGAGGGGGGTTTTACCGAATGGGGATGACTCACGACAGAAGAGCCATGGCAACCACGACGGATGTTTGGCACAGAAGGTTAGGTCATGCCTCAAAGGAAAAGCTTTCAAGAGTTAATTTTCTTAAGAACAATCCAGTTAATTTGAGTGAAAAAGTTTGTGATTCTTGTGCTAAGGCTAAATTAGTCAGAACACCGTTTCCTATTAGTCATAATAAAACCAGTCATATTTTTGAGCTAATCCATTGTGATATTTGGGGGGGTTACAGAATACCCTCATACACGAATGCAAATTATTTTCTCACTTTAGTTGATGATTACAGTCGGGTCGTTTGGGTTTTTCTCATTAAGCACAAGAATGATGCTAATACTTGTTTAATTAATTTCCATAAAATGGTGAAGGTCCAGTTTGATAAAAACATTAAAAGATTTCGTTGTGACAATGGAGGTGAGTTTACTTCCAATTTTATGCGTGAATTTTATAACAAAGAAGGTATCCTACTTGAAACCACTTGCCTACACACACCACAACAAAATGGTGTTGTGGAGAGAAAACACCGACATTTGTTGGAGACTGCTCGGGCAATTCGGTTTCAAGCAAATGTTCCAAAGAAATTTGGGGTGAATGTATTCTTACAGCCGCCTACATAATTAATAGGCTACCTTCAAAAACTATCAAGAATAAGACACCGTACGAAATTATTTGGAATGCAAGCCCCTCATATGATCACATGAAAATATTCGGCTGTCTCGCATATCATAAAAACACAAATACAAATGGGGATAAATTTGAGCAAAGAGGAAAACCAGGGGTATTTTTGGGATATCCACAAGGCACTAAAGGGTATAAAATTTATGATATAGAGTCCAAGAAAATAATAGTAAGTCGGGATGTGATTTTTGATGAAAAAAATTTCCCTTTCAAACCATTCATTCGGGATCTCAATTAGAAGTTGGCGAACCAACTAAAATTTCGAATGATTCTTGTGAGCATATACACACTGATGAACCCGAATTAAACCAAGCTAGGGAGGTCGATATGGACTCGGTAATCCACGATTAGTATGCATCAGATCATGAGAGTCCAAATGAGACAGGCCCAACAGTGCCGACTAGCCCAGTCTCGCCGAGTCTAGCTACCGATCGGAACTTCCCTATCAGCCCAGACCAACACGAGAGCATAACAGACAATATGAGCTCAAACTTGCAAAATGATATTGAAACTCCAGCCAGATCCACACGAACTCGAGTGCAGCCCTAAAGATTTAAAGATTTTCTCGTGAATCTCCCCGCTTCGGTTAGTCATCAACAACCCGACACCACTCAAGAATCCTCCACGGTACACCCCATATCCAGTTTTGTTTCTTATGAGAATTTCTCTAACAAACATAAATGTTTCCTTGTGGCCATTACTTCAAACAATGAGCCTAATTCCTTTTCTCAAGCTGCGAAAGACCCCCGATGGCGTGATGCTATGAAAAAAGAAATAAAGGCGCTCACGTCTAATGATACTTGGGAATTGGTCGAACTACCAAAAGGAAAAAGGGCCATTGATTACAAGTGGGTTTACAAGATCAAGTTCAATCCTGACGGGACCGTGGAAAGGTACAAAGCACGGCTAGTTGCAAAGGGGTTCACACAAATGGAGGGAGTTGACTACCATGACACCTTTGCTCCGGTAGCAAAACTTGTCACTGTTCGTACTCTTTTGGCTATTGCAACTAAGAAAGATTGGTTCATTCACCAGCTCGACGTGAACAACGCCTTCTTGCATGGCGATCTGGATGAAGAGGTATATATGAAGCTTCCCCAAGGGTTTGCCACAGACGACGACACTCGTGTTTGCCGTCTCAAAAGGTCACTTTACGGGTTAAAACAAGCTTCACGAAATTGGTATCACAAATTCACGGTTTTTTTGTCAAGTATTTGATTCTCTCGGTCCAAAGCCGACCATTCTTTGTTCATTTGGGACAAAAATGATACTTACATCGCTATCCTCGTTTATGTGGATGACGTTATAATTACTGGCAACAACATTACTCAAATACAACAAATCAAAACTCAGTTAGACAAAGCTTTCAGTATCAAAGATTTGGGTCAGTTAAAGTACTTTCTTGGCATAGAAGTTGCTAAAACAGAAAATGGGCTCGTTTTGAGCCTAAGGAAATATGTGCTCGATATTCTTCAAGACAGCGGCATGCTTGGTTGTAAGACAAGCAAGTTCCCTATTGAACAAAATGTGAAGCTTGATCGAGGTGAGAATGAAGAGAAAGTTGATCCAAGCCAATACCGACGGCTTGTGGGTAGGTTGTTATACCTCCAAGCCACGCGCCCAGATGTCACTTATTTCGTAAACATTCTAAGCCAATTTGTCGCTGATCCGAGACGCAACCACTTGGATGCTTTACATCGAGTCCTACACTATTTAAAGGGTACCGCTGGACAGGGAGTGCTTTTACCTAAAGATGGACAACCCCAGTTGACAGCTTTTTGTGACTCTGATTGGCTCGGTTGTCCTTACACAAGGCGCTCACGTACCGGGTATCTCATTATGCTTGGCGGGGCTCCTATTTCGTGGAAAACGAAGAAGCAGTCAGTGGTTTCACGGTCATCTGCAGAGGCGGAATATCGAGCTATGGCATCTACAGTTAGTGAAATTATTTGGATTCGTTGGCTTTTAAAAGACTTACAAGTTAACGTCACCTCTCCCACAGCTTTGTTTTGTGACAATCAGGCAGCCCGACACATTGCCAACAATCCCGTGTTCCATGAAAGGACGAAACACGTGGAGATGGACTGTTTCTTTGTCCGTGAGCGTGTACTTTCTAAGAAAATAATACCAATGAAGATTGATAGCAAGCTCCAAGTCGCTGACTTACTCACAAAAGGCCTTGGTTCGGTTCAGTTCCATTTTTTGCTTGGCAAGATGGGCGTTATTGACTTACACGCTCCATCTTGAGGGGGAGTATTGGATATAGTTTATTATTAGCTGTCATTGCTTTATCCGTTTATGTTTATCTACGTATTTGTTATTCCCGTCATTCTAGATTAGTTTGTTATTTGCTTATCCATTGTAATCTTTATAAACCTTTATTGGCGTATTGAATGAATAAGCAGAACATTATTATTCCAAACTCTATACCATCGTTTTCTAGACCCTATGGTCTAAATAACGATTTGATTCCACCTTAAAGTAGACCATGAAAACATACAACCAACCTATCATTAGACCATGGGTTGTATTTCTACTGTGGCATGCAATGGCTATCATGTGACATTGTAATTGGTGTAGAAACACCACCTCAAACGCTAAAATCCCCACATAATGAGGTCGGCCACGGGAGAAAACCATAGTGTCTCTCTCTTCATCCAAGCATCTCATTTTATAAACATTTACCATAATGTCATTCGCCATCGTAATTTACATCCATATTACTTTTTTATTCAATACATATCTATATATTAAAGAAAATGGCAAAGAATATAATATTATTTTTTCTTAGAAAATAGAACGTCTGAATTATACATATAGCATAACATGTAATCAGTTGCTATTTTGTCAATTAAAAGCTTAAATACCAAATAATACTGTTGGCTAATTTCTTACAACATAGGTAAGGCCGAAGGGTATGCCACACGCGCCTACCCCAACCCCCCCCCCCCCCACCCCCCCGCGCGTCCTCCAAGGCATGCGTCCACCGGTAGTCATCCCAGGCACGCGTGAAGACATCGATTTTTTTCAAATTTTTTGCCCGTTGCTTTTTGTTGTGACTGTTAGAAATAATTTTTTTTTTCAGTTTTTATTTAAAATTTCACTCTCTCTCTCTCTCTCTATATATATATATATATATATATATATATATATATATATATATATATATATATATATATATATATATATATATATATATATATATATATATATATATATATATATATATATATATATATATACATTTCAAACACATATCACACACAACATCAAATACAAAATTACATTTTCTCTTATGGATTTCCATTTGGATTCTGAAGACTCGGGTGATGATTTGGTATTCGCGGCAATGATGGAAGTCGCGAATATTTTCGTAAACTAAACAGAAACTCCGGAAAAAAGGCAGCGATTAGCGGCGAAAAATAGAAACCGCGAAGAATGACACGAAAAATTTATTCGCGACTATTTTTCCGAAGATTGCGTGTATGACGACAAGGATTTCAAAAGCCGGTTTCGTTTGACCTGATCGATGTTTCTACGGATCGTGCACGATTTGGAAGCCAACTACGAACTTTTCCAAATGCGATACGACGGACGAGGCAAAAGGGGTTTTACGCCACACCAAAAATGTGGAGCAGCTCTTCGTCTTTTGGGTTATGGATACACTTTTGACGCCGTGGACGAATACTTGCGGATGTCGGCAAAAACCGCTCGGGAAAGTATGTATGCTTTTTGTGAATATATTTATGAGTTGTACGGTCCTATTTATTTGCGAAAACCCACACGAAACGATGTTGAAGAACTATATGCGGCACATCACCAGTCACATGGTCTACCGGGTATGCTCGGTAGCATAGATTGTACGCATTGGGATTGGGCAAATTGTCCAAACGCGTGGAAAGGACAACACACCGGAGGTCATCACGGCACACCTTCCCTAATACTAGAAGCGGTGGCGTCACAAGATTTATGGATTTGGCATGCGTACTTTGGGGTTCTGGGGGCGAACAACGATCTAAACGTTCTAGATTCATCGCCGATATTCAATGATATCCTACTAGGCAAATCGGCCGACGTTCCGTTTAAAGTTAACGACTCCGAATACCCACGTGGGTATTTACTCACCGACGATATATATCCAAATTATTCCACATTTGTAAAGGCGTACCAACACCTGATTGACGAGAAACGGGTACTATTCACGCAACGTCAAGAGTCCGCACGGAAAGATGTGGAACGTGCATTCGGTGTCCTAAAAAAGAGATGGACTATAGTGCAAAACCCGTCACGAGCGTGTCACCTCGACAACATACGCAAAGTAATGTACGGTGTTATCGTATTACACAATATGATAATTGAAGAAAAATGTCGGAATATTTGCATCTACCAACCTCATCATATGACACAGGTGCCGACACAATTTGTTCCCGGTAGCGAGTCATACTTTAGTCGCGTACTAGAAATACACAATGCGGAAATGAATGCCAATCTCCGACACGATTTGACGGAGTACGTGTACGCGAATTGCAACGACGAAACCGACGACGATGACGACTAGGAAATGTTTTTTTTATATATTTTTTAATTTAATGTAATGTTTTTTTATTTTAATATTATGGTTTTTAATTAATATAAAGTTTTTATTTAAATTTAATTTAATGTTTGCTTTTAATTAAAAAAACGTAAAATAAAAATGTGACGTGGAAATTAAAATGGTAGTCATGGTTGTCATACACATCCCTAGTGGAAGCCTTGGGAGTCCTGGTGACATGACGCTGACGTAGCGGATGTCTTGGGTTGTCATGCACACCCTTTAGCCTAATTGACTCTAGAAAAAAAAAATATATCATAATCTTTTTTATATTTGGGAGAAGGAGTTGACAGTTTTAAAAGGTAAATACAAAAATAAGAAAAAAAAACATATTAACTAACATTGTTTTTTATTTGAATTTATTATAGATAAATTATATTTCGTATGTTTATTAGAAGAACCTAAAAAGTGAGAGACAATGAGAATGAGAAGTAACTATTCCCTAAGTAGAAAGAAAATAAAAGAAATCAATATGACGTTAACTTGGAATAAAAAATGAAAAGCGAAAGAAGTGAAAGACGGCCCTAGAGAAATAGCAAAAATGAACGCCGCAAACAACCACCGCCTCATCGCCTTCACCACACCGGAAAACTACGCCCCCCGTCTCTCCCACCTCATCCAACTCAAGGATTGGACCCCTCTCTGGTACCCCACCATCGCCGTCGAACCCACCACCCACACCAAATCATCTCTCCTCCGTTACCTTTCACCTCCAACTCCTCTAATTAATCAATTCTCCGCCCTCGCTTTCACCTCACGCTCAGGAATCTCAGCCTTCTCCGACGCCTTATCGGAACTCAACTCAACACCATTATCCCCATCCGGCGAGGATTTCACAGTTTGTGCCCTCGGAAAGGACTCGGAATTAATCGATAACTTATTCGTAAGTAAAATCTGTAGCAATAGTGAGAGAATCAAGGTTTTGGTTCCTGAAGTACCGACGCCGGCGGGTCTGGTGGAGTCGTTGGGGTACGGACTTGGCCGGAGAATGTTGTGTCCGGTGCCATTGGTGGTGGGGTTGGAAGAACCGCTGGTTGTTCCCAATTTCATACGAGACCTGGAGACAAAGGGGTGGGTGGCGGTGAGGGTGAATGCATACGAGACACGGTGGATGGGAGCTGAGTGTGCGGCGGCGTTGGTGAAGAGAAACGGCGGTTGTGGGGTGGATGCAATAGTGTTCACGAGTACAGGGGAAGTGGAAGGGATGTTGAAGAGTTTGAGAGCGATGGGTTTGGATTGGGAGGCGGCGTTGAGGGAGAATCCAGGGATGGTGGTGGCGGCGCATGGGCCGGTGACGGCGGCCGGAGCAAAGAGTCTGGGGGTTGATGTGAACGTGGTGAGTAGTAGGTTTGGAAGCTTCAATGGTGTTGTAGATGCTCTTGCTTTATTATGGAATAATTAAGTAATCCCTTTAAAGAAAGACTTGTTTTGACTTGTACAAGTTGCCTTCAAAGTTGTACAATCCTTTTATTTGTGTTAAAAAGGGGAATACCATTTTCATTTTTTAGTTAAACTAGGCTAATGTTGTATAATAAAGATTGTTTTTTACCAAAAATGATCAAATGATCATTTTATCTTTTTACACATGGGAACTTGTAAGTTTTAAGTTTTATT
Source organism: Cichorium intybus (assembly GCA_023525715.1). Lineage (NCBI taxonomy): Eukaryota > Viridiplantae > Streptophyta > Magnoliopsida > Asterales > Asteraceae > Cichorium > Cichorium intybus. Next base: position 123,647,284 of record CM042010.1, read on the forward strand.
ATATGCTCAGACTTTTTGTACGAATAACCCGCAATTTTATTAAAGATCGTGTGTTAAACATTGAATCACACTTATAACAGTAATACCAATATTAAAAATAAATAAAAATATAAAAAGTTTCAATTCTACAAATACCATTTCCATATTCCAAATCCTCTATATACTCACCAAGACAAAGAAAACAAATTTTGTATTCAAACCTACATCTTCCAAGCCAATTAATTTACTATGCTAATGTGTCCATAAGAAACCATGAACCTTTCAATCACTCACCCAAGCCCATGTCAAACGGCATGGCTCGAACCACCAGTGGTGCACTCACCCGCACCTTCTCACTCCTCCATTGCAACCAACCAAACACATAGCCACGAGTCGGGCCGGAGAATCTAAAAGTGGCGGTGAAGCTCATTTTCCGGCCATATCCATCAAACACGAGACTCCTTGGGACAATATCGACCTCCACCCCATGTGGCGGAGCCACCATGGCCCGAAAAATGGTTTTTTTGTCCGAGTTGCCGACGTAAGTCAAAGTTCTAGTCACCGAGAAGTTTGACTTTAGATAGGGTATTACAATTGACGGGTAGTTAAGGCTTGAGGGCGATGAGGTAGGTAGGTTTTCGCAAGTGGTATTGTCTCGAGTGATGAGGCGAAGTGATTTTTGGTCATAGCCGATTGAGCATAGAAACGCTTTGTAATCCACGGTAGTTGAGTCATAGACTAGACCGGGGTTGAGGACCGTTGTGGGGTCAACAAAGCCCGAACCGTAGTCAAACGGGTTCCCTCGTCGACCTTCGGGGTCGACTCTCATTGGTTTTCCGGCCTTGTCAAAACTTGATGCTGCATGAGATACGAATAGGATAAACTTTAGGTTTATGACATTAAGCCGTATTAGACATTGTAGAATATGTTGTACTGCATTTGACGTGTATTGGACTGAGATTGTGACTAACGTCAAGTCGACAAAAATTGCAATTTTTTGTCTCACCTAAAAAAGTGGAACAGGGGCTCACTCTCGATCTCTCATCTGTGTAAAAGACGTAAATTCCATCCTCATCCTCATCATTGAAAAAACCCCTAAAACACTTGTCCAGTTCCGTCCCGTTCTTTCCCCGTGTAACAAACGCAGCCTAAGGCTGCGTTTGTTACATAGGATAGGACGGGACTGGACAAGCTTTTCAAGGATATTTTTTATGATGAGAACGAGGAGGGAATTTACATCTTTTACACAGACGAGAGATCGAGAGCTAGTCCTGTCCCACCTTTTTAGGCGAGACAAAATGATTGCAATTTTTTTGTCTCGTTGCCAAATCATGGTACAACATATTAAGTGCCTTAAAGTACAAATAAAGTTGTTACCAGTTGTCATGATAGCAGATTTAATTGCAGAAGGAGACCATGTGGGATGGACCGCTTTAATCAAGGCTACAATCCCAGTTACATGAGGACAAGCCATGGAAGTTCCAGAGAGAATATTGTACTTCATTTTTTGCCCAATTGCCGGTGACCATGCTGCGAGAATATTTAATCCCGGAGCCGCAACATCAGGCTACAAAACAATTGTAAGCGTTAAGTTACATATTGTTATTGTCCATAAAAGATGCAAGTAAGTTGCTATTACATGTAAAAGAACAAATTATTAGGTATGTTGCTTATATTGGTAAAAAATAAAGTATGTTGCGACATTCTGCAATTTGACATTTTCTTTATGTAAGGTATGTATTCAAACCTTTAAAATTTCCGGGGTTAATCCATTGGGACCTTTCGATGAAAATGATGCTACACGAGGAGCCGGTTTAGATCCTAATACAGCCTCTGACGCGTAAATCCGTGAACTTGGCCTCCTATCATAGATGGGAAAAAAGTTTTAACATAGGCCCCTTTTATTATACAGGACTGGACATGACATGACACTACATGGTCGTGTACTGTGTTTGACATACATCAAGACTTGATATGAAAAGGACAATAATTGCAACTTTTTGTCTCTTCCAATAAAAGTTGGAACAAAGTGGGACCGGGACATAGACTTGCTTTCAATCTTTCCTCTATGCAAAAAGACAAAAATGCATGTCATCGTCTTCATAAAAAATAGCCCTAGAAAGCTTGGACAAGTGGCGTAAGACATACGAACCGTGTCTTGTTAATATATGATAAAATCCGATTTCCGACTTTTTTCCCGACAATAGCGGCCGGAATCACGAACGGAATCGCAACATCGACGTTTTCATCAATAAGAATCATTCCGATTCCGCCGGCTTCTTTCACGACCTCGCTCTTTCGCACCTTGGATTCCGATGAACGCTCGGCATGCCGACATAACAAAACCTTCCCTCTTGTTTTCGTATAATTTAATGAGCTTTCTAAGCAATAACTGCACCACAAATGTAAATATTTCAAAATTTTATGTTAATCGATAATATCATGTGCTTTTTAACAATGCACAAAAGTACCTGTTGCTTCACCTGGATTGATACGGAGTGAAGTAACCCCCGTTTGCTATTGAAGCCGATATGATTCTCGCCGGTGCTCCCATTTGAAGCACACTTAAACTTTCACCCTGTCAAGATAAAAAATAATCCAAAATATTAAATTATTGATGTTTTGCTTGGATCAAAATGAATCGCCAATATTAAATTAACTTTCTAAATTATCATGTAATCACAAGATCAAGAAATACCTTCAACGTAACGCCGTTCCCCATTTCTAAATCAGCCGTAAACTCCCTATCAATGGAGGTCGCCGCCACCGTGATAATCCACGGAGCAAGATTCGTGGCGGACCCTTTTGCCCCTTCATTACCGACCGACGAAACAACCGATATTCCACGGCTAACCGCATGAAACGATCCAATTGAAATCGCATCGCTAAAATAGTCACCTTGAGGTGCATCGGGCCCTAACGATAATGATACAATATGAACCCCGTCACGAACGGCGTCGTCAAACGCGGCTAATAAATCGGCGTCGTAGCAACCGGAGTCCCAACAGGTTTTGTAGACTGCAACCCTGGCCATGGGGGCGCCGCCTCTCGCACCACCGCGAGCCAAACCCTTGTAGTTCATGTCGGAAACGTAGCGGCCGGCGGCTGTGGAGGCGGTGTGGGTTCCGTGACCGTTACTGTCGCGTGGTGATCGGAAAGTTTTTTTGTTCTTTGGATCATCGTCGAATTCTGAATTTTGGTTTTCGGCTTCGTATCCACTTAGATAGTATCTTGCACCTATCAGTTTCCTAAAAGAGAAAGACTAATGAAGTTAATAGGATGATTTATGTTGTTATTAAAAGTGAATTCATATAAAGAACATCATTTACGTTTTTCAAATTTCTTATAACTTTTGTCTTTCTAAAATTTCAATTTATAGAAGTTATCAAATAAACAGAAAATTGTCTATCCATTTTTGTTTTGTTCATATCCATTTTCTTAATACAAATCATTCTTTCCTCCAAACTTTATATGAATTTGTCCTTGTATTTATTTTTCTAAACTTGTAGTCATTTTACAAATATTTTGTAAGTATCATTTTGAAAGAGCCAACACCTAGGAAAATATAAACACTATATATAAGTGTTTCTATTTTACTTAACAGGGAAAGTCACCAAAATAGACTTTTTCATTAAGTCCAAATTTTTATAAATTGACACTCATTTATCAAATGTGCCGTGAACTTTTCAAATATTCTACTAATGAACTTTTCAAATATTCTACTAATATCATTTATCAGGAAGGCCTTAGATTGGATCTGAAACCAATCACAAGGTAACATTATTGTTTCATAAAAGAACAAACCTGAAAACCAATTATGGAAGTAATAATAATTCAATGATAATTGAAGAAGACCTGTTACAATGTGAGATGTTGAATTCTTCCCCCGATTGGCATTTTCCTTTCCAACCAGCTGGCACCGGAGGCATGTCCACATCACTAAAACTTTCCGATTCCGGCCATATTCCTATACTTACACAAGCATTTTTAATAAATTCAAACAGAAACAAAACAACAAAAGTACTGCATTTGTTACATAAGAAACAGAACAACAGAACAGGCTGTACTGTATTTGTTACGTAATACATGACATAACACAACAGGTCGTATTGTGTCAAGTACTATGAATGAGAAAAAAATTGTAACATTTGTTCCACCGAAAAAGGTGGAACAAGGACGCTGTCTCATGTCTTGTTTATGCAAAAGACGTGAATTTCATCGTCATCCGAGATTGAGAAACATATAAAGAGGACCAAATGTGTAATTTTGATGGTGATATTTGTAAAGGAAGAATGTAATAATTGAAAGATGGAAAATTTATTTTACTTTTCCTAAAAAAGGAGATGAGTATAACATGATATGGAGATCTGTCTTTATGGTCCTAGAGAGAGGAGAGAGAAAGAGAGTATTTTCAATTAAGGTAATAAATGGGATGTCATGTGTTCTGTTTTCCATCAATGTAATACACAACAAATCCCCCATTTCTTTGTTCCCCCATACATACAGAAACTGACAGAAACAAGACCAGACAAATATCACGTGGATCCTATTTTATTAAAAACTAAAAAGGTTTTCTACAAGAAATAGCAATTTAATTTCATAGATTTGTTTATTATAACATCTTACTTTTATTTCTTCCTCTTACAACATTATCCGTTGAAAATTCTACCTAATAATTTCCATTGCTATAAATTGATAGATTTTTTAAAGTAAATCATAAATAAGAAAAAATATTAAAAGTACAAGGCCATAATTTGATTTTTTTTTCCAAAGTTTAATAAAAAAAAATAGTGAAAGTACAATTTTGTAATAGAAAGAAAACAAACATAATGGATAATAAAGAAATCAATGAAAGTACATGCAATTGTTTGCATCTAATCCTTGGATAAACGAAATTGTTGTTGAATATGAAATGACAAAGATGCCCTTAAGTTTACTATTGTTGTAGTTTATGGGAATCAAACCTGTATCAATGAAACCAATGATGACATTAACTTGATCTTTCGTTGAAAAACCTGGAATTTCCATGGTTTCTTCCCCAACAAGACCGATGAAATCCCATGAATGTGTTGTATGCAAACTTCGTCTTTTATTCTCAAAAACCGAAACCACCTCCGGCATCTCTGTAAATTTCATCATCGAATCACTAAATTGTCGATTAAAATCGAGAAATGAGTGAAACTTACTCGCAATGTGAAGAGCCTGGTCATCTGTTAATTTGGCTGCAAAACCTCTAAACCCGTGTTTGTAACTATACAAATGCGATGCGTGTGCTTCTTCAACACTGATTCAACCAAAATCACCGGTGAAAATGGGGAATCTAGAAAACCCAGATTTGAAAACTGAAATGGGATGTAATTACTAACCTTCCACTATGAACAGAAACAAGCATTTCATGATTTTTCGTCAAAATATCATCTGGGTCGTCACTATCATTGCCACCCATATACACCACATACACCTAATCCAAGAGCACCACCATTGTTAAACAAATCAAGAGCACATTTTCTTAAGAAAAAGACAGGAAAAAAGAAATAAGATCGAGAATATACCTTCGCGGAAGTTAAGATGGTAATCTGTGCAAGAGAAAGGCATATGAAAAGGCCGAAAAAAATATTGATAGTGGAACCCATTTCTGCAAGTCAGAAGTGGGTTTTAAGTTGTAAATGCAAGATTCTTTTAAGAAGGGAATTTATTGAAGAGAGCCAGACAGGGGAATTTGGGGGCAGTTTTGAAGTAAATAAAAGAAGACGCATGAAGAATGAGAGTAACGGGAGATTGGTCACAGGGATATTGTGGCGTATGTAGTGGGGTGAGTGATGCTGTCATGTACATTGAGAAGATGCCCAAATTACCAAATTTTGAATCCGATTGCCATGTTGCTATCATAATTTTGGTGTTAAATTAGGTAATTTGTTATTATAAATTCTTTTATTTGTTATATATATATATATATATATATATATATATATATATATATATATATATATATATATATATATATATATATATATATATATATATATATATATATATATATATATATATATATATATATAGAAGAAGGTTCAATGCAGAACCAAAAATATATTACCTAACTGCAGAACCAATTTTAAAACCCTTGGATTATAATATCAACGTCTTAGATTAAAAGGATACACCAGAAAATTATAGATCTTTCTGCAGGAGATTATTCAATAGACAAGGGTATATTGGGTAACGTAACGTAGCGACTCAAATCCTAATCTTCAGCCCCTGGCTATGGCTATGCGAATCACCCATTTCGTCCCACTGTTGGCCTCCGCTAAGAGAACCCCATCGTCGCCGCCTTCTCCAACTGCGCCTGCCCCTGGCTATAGTAGAAATAGCAATAATCAAAGAAACGAGGTTAGTGTGAAATTGAGCCTTCACGGTTAGGCTTTTAAACTGAATCGAGATTTTGTGTAGGAGTCGAGGAACGAACAATGGGGATCTGGTGGATCGAATCCTTCTAGGCGACTTCAACAGGTAATTGTTAATCCCTAGAGGAAGAAGTTAGTTCGATTATTCAACAAGTAATTGTTAAACAGAAGAAGAATGATGTTCATCTATGAACATATGTTCATCTATGAACATATGTTCATTCATGAACATATGATGCTCATATCAATGTTGAAATGCGAATATACACATTCTAATCTGCTCCTTTATGTTCAATTAGATAATGTAATCGATTTCTTCATCTACGTTTTAGTTTGAATCGTTATTACTTAATTCTAATTTCATTCGGTCTATTGCCTTTCTCATATCATCATAATGTCATGGAAAACGGGAACTGATATATGATCCTTTTATGATATGTTCATTGATGAACATATGTTCATTGATGAACATATGTTCATTGATGAATATATGTTACCAATACGCTGTAAACACAATAACCAAATCAAAATTGGGTTTTTCAGCTTTTGGAAGTATCAATATCATTTTGTCTGTTGATCAGATTTGTGGAAATCGGTTTTGAAATCCTTTGGCTTGATCTCCTATATAACGTTGCGATTTGGGTCTTAATTTTTGGAAATCGTTTTTGGTTTGTTGCGTTCCTAGTTTTCTGGACATTTGATTTAATTGGATTATCGTACCCTTTATCCCTCAATCTAATCCTACGGTTATAAATGTGGTTCTGTAGTTAGGTGATTTAATTTGTTTCTGCATTGAACCCACCCCTATATATATATATATATATATATATATATATATATATATATATATATATATATATATATATATACTAGTTGTAAGACCCGTGTATTACACGGGATGATTAAAAATAAAGAATTTAAATTATGAATATGTAAACGTTAATGTTCATAAAAAAATATTTCAATAAGAAAATAATTGAAAGTAGTAAACTTTACATGAGATAAAGAAAAAAATGAGAGTACAATATTATAATTCGGCAAAATATTCAATGTTGCAGCGACACAATAAAATAGTGCCACTATATAGTTTTAGTCGCAACGCTTTTGGTGACACTTTCTTGGTATTTAGTGGCATCTTTTCTGTGTCATTAAATGTCATTTTGTTTGTAGTGATACCACGGTCGATGTGTAAATTCCAGCTTGTTTAAAAAATGTATATTACAAAGAGCATGCAACTTATATGTAAAAGGTTTCTTTTGGTAAGTAGTTTTTTTTAGAGTTTAGGTTTAAGTTTTCAGTTTACAATTTAGGAATTTTATTTAAGGTTCATAGCAATGAATCGTTAATGGTTTCCTTTCAGCAAATAGTTTCATGGCGGTTAATAGTTTGGTTTCTATGACTAATAATTTTTTTTTTCAAAAACAAGTCATGTTTCATGCAAAATTCAATGTATCTACAGATCATTTTTATCTTAGTTGGTTGGTGAATTTAAAAAATTATATATTAAGAAAATCTTTTTATTTTAAATATATGGTGTTATTAATGAATTTTTTTTACAAAGTTCAATGCTATTTCTTTCATTGAGATTAACTTAATTGGTTAATCCTATTTTAAAATAACTAAAAAAACTCGAAAGCATTATTTACTCTTTCTCAAATCAATCAACTTTTTCTCTCACACTTAATTGATTATTCATAATATGCCATTATAGTCATTAATTATCCACACTTTATTGAGGAGTTACAAGATAATTAAGGAGTTTAGAGTAACTGACAAACAAATTTTTATTTTAAGAAAATCAGAAATTCTATAAAAATGACATGTGTACAAGAGGGCTTAGAAGATGACATGTGGCACTTTGAGTTACTTATTTATTAGGATAGGATATATATATATATATATATATATATATATATATATATATATATATATATATATATATATATATATATATATATATATAAAACAAGTTCTTTAAAAAAAAGGGTCAAAGAATTTTAGGGAAGGAGGGTTAAAGAGACTTTATCACTAAGACCATGTTTACAGGTCCTGTACAAATTGGCGTTATGTAAGCATGTTAGGCATGAGGCCAAGTCAGCACGTCGCATATACACGATGGAGATGCGTCGTGTAGCCTTACAATGATGTACAAAACGAAGGAAAAACATATTTGTTTAATGAATATATTGTTATTATGTGTATTTTACTCTTTAGGGCACACGAAGTCGTCGGCGGTGTCACACTCCCGCTGTATGCGGGTTGGCGATAGGTAGCTTGGTGGTGGGTTGGTGAAACTGTCTATTCAAGGCTTTTTATAAAAAAATAAAAAATGTCCAAAAATATTTTACCCCCACCACTAGAAATACATATTCTATGACTTCAAAAATCATATATTTCTTTTTCACACATATTCACTCCTATATTTTCTCCTTCTTCTCCAAAATATTTATCCAACGACTTCTATCAAAATTTTTGTTATGTGTCTCATAGATGATATCGATCTCCACAATGAGTTAGAAATTAATGATGATATGATTGTGGAATTGGGCGATGCAGAAATTCACCAACAACTTCTATTGGATCTTGTTGATAATGCAAAGCATACCCACATACATTCTTTCGACCGATAGTATATTTTAATTGTCGTATTTAGGTTTTACATTCTTGTATTTAGGTTTTTAATTATTGTGTTTATGTTTTAAAATTCTCATTTGTAGTTGTGTGCTTTTTTAATGAAATATTATTTTTATTTTTATTTTATTTATTACAATTTAAGTTAGTTAATAATCCAAATCAATTATAATTTTATTTATTATATTTTAAATTAGTTAGTATTTTAATTTAAATGCTATTTTCTATTGTTGATTTTATTAATCTATTTTTAATTTAGAAAATTTGATATGACATTGTGGGTTGAGAAGGTTGTGAAATGTGGTTTTACAATAGGGGTGAGCAAAACCGAACCGCAACAAAAAATAACCGAAAAAACCGCAAAAACCGAAACCGAAAAACCAAAACCGAAGCGAAAACCGATGGCGTGGTTTATACTTTTACAAAAACCGCAAAATTGCGGTGCGGTGCGATTTTTTACTTTTGGAAAAACCGCAAATAACCGAACCGCACCGGTTACCATGTATTAAATAATTATATAATATATGTATTATTTATTTATTATTAAGTTTAAATATGACATTATAGATTAAATAAAAGAATGAGTTTGAACGACAATTTCATTTTGTATTTTGATAGTGGCAATTCCATTTGTCATTTCCACCAATTGTAAGTTATAAACTTTAGTTGTTTCATGATTTAATATACTAAGTACAAAGAAACAAATGAGTTCTATTTTGTATTTTGATAGCGGCAATATACTAAATATATAGTCAAAATACTAAAAATTTTATAAAAAAATTGTTGATTTTGAACTTCTGCGGTTTTACAACCGCGCCATAGAAAAAAAAACACACTACTATATTATGCGGTTAATAACCGAAACCGCACCAAATAAAAGCGCACCGCATGGAAAAACCGCAAAATCGCACCGCATTAGAAACCGGAAATTGCAATTTTAGGTTTTCAAAAACCGCATAATGTGGTTTGCGGTTCGGTTTTGACAAAAAACCGCATCAAACCGCACCATGCTCATCCCGATTTTTCAATGTTGTAAGTTAGGAAAAATTGAAATAAGAGAAGAAAGAAAAATTAATATGTTATTGTAGGATGAAAGTGGGTTGAGAGGGCTACGAGATGACTTTCTTTCACACTTATATAAATATTGTTGTAACTAAAATACAAATTACATAAAAGTAAGACCACTTTTTATGAAGTTATCACTTTTTAGGGTCACGTTAGAAATCACATTTTGTTGAACAAATGAACTCAATCTCAAATTATATATATATTAATTACCAAGTTTAGTTTGTGAGGGAGGTTTAGTATTCATTTGGTTTTACTTTTCAAAAACCATAACTACTAAATTCAGATCATAGTATTAATCATAAAACATTTGATACAAGTTCCAAATAAGCTTTTATTTGGAAATAGTAATTTTGATTCTTCTTATAGCAAACTTTTATATTTACGATTTTTCCCCTCAACTAATTTCGAATTAATTCTTTTCATCCTATTTATTATAAAATTATATTATTGGTATTTCGTAAGTTACGATTCCGGTCCCTTATTGTATTTTAAAGATAAATTTTTTTCCCTTATATAATTTGTTTTTTGTCGAGCTACATTTTTCAATATACCAGGCTTCCGCAGCATCGCGCGGACAGTCCAAAATTAGTTTTGTACTAAATTTAAAAATAAAATAACGCCATAAAATTTTTAATCTAACATTTTGTTTCTTATAAGTGGATTTTAGTTGTAGAAAGAACCACAAGAAATAAAAATGTTTTTACCACGGGCCTCGTTAAACTTTATTTATGTATTTTAATATTCTTCTAAAAGTATAAATAAAATATTGAATGGACGTTTGTTGAATTTTATGTGTTTGAAATTTTAAACTTAATCTAAATATAAATATATTGTAGAGTAAATTACAGTTTTGGTCTTTGAGGTTTATTTTTTTTTTTTTTCATTTTTACTTAAACTTTTGAAATTTTACATTAAATATTCTTAAGGTTGCATTAAATTTACAGTGGTGATCTCTTGGCTAGGTAAAAGACTAAAATGTCCTTTTTAATTTCTTTTTTATTTTTCTTTTAATGTATAATTTATTAAATTAATTAAAAAAGAAAAATAAACAAAACATCTCTCTATCACACACACACACACACACACACACACTCTCTCTCTCTCTCTCTCTCTCTCTCTCTCTCTCTCTCTCTCTCTCTCTCTCTCTCTCTCTCTCTCTCTCTCCGGTGAACTCAGTTCGTGTTCTTGATGGTTGATGGTACCCCAAAACTGTTTATTTAAACATCTTGGCAACATAATCTCTCTACTAGCCGACTCTGTAGAAGCCGAAGACGAAGATTCACTAGTTTGTCAATCATCCCAATCAAACACACATTAATCTTGCAAAATCATATATTCTTCATTGATGTTACTTCAAAGTTTGCAGGTTTTATCAATGGAGAAATTTGAACATCTCGGGTATCTCATCTACTATGCAAATTCAGGTCCCGATATACCCATTGTTGTTCCCACTTCTCAAGTTCATGATTTTATGATAGACAAAATATTTCTGATGTTGTATATCGTATCTTTGAAAGACTGTATCTTAATGTGTCTCGTTTCAAATCAGGCCCCAAGTAATTAATCTATTAGAGCCTGCACCTCTTGCCACACTCCCAGAAAGACATATTCAATTTTGTAATAAGAACCGAATTTGGAACGAATCGGAAAGGGAATGAACTCCATGAAGATTACGATGGATTGGAATTGTGAACACACATACGAAGACAATTCTTGAGTTTTTGAAGGAAGATTACAATGGCTTGGCTTGGAATGAACTCCATGAAGATTATGATGGCTTGACGTTGGTGGGATTTCCTTTTCAAAGCAAACATATTCTTGAGTTTGTCCATTATCACGTGAACACACACATACAAAGACAATTTGTAGAAAATAGATTACCCAAAAATAGGATTGGTTTTTATTTTAAAGAGTAAATTACAATTTTGCTCCCTATGGTGCCGCCGGACCAGGTTTGGGTTTCCGTGATGCCGCCAGACCTCCAGATTTAGACCTAGGAGTCTTCGGAGTAGAAGATCGAGAGGGGGAAGGGAGGAAGAACACACATTGATCGTTTGTGCGTAAATTGGATATAGAGACAGAATCAAGAGATGGTATGCCTCTATCAGATTATTGGGTCGTCGATCGGGGCTTCAAGTGCAACACCATAGCAACAATGGTGATTGCTTGATTTCCAGTCATCTTCTAATCCGTGTCATCTTCTAACCCATCGGATCCATTAGAGAAGAGAGAGAGAGAGAGAGAGAGAGAGAGAGAGAGAGAGAGAGAGAGAGAGAGAGAGAGAGAGAGCAAGAGGGGGAGGGGTGGGGTATTTTTCTTTTTTTAATTAATTTAATAAATAATACATTAAAAGAAAACTGAAAAAGAAATTAAAAATGGTAAATTGGTATTTTAACTAACCAAGGGACAAAAAGTACAAGATTTTAGCCACCATATGGACCACAAATGTGAAATTTCAATACTTGGACCAAAACTGAAAAATGGTGAAAACCACGGGGACCAAAACTGTAATTTACTCTATATTGTATAAGTGAACTTATATTTTTCCCTTTTACATAATTTTTATATAATAAAACAATATTATTTTGTGATCTTCCATTGATAGTTTTGTAAAAGTGATTTGGTCGTGTTTAAGTTTCTTCATATCGAGAGCAGCTACACATCCCATAATGGGAACTCCACCAAGTGCACCTTCTATATGATCAGCTCTAGGAGCAACGATAGGCACATGGGTTCCTTGTTCAATTGATCTCCATATCCCACATCCTTTACATTTTAGGTAGTTACTCATTTTTATTGTCTAATGATGGCATTACTCTACGATGAGGATCCATGCTCTCATGGAGCTACCGATGTTGTTAGGGACATTAACAGAATATTGTTTCACATTTAAGGATTGTTTTGAAATGAAAAAGAGATCTAGGTGGTAGAGAAGGTTTTATAACTTTAACAACTTAGATAGTACAATAAACCACGATTTCTTTAACACCGATAATCCAAGTGAAAGTTTAAACACTCACCAAGGCTCTGATACCAATTGTTGGAGGACGGGTCGAGCTCAAACAATAACAAAATAAGTAAAGTGCCAAAATATATATATTCCACAATAACAGACAAGCAAAATATAAAAACAAGTATAGAGAGAACTGATAGGGTTTTCTATCAAGTTCGATAAGGGAAGGGATGCATATAGCATGAGTCTAAGTACATTTTTATAGTAACAATGTGTACTTGGTGAACATTGACAAGGTATGAGACAGAGTGCCCATGCCTCAAAAGTAATATCAAAGATAATACAAAAGTACAATCAAAGTAAGATTAAAAATATATGCATTTAATGTCGTATTAAATGCATCTAGAGTTGCCGCCATAATTAGAATGATCTCTCAACTATTGTACACCATAATTGCTTAAATGCCTATGCCTTTACCACTGAACTCTTTTCTTGCTGGTTACTCCTCATCTTGATGCAGTATCATTGCTGACGTTCCCAAGCTTCGACTGTTGGGTCACTTGAGCATCAACATCCAAGAACATGAAAAATCACATTTAAGAACAATAAAATAGAAAATATTTATATGATCTAATGTTCTTAAAGTGGTTCAGAAACCATTGTTAGGGATTGATGCATAAACAATGTACATATCAAAAGAGAAACATAAGAAAATATCATTATTTTGAAATTCTGTAATCCCCAAATCCATCGATCCAGTTCGAATAACTAGATCAATAATACACAACAATAGGGTGTCTTAAAGTTCTACCTAAAACCCAGAGACAGATTATTAGGCGCAAATAATCTCTAAGATTGATTCACACAGAGTGGGGACAAGAGCTACTAGACTCCCAATTGATCAATATGACACAACTTTTGTATTTGGCTTGCTTGAATTTGACAAATCAGGATAAAGAGAGAGTCGATATAGATGTCAGCTCTTACTAGGGTATTTAGGAGTGTGATGGGTTTTGATATTATATTCTATGACTCTAGAATGAACGCTAAATGTCTCTTTTATTTGTGGCAAGTTGGATTTTTCTTAAATAACCTTCCTTATGAACAAATCAAAGCCCCAAACCCAAGCATTATTAATTCCCATTTAATAAATCCTCTAAGTAATTAATACAATTTACCCAATTAGTTAATAAATAAACTATTATTTATGTAATCACACTCGAAAAATAAGTAACAAATAATATTTTATTCTTATTTATTTTATAGTTGGTAATAATATTTATACATTATAAATATTTATTATTTACTTGTTCCCATTATGCTTTTAAGTGTGTGACCCTATAAATTCACATACGAACAACAACACATTAATTTCTTTGTTTATTACACATTAATTCCAATAGTAGCATGCTTATCAGATGAAGTCCATGAAAAAACATTTAAAGTTGCTCAAATGTCCGAAGACAATAAGGAAATCAAGGAATTAATTAATCTACACTTAATCCAAATAAGGATGAACCACATAATGTAAAAACTAATAATATAATGTTTCGGGTAAAGTGCACGGGTATGGTTTCTAAGTTGACTAGTAGTTGTGGTAGTGATAGCAAAGTTAAATGCAAGGGCAAGCTAGTAATTTCTAAAGAAAGTACTTGTCAGTGGGTCCTTTTTGTATCTAGGTTCAACGAAAAAAAGGATTGGATTGTCAAAATTTTAAGGATGGCCACATATAATAACAAACTTAGTCTGTAAAGGCTTCCATGTCCTAGTTTCCAACTAATACCAAGTATAACAAGTTGAATGTAACCCACACATTCTAATTCAAGATTTACTCAGGGATCTACAAAAGATACACCATTAACATTTTCAAAGATTAAGGTTTTAGGGCAAAGGAGATAGCATAAATTTATGTGTTTTGGGATTATGCCTCTGCACCCCCGGAGAGCCTCTGCACAAACCCATACTTATATCCTAATTGATTGGCCGAATGCAAAACAGCCTCTGCACCCCCGGAGACGCCGACCCCAAACTGAAAATCATCAAGGTATTGATCAATGCATGGTAGGTGAAACATGTGATGACATTGTGGCAAACTCCTCACGGTTTCTCCAAGTTGAAAATCCTGCAAAAAAATCATACACCGAATACTAATTAGACAAAAGTCAAAGTGGGTTACATCAATCTTGACCATTAGATTAATAGGAATCCGACAACTGAAATCATGTTTTTGCTCATTAATTAGAAAGATGGAGCGATCTTTAAATGGTTGAATTTATACAACATCTTGGATATAAATAGCTGAATTTTCGATTTAGAGATTGGGTTGTTTGACTTAGAAATGTCAACAATCAATTAATTTTCGATTTAGAGATTGGGTTGTTTCGACAAATTTGTATCGAATCTCTTTTTGAAAGTTTGTTGCTGCCCCTGTAATACCTGTTCTATCCTTCCTCTGTTGGTTTTGTGGTAATTGGTGGCATTTGATGTTTGATTTGTGAAGAAATTATAGGCGCACGTAAGGTGCTCGATCTAATGCCTGAGAGAATAACTTTACAAAAGCATCACCTGTTCACATCCACTACCCCTGTGCATTAAATTCAAAGTCTATCCCACCTATTCCTAAATGTTCTACGCTAGAAAACCCACCAGCCGTTATTTACATCAACATTGTGTTGGTGTCTTTTCTTTTCTTTTTCCTATGTTTATTTCGGCCCCCTTGTTATAGCTTCATCTCGAGGCATGGCTTCTTCTTCTTCTTCTGTTGTTTCAGACACTTTTTGTCCGTGCCCATTTAGAAGTTTCCATTGTTGTCGGATAGGTGAAGGGGGTAATAAAGGAAGCTCTCGTATGATTTCTCACCTTAAAAGTCAACATCTTTTGAATGATGACCGCAAACGGGTTCTGCGTGAGGGTTTGTCCACGGATCATGGTTTATTTATGGAGGTGGAAAAAACGTTGTTATCTCTCGGTCAATGGTTGTGTGGGGATTGTATGTCTCTGCATGCGGTTAGTCGGCCATGTCATCATCCGAATGGTCTTGTCCGGTTTATTAAAGGGGATATTGGTTCGACCTCACTTGGTTTGACCACACACATTGTCGGTATTGTTAAGCCGGATGCTCCGAATTATGCTCTAAATGTTTCAGAGGAATGGGTTATGGATGTTGACCTTCTTGACCGCGTCTTTAAAACGCCAATCACTACTGTCAATAGTATCCCTCACAGTTGTCGTTTAGCTTTCTCGCAGGCTTTTAAATCAGCAATTTACAAGGTGGTTGCCCAACCCAACTCTGTTGATGCCTGGGTTAGGTTGTTACTTCTTCCACGTTGCACGCTGCAGGTTTTTAGGCCCAATAACAGCCAAGAAAGCAGATCTGGGAACAGAAACTCCTTACAACAAAGTTACATCTTGAAGTCCTTGGCTACATGGGGGAAAGAGGACGGTATCACCACCCTTTTAAACACCATTTTCGAAAACAAAGGGGGTGGGCACATGGGCCAGAGCGGGGACAACACTCGGTCTAACACAACGGCTAAGACCAACATTAGACAATGTCTCCGTAAAGTTGCGGATGGTCATTTTTTTGCCGCAGTTAAAGTTTTAGGCTCCTCTAGTGTTGCGCCTTACAATGGTGATACCATTAAAGCCTTAGAGGATAAGCATCCTCTTAAACCACCCCCTTCTATGCCGGGCACCTTTTACTCTGAGCCTCCCCTTGTAGCCGTTTCCGATACTGTTCTTGGTTGCATTAACTCTTTCCCTAAAGGGACTTCGTGTGGTAGAGATGGCTTGAGGGCCCAACATATTTTAGATGCCCTATGCGGAGAGGGGTCAGCTTTAGCTACAGATCTCTTACGGGCCATTACCACAGTTGTTAATTTGTGGTTGGGGGAAGATGTCCGTCTGTTTTGGCAGAGTTTGTTGCGTCTGCTCCTCTAACGCCACTTATTAAACCAGACAACGGGATTCGTCCAATTGCAGTTGGTACTATATGGAGACGGTTGGTTTCGAAGGTGGCTATGAAGGGTGTTGGGAAAGATATGGTTAAATACCTTGATGATTTTCAGTTTGGGGTCAGCGTCTCCGGGGGTGCAGAGGCTGTTTTGCATTCGGCCAATCGGGTGTTGTGTAAAAACCACGATAATGGATCCCTTACTCTGCTTGCGGTGGATTTCTCGAATGCTTTTAACATGGTGGATAGATCCGTCTTACTCCGCGAGGTTAGAAGGATGTGCCCTTCTATTTCATTGTGGGTCGATTTCTTATATGGAAGGGCATCCAGACTTTACATAGGAGACACTCATATATGGTCCACCACTGGGGTTCAGCAAGGTGATCCCTTGGGTCCCCTTCTTTTTGCCCTTGTTTTACACCCTCTCGTGCACAAGATTCGAGACAATTGCAAGCTCCTGCTCCATGCTTGGTATTTAGATGATGGGACTGTTATTGGAGACTCCGATGAGGTAGCGAGTGTGTTAAAGATTATCCTGGCGGATGGTCCAGGGTTGGGTCTGGAGCTGAATATTAAGAAAACCGAGATTTTTTGGCCCTCCTGTGACGGTAGGAAACTTCGTGACGGCTGTTTCCCTGCAGATATTAGCAGACCTTCTTTGGGAGTAAAGCTCCTTGGTGGGGCTGTTAGTAGAGACGCTGGGTTCATTAGTGGGCTGACCTTGAAGAGAGCTGTCAAGGCTGTTGATTTGATGGGCCTTCTTCCCCAGCTTTGTGACCCGCAGAGTGAGCTCCTTTTGCTACGTTCTTGTATGGGCATTGTTAAACTTTTCTTTGGTTTAAGAACATGCCAACCGATGCATATGGAGGAGGCAGCTTTGTTTTTTGACAAAGGATTGCGTAGTTCCATCGAAGACATTATGGTTTGTGGTGGCCCTTACTTTGGAGACTTCCAGTGGCGGTTGGTTTCCTTACCAATCCGTTTTGGTGGTTTGGGTTTGTACTCGGCTAGTGAGGCTTCATCGTACGCTTTTGTAGCCTCGAGGGCCCAATCTTGGGCCTTACAAGATCACATCTTGCGCAACAGTGGCATAGGTGGTATGGACATTGATTATTATTCTGCTTTGGATCGTCTGCGTGGCACAATTCCAGATTTTGATTGTAACGGTTTCACTAATAAGGACATCGCCCCCCCTAAATCCCAAAAAACATTGGCGAATGCTCTCTTTAGTAAGATCGTCAAGGATATGGAAGACGACTTTCACATGACGTTCAGGCAGAAAGCAGTATTGGAGTATCTACGAGCACCCCATGCTCAGGATTTTTTGCTATCTATCCCCATTGACGGCCTCGGTCTTCATATGTCCCCTGTGGAATATCGCGCTATTCTACGGTACCGCCTTATGATTCCTCTTTTTCCGGTCGACGAGATATGTCCTGTTTGTAGAAAGGCGTGCTTGGACTCTTTTGGGGATCATGCTGTCCATTGTCGGGAGCTCCCAGGTTTCAAATACCGACATGATATGGTTAGGGATGTTCTTTTTGACGTCTGCCGACGTGCCGGGATTTCGGTTCGAAAAGAAGCACCTGTTAACTTTTTGACTGACCCGTCAGAGGGTAGATCTACACTCAGGCCTGCTGGCATTTTGGTATTCGGATGGATGGGAGGAAAACATGCATGTGTGGACCTTACCGGGGTTTCCCCTCTTGTGAACTTGAGGAGTGGAGGTTTCACAAGGGGGCAAGCGGCTTTGAAAGCAGCTGCATGCAAAGTGGATAAACACGAAAATGCATGTCGGGAGAATCAGCATGTGTTCATCCCTTTCGCTTTTGATACCTTTGGTTTTCTCGTATCTGAAACTGTGGAGCTACTCAGCAGAGTTCAACGGGTTATGCATAGTACAATCATGTCACCTAGATCTATGAATTTTGTTTTTAAGCGTATCGGCTTTGCCATTCAAAAAAGGCTAGCGGCGCAGCTTGTTGCCCGGTTGCCCAACGTCTTCATGTAAATTATGTATTTATATCCTTATTTAGACAAAATTGTTTAAAAAAAAAAAAAAAAAAAAAGACAACATAGTATTTTTTTAAGGGATTATGTCATGGATTTATGATAATATAATTTCGGAACTACTGTCAAGAGTGAAGTATAAGAGTGAAGTATAAGCAAACCGAACATTTATTCATAAACTAGGATGTTCAAAAGCAGTTATGTTTGCTTGGGTACATTTAAGAAAGGCTTTAAGGCTGTCTTGAGGGATTTTCTAGGTCACAATGGAGCATTACTGAAGGGTCCATTTCTTAAAAAGAGTTTAACTATAATAGTGCTATATATGAATAATGGCATATACCTAGTTGTTTTTTTCCCATAAATGAAGTTGAAACCACTAACTCGTGGACTTGGTTTTTAGAATACTTGGGGAGGACTTGGATCTGAATTGTTTATCGAACGTTAATTTCATTACACACATACAAAAGGTGAAATGTCGTATTTTGATTTTCTTTCATGTCATTAATTTTGACTAAAGTTTTAAAACAATAGCCAAGCTTTACTTTTAGTACTACCTTGTTTATTTCAATTAAAGGGTGATACCAACAATAGCCAAAAATTTTGCATATCAAAGCACAGGTTATATATATATATATATATATATATATATATATATATATATATATATATATATATATATATATATATATATATATATATATATATATATATATATATATATATATATATCGGGTATCCGACGGGGTCGGTTTCGGTTACGGTTATGGGTATCCGATAGGTAGAACCATCCCCGCCTCCATCCCCGATTTTCATATCGGGTATTATCCGTCCCCGTCCCCATCCCCGATCAACTCGGGGATTTATCCGTTAAATTTGGTTTCGGGTTTCGGATATCCGTCGGGTGCGGTTATTTTTGCCATCTCTACTTGAGACATGTACATGAGAATACAAAACTACAATAGAAGGGGAAGAGCTGAAGGAAGGATTATGGCGGTGTGCTATAACAATTAGTATCCTTATATTTGACAATGAAATATAAGGTTTTAAAAAGTTAAATGGTAAGGCTCATGAGTGGTTAAGTCAGATTCCACTAAAGAACTAGGCAAGCTCTCACTTCTATAGTTAGGATGTTATTGCCTAATCAATTCAATAGTTTTATGTCTTTCATAAATAGTGGTTGTAATGTGTTTTTTACATAGATAGGGCATTTTTAATGCTCTTTTAAATAATATGTGTGAGGTTTTTAAATCCAAATTACTTGATGGTTGAGAAAAGCATATCTTGCTTGATTGGAGTACATATGAGAGTATCTCATGAAAAGAATATGTAATGTTCAGAAAGTGATCGACAAATGTAAAGGTTCCCTACCCATACTATCACAAATCTAATAGAATAAAATAAAAAAGCAACTCAATTAAGGTGCGTATTTAATGGTGCTAGAAAGTATCAAGTGACTAGTCCATTAATGTACAAGTATGTTGTAAACTTGAAAGAGAGGACATCCCCTTGCATGCAATGAGTCATTTTATATATTTCATGCAAGCATCCTATTTCTATTATTTTAGAGAAAATTAAGAATGGGTGAGCATGTAATGATCATGAGGACTTGTTAAATAAATGCTAGTAGCTAAGTACATAGACTGAAATGTACAAATTCAAGGTTGATCCCATAAAATATCCAGAGATGTGGCCTAAGTAACTTGTCTAACAACACTAACTCCACCAAAATGTTACGATTATGTATGTTTCTCAAACCAGACTAAAACATGATATGCATTTCTTATACAAAATTTTAACTTCTTCCTAATTAAAGGTGAGGGCTAAAGAAAAAAATGAATGGTTGATGATGAGCCTAACATCCATAGAAAGAATCTCATCAGGAAGTATTTGATTGTCATGTGTAGCAAGTGCCAAAACAAATGGCATAATTTCAGAGCTCAAATGACAATATGGGTCAGATAAAGTTGTAATGGTCAGGAAGAAAGAAAAACGAAAAGACTTAAATTTTAATTGATCTCTATTTTTTTAAATAGTTGTCTAAGATATTGTTTCGAAATTATAAGTTTTTTGTCATTCTATCTTGATGAAGACATTAGCTTTTGACATGATATGTTTTATTTGTCATGGTAACTTGGTGAAGACACTAGCTTATAGTAATTTGGTGTGCTGGTTAAAACACTAATTCCTCGTATTAACAACTAAGGTTTAGACTGTTGGTTTTAATGGTATTTGGCATGATATTTTTGAATGAAATTAAACAAAACTTATTAACTAATGCCATTTATTTCTTCCTTATTAATTGCTTTGATTTGACATGTTATGTATGGATAAATCAATTGTCATTTCTGTACAAAGTAATAGAAAAACATTGTGTTACTAATGTATGGATTTGTTATTTGCCATTACATTGTATAACAAAAGCATCAAAAGCGTTATGTTATGTATATGTATTTCAACTATTATTTGCAATTATAGAATATGGAACAAAATAATCAAAACCATTATGTTATTGCAAATCATTTACCATTACAAAAACATCATAGCTTTTGTATTATGCATGTCCTTTACTATTGTCTTAGTCATTTTTCATTAAAACAAAATGATCAAGATCATTATGTTTGTCACTTTTCGTTGCAATAGTATAATGAACAAAATGATCAAAACAATAACATTGCACATAATAACAAAAATATAAAGTTCATTACCCTTTAATACTAACAATTGCATAATATTGCATGGTCGTTATATTCTAGGGAAAATTCATCAAAAAGTGCACCTAAAACTAATATGAAACTAATTTCCCCATATTAACATTCTGATTTTAATTTGTACAATATGCAATAAGAAAAAGACCCAAGTGAAAAACAAAACCGATTTCACTTCCTTGCTTCTTCATGATTTCTATTTTGACCGTCTTTGAGAGAATGCTTTGAGCACAACAATCTGATATTCACAACAAAAAACTTAGGGCACATCGGTGGGTCAACCAGCCCAAAAAAACTTAAGGCACACCTATGGGACTTCCACAATAACATATTACATCGTGATCATTTTTTCTTTATGAGAAATCCTCTAGGAGATGAAGCTAATCGGGGAAGAAGTTTAAAGGAAATAGATCTATAGGTTAAAGGATGTGAAGTGGATGTTAATAGTCCTGTATGATAGAGAATATGAAAAGACAAAATTACACTCGTATGAGAGGCAGGTGACTATGTCTAACGTCCAAAAAACGGTGTTATGCATAAGGACCAAGCCCATAATTACTTCAAACAACAAGGACCAATGGTGTAATGTTTTGATAGTTATCATTAAAGTAAGGCTATGTTTGTTAGACTAGATGAAAAACTAGTGCAAATGAAGCCCAGCCTAGCCGGGTGGATGCACCCGGGTTATATACCCATGTGGTGGGAGGTCTGGAGTTCGACTCCGACTAACCCCATGTGGGGGATTTTCCTGGAAAGACGAATTAGGTGGAGGGGAAAGGCCTTTGCGCCTTAGGTAATCGCCAACCGCCCTGGGTTGCGGGGCTGATTATCCTCAGGTGAAACCATATATCTATTCGCTGGTTCTAAAAAAAAAGATGAAAAACTAGCAAATAGCATAAAAACTAGTTGTTAGTTGAAAAGTTAGCTAATAACTAATAAAAACGACGTTTGGTTAAATTAGTTGGAAAATTAAAAATATCATAAAAGCTTATATGTAAAAATGATTTTTTTAATAATTATTAATGATATATTTAGGATATTTAATAAAACTCATTAAGCTTGTTAAAACGCTATTCTAAGTAGATTTTTTAAAAAGTTAACGTATAAGCTATTTTTTGACGTGTCAAATATCACAATGTAAAAATGCTCAAAAAATAAGCATACTTATCAAGTTAGTTGTAGCACGTCAAACAAATATAAGGCTATTTGTAAATCATATGACTAGTGTTGAAATTCTGTCTAATATAAGTAATCCTAATGTCGTGGTACTAAACGAATCATATTGATCAAATATACTTGCATTATATATAACGGGACATCTAAATAAATAGAGGTGGCAAATGGGTCGGGTCGTGTCGGGTTCGTGTCGGGTCATGACACTAAACGGGTTGAGAGGAGTAAACCCGGACACGACCTGTTTACGTAAACGGGTTGAAAACTGTAACTCGAACTCGACACGATTATATCGTGTCAACCCGACACAACCCGTAGACCCGTTTAAAATATTGGGTCAATCCATGACCCGTGTGACTTGTGACCCGTGTAACCCGGACTTATTCAACCAACTCGGGTCAAATCGATTTAATTCGACCCATGTGGACTTATTCAGCCAACTCGGGTCAAATAGGTTTAATTCGACCCATGTAGGACTTATGCAACCCATGGCTTGGTCCTTAAAAGCTTAAACTTGACTCATATTATATAGGGGATGAGAAGGGAGATACTTTCATCCACCAGCGATGTGGGATGGAAACTTGCATAGCCAAAATAGAACTAGTTAAGACTTAGACCCTTTATTTCTGCTGGCAAAATATTTAGTGCGTTTAAAAGGATTCGAACCTTGTACCTCGAGTTTACATGTCATGAGCGTTAACCACCCAACCAGGCTGCTGTTTGTTGTTGAACTCTCACATGTAACATACATAAAGTAAATTTCGCAGTTATATATATACACACAATATTTTAAATAAATAAATAAATAAATAAATATATATATATATATATATATATATATATATATATATATATATATATATATATATATATATATATATATATATATATAATTAAACGGGTTATTCGGGTCATTTTCGAGTTAGAAGTCTTGACCCTAACCCAACCCGTTTAAGTTTTCGTGTCGTGTCGTGTCGACCCGTTTACTTAAACGGGTCGAAACCTCTTACCCAAACCCGCTAATTTCGTGTCGGGTTCGTGTCGGGTTGTCGTGTCGTGTCTGATTTTGCCAGGTCTATAAATAAATAGGACATTTATGATTAACAAATATATATTATTTAATTTATGTTGATTATCATCTTTATATATAACAGGACATCTAAATGGATTATTTGATTCATGTTGATTATCATTTTTAGAAAGAATTCCTAAAAATTATAAAGTTGTCATGATAAGTTCATGGGGGTATATCAATTTCATGATGACATGATGCCTCATTATCATTTTTAGTAAAGTGGGTAGTATTGACTTGTAAATTGTAATTATCATCTTTTCTTTTGACAATACGCTTTAGATAATATGTAATATAATAAAAAAACTATCTAAGGCTCTTTAGATAATATGTAATGTAATAAAAAAAACTATCTATATACAAAAATAGATTTAAAGTTTTATTTGATATGTACTATAATAAAAAAATATTTTGTATTTAATAAATACAAATATTTAAAAAAATATACAACATAACTTATAAATGTCGATTGCAATTAAACTTGTTAATTATAAATAACAATTATTGATACATACAAAATATATTCATTGAAACTAAAAATACGTAAAACCAAATATCGAATATATTGAAGGGTTTAAAACCTGGTTTTTTAGTTGATCCAGTATGGTGATCGGGTCCTGGGTCAACATTTGGTAAGTATTGTGAGACCGTAGAACCAATTTGTGGCCATTAGATCAAAAAAATGAATGGTTATGATCACAATGACATGATGGTAATTAAAAGGAAAAAAATTAATTATTTTCTATTTTAAAACCACCAGAAGGGTAAATATGACTTTTTGGTTTTAATAAATTAGGAAGTGGCGGATTTCCAGGAGGCGAGTTTGAACATTTCCTTTATCAGGTTTAATTTTTTAATTTTAATTTAACGTGTTTTTAATCAAATTTGACTTTTATATGAATTTTCAATAAATCTCGAAGTAAAAAAATGATATTGTCGTAAGTTGCAGTAGATGAAATATCACATAACACAAAACATTCTTAAAGAATGATGAGTCACTGAAGAAAAAACACAAAATATTCTTAAAGAATGATGAGTCACTGAAGAAAAAATACATCAAAGTAATACTATTTTAAAAGGATAAGAACTAAAAAAGAATGAACATTCTTAAATAATCAACTTCGATGCTGTTTTTCATTCTTCTGTAGTACATTCTGTTTCATTCCATTCTTCAATTCTGCATTCCATTCTTCAAGAATCAAGTTTCATGATGTTTTCCATTCAATAAATCATGTTTTCTGCATTCCATTCTTCAAGAATTGTTCAATTTTTGTGTTCCATTCTTAGAGAATAACACATACTAACCTTGAATAAATCATGTTTGATGCTGTTTTCCATTCTCGGAGAATATGAATTTTGACAGCATTCTCGGAGAATATGAATTTTGACAGCATTCTTCAAGTTCTGCATGTACTCGTAAACCAACATTCTCGGAGAATATGAACTTTTCTGCATTTACTTTGCTTGTTTCTGTACTATTTGAATTCCTCTTCTGTTGACAATGTCCTCCATTGTTTTCACCTCCCTTCCATCGTGCCTCAATCCAACCCTAACCAAAACAAAAAAGGACCAGAAATTGGGAGAATGTACAACATATATTAGGTACGCAAAAACCCTAAAATAAATTGGGAGAATTTACAAACAGATGGATGTTGATTGGAGGCTGATGGTGGTCTCGTGGTTCGCGATTGCTGATCAGAAAGCATCGAGGAAGAAGGATTGACGATGGCGGTGCTGATGGTGGTCTCGTGGTTCGCGATTGGAGGCCGGTGCTGCTGTTGCTGCCGCTGCCGATGTCCCATGGCGGCAAAAATCGCCGGAGATGGCGGTGCTGGAATCGATTGGCGACATCAAATGTTGGAATGGTAACCAGATCTGAAGCTTGCTGGTGGCGGACTCCTTCAAATCATAATCGTAACTTCCTGTAATTATAGGATCTGATGTGATAATAAAAATACCGATATACCCTTTGGAAACGATTGGACCAGGTTTAGTCCTACAGTCTCACAATACTTAAAAAATGTATTTGAACCTACATCTATATAGGCAAAATTACACTGTAGCCCAACCACGTTCCATGTTTGATTTTAAAAGGTCACTGAACTTTTTTTTGGTCTTCTAGGGGTATGAACTTTAAATTGACCGAACCTTAAGGTCACTCACATGATATTAACCGGTTATACACTGCTTAGGTGGACTAAGTATGACACGTGGTTCTCACCTGTTGCTGAGTAAGCGCACATGTGTGCCAACCTTGAAGACCTCCTTGACGAATTCATGAGTTAACTTTTGCACATCGGGATCTCTAAGACACCACCATTTTCTACAAAGGAAGGGCGTAACCATCGCATCACCGGATCCTCCCACTTGCCACCAAGATGAGCATCACTACTTCGATTTTCCAGATTTGTTTTAGATTTCGTTTCAATCTCACCAAGCGATTCAGATCCAGTTTCAATCTCATATAGATTCCACAAGGTTTTGTTCCATTCAAGAGTTAACTTTGCACATCGGGATCTCTGAGACACCACCATCGTCTACAAAGGAAGGGCGTAACCGTCGCATCACCGGTTCCTCCCACTTGCCACCAAGATGAGCATCACTGCTTCGATTTTCCAGATTTGTTTCAGATTTCGTTTCAATTTCACCAAGCGATTTTGTTTCAGATCCGGTTTTAATCTCATATAGATTCCACAAGGTTTTGTTCCATTCGTTTTTTTTTTTCGATTTCAACCTTGATTCCAAATGCTTTCCAAATCTATTTTTGAGTTTCTGGCATCAAATCGAGATTTGTTTTCGATCTCAATTTTCAAATTTATTTTCCATATTTAGGGTTCGATTTCAGTTTTCCGGATTTTATTCCGAGTATTTTTTTAGTTCGATTTTGATTCCTCATATTTACTATCTAGAGTGTTTGGGGTCTGATTTGATTTTTCAGATCTATGCTTGTGTTCCAGATCTTGGTTGGATTTTTGTTTGAGTTTCATTAGAGAACAGTTATTTGATGTTTCTAAATCTATATTTTTTACTTGGTGGTTGACGGTAGTGCCCAAGTTTTTCGCCCATTAGAAATTTCTGGACATTTGACGGGCTTCTTTGTGAAGGCAGAATGTAGTTTGAAGTTCAAGTCGACGATGAACGCCCATATATTGAAGTGTATTGCCATGTAATCTCATTACAAATGACATGTTCGATGACTAGGAGGGAGCTAGAGGCTGATTGGGATGCTAAAGAGGATGGTCACCGGGTGACCCCTTCGACTGAGGCAAAAGGGTGTTTTAAATACTAACATGTAAAGTTCATAACCCTTAGAATGCAAAAAAAAAAAGTTCAGGGACCTTTTAAAACCGAACTTGAAACATTGTTGGGCTACAGTGTAATTTTGCCATATATATATATATATATATATATATATATATATATATATATATATATATATATATATATATATATATATATATATATATATATATATATATATAAACAATAAGTATTGTGTGAATGTAGGACCAATTCTGAACCAATTAATTGATACAGGTAATTTTGGAATTCTCTATTTAATTAAATTGTTATCCCTATATAACAAACTCATTTACCTAAAATAAAGCCTAATAATTGTGCAAGAACGCCATCATCTTGATTCTCATAATTCTAAAAAACCCAAACTGCACCAACTAAAATCTCCACATACATACATTGACATATATTTTGCAAGAAAGCATGGCTTTCATTTGTGGTTCTGGCCGCAATAAGAAAGAAAATGATTACAATGTGCTTTGGCCATTTCCTTCCATATATCCAAGAAAACCAACAAGGAAGACTTATTTCTGGCAGCCGAAGAAGTACAAAAACCAAGATCGGTTTCTTAATTTTGAAGTAATCAACTTCTATTGCCGTCGAAGAAGTACAAAAAACAAGAACCTGTTTCTTAATTTTGAAGTAATTGGCTTCTATTGTCGTCTTTTGATTTTGCCGAAAACACAAAGAAATTCGTTTTTCGATTTCTTAATTTTATGGGGTTTTACTTCGTTTTTGTTTTCGCATATCTCCATGTTCGTTGCTTATTTTTTTATTTTTTTCGCTTGTTTTATTGTCAGAAGCTTAGGCGTGTCGAGTTGGACTGAAAGTTGGATCGCTTGTTGTATACATTTTTTTCGTAATTGACCCTTTTGTTTCGCATATCACTGAGACCCAATGTAGTGTGGTAGTATTATTTGAGAATGTAGTGTGGTAGTATTCTTTGAGACCCGTTAATAATGACGTTGTTTGTTGTTGATTTATGATAGGCGGGTATCAAGAAGATCGACTGTGAGACCCGTTCTCATATTAGCGGTATATGTGCAAGTAAGTTTATCTATCTTATAATTAGTGAAGTGTTAGTATGAGTTGATAAAAGTGAAGGACTATAGTCTTTTGCTTACCTTTAGATGCATAGGTGAATTGTAGTGATAGGAAATGATAAAAAGTCCTTTATGTGCGTTAGATATGATATTAAACCTGTTATGGATGAACTATGGCTTTGGGAAATGCATAAACAAGAAATTTGTGGAGATATGGCTTAACAGGCGAGATAGTGCCGCTACCCAAGTAGATAGCGCCGCTATCTCAAAGTAGAATACTATTTTAAATAATGAGTTAGCGACGTTATGGTCAAGAATCAGGAAAAAGGGGTTAAGCCTGTAAGTCGATAGTCATAACCCAAAAATCACATACACACACTCTTAAGTGGCGAATTAGCAAGTAATCTCATGGGATTGATAAAGACTTGAAGGAAACGGCTAGGGGAACTCGAATTTAACATCAATAAGTGTTGTAGATTGCTAAATCAACAAGGTAAGTTGATTTCTTTGAAGAATTTGGAGATTTTAAAACCATAGGGGTTAAAATTCGAGATATAAATAGTTTTGAAACCAAAGGGGAATGGGTTCCGAAACACGGCGAGGTGTGACAGTTGTTGCTAGAGGATGCTCACTGTACCCGATATTCGGTTCACCCTGGTAACACGCGGATGTATCACAATCTAAAGCTTTACTACTGGTGGCCCGGTATGAAACGAGATGTAGGGCATTTGTGGAGAATTGCTTGACGTGCCTTCAAGTAAAAGCTAATCATCAGAAGCCGTATGGAGCAGTGCAACCATTGTCAGTGCCAATGAAGAAGTGGGATGAAATCACTATGGATTTCATCACAAAGTTGTCTCGGAATTCACGAGGATATGATTCGATATGGGTGATTGTTGATAGGCTGACAAAGTCGGCTCATTTCATTATGATTCAAGAAGATTATCAAGTGTTAAAGCTAGCTGAGATCTACACCAGAGAAGTGGTGAGACGACATGGAGTGCCGACTTTAATAATTTTGGATAGAGATAGTCGTTTCACTTCCCATTTCTGGCAGAGTTTTCAGAAGCATTTTGGCTCCAAAGCCTTAATAAGTACTACTTATCATCCTCAGACAGATGGACAGTCGGAGAGGATGATACATTCATTAGAATATATGCTTCGAGCTTGCATAATTGATTTTGGGGACAGCTGGGAGAATCATCTGCCTTTGGTGGAGTTTGCCTATAACAACACCTATCATTCTAGCATACAGATGGCACCTTTTGAGGCACTATATGGTGCATCGTGCCGAACGTCGACTTGTTGGACATAAACGGGAGAAAAACCATTGGCGGGGCCAGAGATTATAGCCGAGACCGAGGAAAAGATACAGAGTATTCGTGAGCATATGCAAATAGCCCAAAACCGTCAGAAGCAATATGCAGATAATAGGAGAAAGCCGTTGGATTTTTATGTCAGGGACATGGTAATGTTGAAGGTGTCTCCGTGGAAGGGAATAATCCGATTTAGCAAAAGAGGTAAGTTGAGGCGATGATTCATTGGACTCTTCCGAGTCTTAGAAAGAATTGGAGCCGTTGCATACCGGCTTGAGCTTTCTGATGAGTTGAGAGGTATCCCCAATGTGTTTCATGTATCGCACCTCCGAAAGACCTTGTATGACAAATCCACTCGAGTACCCTTAGTCAGAATCTAATTAGATGATAAATTGAGATATCAAGAGATGCTAGAACAGATTTTGAATACAAAGGTCAAGAAGTTGCAAAACAAAGAGGTTGGATTAGTAAAAGTACATTGGCGACATCATAGAGGTACAGATGTCACCTGGGAAGCCGAGGAAGAGTTGTGGTCAAAATATCCATTTTTGTTTCAAGAGATTCCGAGGACGAAATCTTTTGAAGGGGTAAGAACTTGTAATACCGTGTTACTAATTAGTAGTGCGATTGTGTTAATCTTAATGTAATTAAGATTAAATACGTTTTTATATGAGTTAGGATGGTTAGAAACCCATTTGGGAGAAGTTTGAGCTTGAAAAGTGCCAAAAAGAGGTTACACAGATTGTGTAGAGTCACATGGGTCGTGTAAAAAGCCTTTATAAACCAATCCGAAACATTTTTAGATCCACACGGGTCGTGTGGAAATTGTTCAAAAAACAGTCTGTGGGTTGAAAGGGGTCAAAACGGGTTGTTTTCGCGAACACGGGTCGTGTAGTCGACATTAGCGGTGCTAATGTCGTAGATGGGGTTTTTAATGTGAGTTTTTGATTCATTTTAGGAAAGCTTCATTTCAGTATTTCCATCTCAAAACCCTAGAAATTCACCCCTAACCCTCTAAAGTCAAAATCGGAGCCTATAATTCGAGAATTGGAGTTAGGAATCATTATCTTGCTGTTAAAAGGTAATATCCTACGTTCTAGCTTCGATTTGATTGTCGATTTTCTTGGTTTGAGTTAGTTCCAGGTGGTGTTGGTGAACCGCCTGCAACTAGCATGAGTTGGGTAAGTTTTCTTTTATTAGTGTGTGAAAGTGAGCTCTAATCGTAAGCCCTCGCCACGGGTGTAATAGTTATTGCGTTTTTATGGTTGATTGAGTAGGATGTTGCGGGATTAAGAGCTGTAACATAGATATTGTTATCTATTGTTATAGTTCATTTTCACACTAATTACTTGCTCTTTAGATATGTATTGATAATTGAGATTGTTTGGATATTGAGTATTGATGCGGGCTGTTGTGATACAACAAAAGCTAGACAAGAGCACGGTACATGAGGTTCAAGAGTTATGCATACTGACCCGACATCAGGTAAGTGGTTATTTATTGATTCTTTTAATGAACCATATCGTGGTTGAGCTGTTCATTGCAGATAGAGAAGAGTTGTATGAGTTCGTAATGTGTTGATTTTGTTTGATATGAGTTAAGTGTGTTGATCACACTGAGGGACTGAGATAGTCCACTGATAACGAGTTTAATGAGACTTCGAGTGTCACAACCCAATTAAGTATTGATTACTCAGTGAGCTCGTGTAGCTCATAAATTGTTGTTAAGGTTGTTGTGTTTAGGTTCTGGTAGTGGAGACCGCGGAAAGCGTAGCATGGAGGGATAGCTGGATATTGGACTTGTACTTACTTGTTTTCCATAGTTTGAACTGTGTTTGTTGACCCGGTTTTTGTGTAAACTAGTTTGAAACTTTGATGTACATAGGCTAGAACTTAAACTATGTTTTTGGTAACTTCTTGTATAGCTTGTTACTTAACTTTGATTACACCTTTAAACTATGTGATTATTTTTGAGTAATTTAAGGTGTAATTTGAAAGTGAGAAACCAGGCGTTACAATGCGTTTTTAGATGTTTCTAAGTTCAACAACCTACTTTGGAAGTTGAATTTTATTGAATTCTCTAATTTTGTTTGTTTGTTTGGGACATCTTTCATTCAAATGTGTAACTTTGTGGGCTAAAAATGAATATTTTGGGATCATAATGGAATGGTTGTTTCTATTAACGATGAAAATGAAGAAAAATTTGATTAGATGTTGGCATAGTGAAATCATTGTTATCTTTTTTGTTGTGATGGTTGTTATATATGATTTTCTTTGGTCTATTTGGGACAATGTTTTCTTAATTGTTTTTAAATTGGTTTTCTCTTAATTACATTTGAGACTTTTAATGTTCAAAATTTACTTTTTTCTTATTTTATTGTTTACCTAATTTAGTATTGAACTTTGGATTTTAACATTATTGTGCAATAATTTTTTTTTTACTGTTACTAATATGGATTGAGATAGTTTTGTCTAACTCATCAAGACTAATTGATGGATTTGGATACAATATGGTTCTAAGAGCTAATTGATGGATTTGTATCTTAGATTTCATCTACTTTAAATCAACAAAATATCATAATGGAATAAATTTCTCACAAAATTTTAATGTATCGATAAAGTCCATGCCATATATCAAAAGGAGCTTAGAATGCAATGCATATGAACAAAAGCAACGATTTTTTTTTAGTTTGAGAGCATAAGTTTACAAATCTTGAGACCGGTCTAACCGTGTTTTAGCGATTGAATTCATCAGGTCAACCGGGTTTTTGAGAAACCTGACCGATTCATCAGGGTCGAAAAATTGCAAAAAACGGTCGTGATTGACCCGCTCTCTTCACTGAGTCACTGTCTAACCAGTTCAATTGGTCAGGTATTGGTAACACCCCCAAGTGACATGGAAATCATATAGATGGTTTAAGTGATAGCACTCGCATGGATATGGATGGCTACATGTTAATTAAATATATTTTGATCACACAATATGACTTTGTCAGGTGCAAATTTTGATTTGTTTTACTTCCCCCAAAGTTACAAGTAATATCTTTAGTTTTAACAATTGAAAATAGAATCCTCATATTCTTATAGAATATATAACTAAAATACCACTTGAGAGGGATAAGGCTAAGCGAAGCGAAACGATTTTCCCATGAGAAGGGGAATGCAAACTATTAGCCCCACATGGAGTTTATGAATAAATGATTGTTTGATAATGAACAAGAAATATTCATCTTTCTATAAAGATGGTGTATTGAACTCATAAATCATTATAAACTTTTTGCGAAATTATATCAGTGTATAGTAGTGTGTATAATATGGTATACGCCCACCACTCATTATGTGTATTTGTATTTGTATTTATGTTATGTATTATTTCTTTGGTTGATATGAAAAACCATAACCATTATCATGTTATTGTATACTAGTTTGTATAGTATATCCCAATCCCACGACCCATTGTATGTACTTAGATAGCGCACATATGATCCAATTCTCAAGAAAGTCGATTGTATTCTTAATTTTGTAGCAATAAGTGGTACTAATAGGCCCCATGGATATGGATCGGAGTTCATGGTCATTCTACATCACATTTAGACCTGGCAAACGTGTCGTGTCGTGTCGATTTCGTGTCGTGTCAAAACATTAAACGGGTTGAAAGTGCTCGACCCTAACCCAACCCGTTTAATAATCGTGTCGTGTCATGTCAACCCGTTTATTTTCGTGTCGAGTTCGTGTCGAGCTTCGGGTTTGGGGTTTAGAACTTGTAAATATATATCATGTCACTTTTCGAGTTGAAACACTAAGTATGTTGAAAGAATAGGAGTTTGAGGCGAAAATGAAAACATGAAAAACTAGTAGTAGAAGCATTCACACTAAGTTTATAAAGCAATTTTAAAAGATTAGTAGTCGGGGAGATAAATGACGAGACGATGAGGAGGAGAGACGCACGAGTGAAATTGTGGAGTATGAGTGAGAAAGTAGAAAAGTGACAATGAATTCATGACCTAGGTGGCTAAGCGACTTTCACATTATAAAACACGTTAATAAGAAGTTTCTCTTTTAAATATGGTATTGGTTTTTGACCTGTCCAATTTATATAAGAATTAGAAAAACTTGAATATAAATAAACGGGTCATTTTCGAGTTGAAAGTTTCAACCCTGACCTTACCCGTTTAATTATCGT
Source organism: Cichorium intybus (assembly GCA_023525715.1). Taxonomy (NCBI): domain Eukaryota; kingdom Viridiplantae; phylum Streptophyta; class Magnoliopsida; order Asterales; family Asteraceae; genus Cichorium; species Cichorium intybus. The sequence goes on from CM042010.1 coordinate 123,681,066, forward strand.
GTCGTGTCGTGTCAACCCGTTTAATTAAACGGGTTGAAATCTCTTACCCAAACCCGTTTATTTCGTGTCGAGTTCGTGTCGGGTTGTCGTGTCGTGTCAGGTTTTGCCACCTCTAATCACATTAGCATCTGTGTTATCTCGCAAGACTTTCTCTAAGCTAACACAAACTTGTCTTTCAGTGGAGTTGTTATTGAGGGCCATTTTTAGGAGAGTTTGAGAGACAACTCCGTATATCAAGGATTTCACAGCCGAGTCTAGTTTCACATTCTGAATTAGTAGAAGCAGTCTCATGAGTTTCTTCGATGCGGTGAAGAACGTCGAAGACAACACAATATGCAGTGAAAACTCTCCTTACCATCACACTTTAAGTGTTTGAGAGCGATGATAAGTGGGAAAAGAGACTTACTTTTCATGATGATATAAGCTCTTTTGGCAAGAGTAGAATCATTCTCACGTGTCATATTGACAAGAGATGATGTGAAGATCTTTGGCTTTGAGTTGTGAAAATAGGAGGTGCATCAACAGATACGTGGTGGCCAACTAGGTTGCCGCTAATAGTAGGAAAAATAAGAAAGGAGCGTAAGTGATCGGAGAAAAGAATGGAGACGTAAGGAACGTGTGCCGAGAGAAATGAGAGATTATATGGAGAGAAGTTATGTAAGTTCTGGTACCATCATGATTTTTATGATTTTCCATATCAACCAAAGAGAGAATACACGATTTAAATACAAATACAATTATATACAATGGGACGTGTGCTTGGGCTATACTATGTAGACTAGTCTTAATTTCATATTCAGTTTTAATGTGCGAAAGTCTGATCCTGATAAAACTGAAGCGGATATTAGTGTATACTAGTCTATATAGTATAACGTAGGTCCATGATAGACTAGTCTTAATTTCATATTCAGTTTTAATGTGCGAAAGTCTGATCCTGATAAAACTGAAGCGGATATTAGTGTATACTAGTCTATATAGTATAACGTAGGTCCATGACCCATCATATGTTCTTGTATCTGTATTTATACAGTATATTCTCTCTTTGGTTGGTATGAAATATCATAACCATTATCAGTTTCAACTAAGTATCGTAAGTAAATTGCTCCCAGTTGTTTAATCATTTGATAGCCAGAGTCATTCATTGAGAAATGATCCTAATGAGTCATACTGAATAAAATTTTATCAATCATTTCTGTCGTGAAAGTGGTGAATTGAACCAAGAATTATCCTTATTCATCATCAGTCGAATCAATGTTTGCAACTTAGGATTCTATTTTGTCATCAATCCGGTCCATGTTCATGTTTTTTTTTTTCCTATCAATGAATAGATCTTTTTAATTGTATGAGTTAGACGTCCCGTTTTCTCAAAAGGGCAGTTGATTTCTTTTTTTGACAAAATCATCATTTATGTATTATTAAGCTTTATTTTCAAGTGTGTGTGAATAATTTTTTTTATTATAATGGGAGCCCAACAGTTGCGGCATTAATCTTAATGATACTTGTGTTACATTCAAAACTAGGAAATCTTTCTTTGTCCATTAGGTTTCCACAATTTACCTCTAATGTGATAACTATAGAACAAACGTCTATGAAAAATTTATTACTTTAAGGGTGTCAATTGTAGTGTATAAAAAGTACACAAAAACTTGTTGGAGCTTGGTATTCAACCTTGGTTAAGCCTGGCAACTAGATGACACACGAGGTTATTGTGTCGTAGTTCAAGCGGGATTTATTATGGGCAGTTAATTGCCAAACGAATTAATTAAATATATAACTTTTTGTAACCTTTTGAAGATATTTGTGGAAATTCATTTCAAACTAAAAATAGAAAAAATTCTAGATCAATAAAAAGTCAAGAAAGTGTATTTAAAAGGGCAAAGGCTAATTTGGCGTGTGACTATGTGTGGAGTGTAGTGTGGACTAGATAGCTTCCGTTTTTTGATTTTTGGTTCTATTCTAAATATCCATGTGTTTGGTTATATTTTTACAACTTACACTCAATCTTGAGTGTGATTTAGATTTTACTTGAACATATATGGTGTGTCGTTTGTAGAGTTAATTATTGAGCTCAACTTTTCTTTAGAATGATCATTACATCGATCAACTATGTCTCCATTATTGAACAATATATGGATTTGATGTAAGTGGATAACAAAATCAAACACATTCAATGAGAGACGTATTTTTTTAATTTTTTTAAGGGTAAATTGCATAAAAGTCACTAACTTTTTCAATTTTCTCGATTTTGACACTGTATTTTTAGTTTTTGCAATTAATTCATTATGTTTTCAGAAAATTGCAATTAAGTTATTATGTTTTCCAAAAAGTTGCGAAAATGACCATATGACAGGATGGCAACAGGTTACCAGGTCATATGGTCAAATTTGCAAAAACTAAAAATACAGTGTCAAAATAGAGAAAATTGGAAAAGTTAATGACTTTTATGCAATTTACCCTTTTTTATTATAAAATTATGATACATTCATTTTACATTTTCGAGACTTTGTGTTTTCAGATTTTTATGAAAAAAATTATTAAGTGTATGATTATAGAATTACTTGAGATATGTGTGTGCCTTGGTAAAACTATGTGAAAGCCTTGTGTGTACGACACGTGATTTTTAGAAGTTAAGAGACTGATTAAGTAAATGCTTTGTGTGTACAACAAGTGATTTTATTAAAAAAAACTGTTAAGTGTATGATTGTGGAATTATTTGAGATATGTGTGTGCCTTGGGAGAACTACGTGAAAGCTTTGTGTGTACAACATAACAACACATGATTTTTAAAAGTTAAGGGGACCGATTAAGTAAAAGCTTTGTGTGTACAACACCTGATTTTATGAAAAAACTGTTAAGTGTATGATTATGGAATTACTGGGTTTGTTCTTGAACACACACATACATGATTTTTTTCAAGTACATATACACAAGATTTCAAGGTTAATTTGTTTTAGGTTCAAAAAATAGAAGAACACATCTCTTTCTTGTTCTTGGTGTTTCTTGATGATGAAGAACAAAATAAAAAGCCATTTCTTTATCTTCATGAGCTTCTCTTGCATGTTATTGGTTTAGTTCTTAGAAATCAATTTTGGATTGTGTTTTAGATATGTTGATGTAGTTGCAAACCCATGCAATTTCAGGTTTTGTGATTTAGATATGAATTGTTCTTTCTTGTTTTGTGATTTAGATATGAATTGTTCTTTCTTGTTCTTGGTGTTTCTTGATGATGAAGAACACATATGTGTAATAATATCGTGTTTTAAAAAAAAAAAAAATTAATGGCTAATAAGGTACCAAAAAAATTAAGTGATTAAATGTCTAATTTTAGTACCTTATAATGTTATTAACCCATACAAGTATTATCTGAATGTTATGGTCTTGTAAAATGGGCTTTGGAGGTGGTACAAAAGAAGCATAATGCTACATAGGAAAGTAGATTTCTATTTTCAATTGAACAATACCCAAAAGCCAAAATGAACATTCCCAACGAATTAGGTGACTTTGTGATGATATTGTAAGTCGCTGGGTACATAAGGAAACCAATGTCAGGAGTTATGACTAGATATTGTCTTGAGATAGACACGGGTCTAAAAGGGTATTGGTAAAAAAACTCCCTCATAATGATTTTAATGATGTTCCATCAATTAGGGTATTTGTTTTAATATTTACTTTTAATATATATATATATATATATATATATATATATATATATTAATTAATCGTAACCAAACCAAATAAGGGTCGGTTAAATCGATTTCGGTTTAATTGGTTTCGGTTTATTCGGTTTGGTTAAATTCGATTTCGGTTTAATTTAACAAAACCAAATAATGTTCGGTTAAATCGATTTCAGTTTAATATGTTTCGATTTACGCGGTTTCAGTTTAATTTAACCAAACCAAATAAGGTTCGGTTAAATCGGTTTCGATTTATTCGATTTGGTTAATCGGTTTAGGTTGGTTTGGTTAATCGGTTTCAGTTTATTCGGTTTGGTTAATCGGTTTAGGTTTGGTTAAATTAAACCAAAACCGCTTAACCGAACCTTATTTCGTATGGTTAAATTAAACCGAAACCGCTTAACCAAGCCGAATAAATCGAAACAAATTAAACTGAAATCGATTTAACCAAACCGAATAAACCGAAACCAATTAAACCGAAACCGATTTAACCGAACCTTATTTGATTTGGTTACGATTAATTTGGAAAAATTAAAAAACCCGACTTAACCGAAACTGTTAGGAATCGGATCGGGTACACGCAGCGGAAACACTATCACACACACACAAACTCACGAAAATAAAGCAAGAAGAACACAAGGATTTTTACGTGGTTCGGATTCGGTGCAAATCCTACGTCCACGGGCTACAACTAGATTTTATTTGAATGAGGAGATTACAAGAGATACACTCAATTCTTATAGGTATTGAGTTGTGGTGCAATTTTTCCTTGAACATATGAAGGATATTTATACATATGAGAAGGTAATGTGAATGTAGAGTTGTGTTTCAACACATTCACCAACCTTTGAAAATTGTTTCACCAAACTTTGAAAAAACAACTTCAAAATGTTCACATTCACCTAACAATCTCCCACTTGAAGATTTTGAACATCTCTCATTAATCTCCTAACATAACAAGTCTTCCAAGCTTCCAGTTCCAAAGAACAAGTTAAGACTCAGCCAATTTCCTAGTTGCAGCCGCCCCTCATCATAAAGTACTAGAAGGGCCAGTTGAAGCTCCTACAAGCTCCAACTCAGTCGTGGTCAATACCGCCACCGACTCATCCCCTGTCTCAACCGGCTTGGACACTCCACCGGATCCAGAGATACACCGAGGACCACTAACACCCTCCAAACTTTGCAAACTTCCAACAGGAGAGAATTTTTCAGTCTTAGTCTTCAAAACCCAGCGGCTCTTTGTAACTGTACCCGGAACACACCCCGTGCTCCCACTGTCACAAAATCTCCTGAATGGTTTAGACTTTCCGACTCGTTCAACTAACATCCCCTTGGCTCCAGAATTCATGTTTTCAAAATGAACTCTCTTAGCACTAGATTTAGCGAACCAGATTTTGTCATGCTTAACAGGGACGGTCATACTTCCCTCAGCAGGTACCTCAACCATATATAATGACCCACGCTTCATACCTTGAGCAATCACCGAATTTCCATTGACCACCCTCCATTTACCACCACCAAACCTTACTTCCAGTCCTTGTTTATCCAGCTGACCAACAGAAATCAATTTCTTCTTCAACTCCGGAATCACCCTGACATTCTTCAGGTTCCATGTAGTTCCCAATGAAGTAACCAGATCAATATCTCCTATGCCCGTTACTTCAAGCATCTCGTCATTTGCTAACCGTACCTTCCCAAAATCTCCTTCTTTTAGATTCACCGTCGTTTCTTCGTTGTCCATGGCGTGAAACGAAGCCCCTGAATCCATGACCCAAGAGTCTACAGAACTTTCCATACTTAGTATCAGTGCATCATCCTCAGACACACTCTCGACACCAGCAATGTTCAATTCTTTCTTTGGACATTGACTCTTAACATGTCCCACCTCCTGACAGTTCCAGCACTTCACATTCTTCCAAGTTCTAGATGAACTTCTTCCCCGACTCCCACTACTCTCACTATTCCTACTATTCCCTCTACCTCTTCCGATATTTAATAACTCAGAAGAAGAAGATCCACCTTGATTCTTGCGTCTGATATCCTCGCCAAGAACCAAATATCTAACCCCTTCAAAAGTCATACCACTGGTCCCCACTGAACTTGTAACAGCGGTTACTGTTCCAGACCAGCTATCAGATAGTGAAGCTAGTAGCAGTGAAGCTTGAGTCTCGTTATCAAATTTAATTCCCACAGATGACAATCTGGACAGAATTGAATTTAGATTGTTAATGTGAACAGTAACTGAGCCTTCCTCATTCATCCTTGTAGTGAACAGCTCCCTCATCAAGAACACCTTGTTAGCCGCCGACGGTTTCTCATACATGTTCGTCAGAGCATCCATCATACCACGCGCCGTGGTTTCCTTCATGATGTTGAAAGCAACGCTCCTTTCCAACGACAACGTAATAACCGCCTTAGCTTTCTTGTCCTTTGAGTTCCATGCATCTTCAGCAGCTTTTTCCATTTTCTCCGGTTTGTCTCCAAGTACCATGTCCAAATCTTTCTGACATAACAATGCTTCTATTTGCATTTTCCACCAACTAAAGTCAGAACCGTTGAACTTCTCGATTACAACCTTGTCTTCAGCCATTACGACAAACAAGAGACAAATATTTTATAGTACTTTTGTGTGACAGAACAGTACCCTTCAAAGTACCAAGATACCTTTTAATACGATTAATAGAAATTAGTTTCTGATGTGGAAGATCAGACAAAACTGCAACCACAGAGCATACTCTAATTTCTAAAACCGAGACCTCCTCCAAAACCCGAAGCTCTGATACCAGTTGTTAGGAATCGGATCGGGTACACGCAGCGGAAACACTATCACACACACACAAACTCACGAAAATAAAGCAAGAAGAACACAAGGATTTTTACGTGGTTCGGATTCGGTGCAAATCCTACGTCCACGGGCTACAACTAGATTTTATTTGAATGAGGAGATTACAAGAGATACACTCAATTCTTATAGGTATTGAGTTGTGGTGCAATTTTTCCTTGAACATATGAAGGCTATTTATACATATGAGAAGGTAATGTGAATGTAGAGTTGTGTTTCAACACATTCACCAACCTTTGAAAATTGTTTCACCAAACTTTGAAAAAACAACTTCAAAATGTTCACATTCACCTAACAGAAACCCGATTTAATCTACCAAATAACACGCATATATATATATATATATATATATATATATATATATATATATATATATATATATATATATATATATATATATATATATATATATATATATATATATATAAAGTAATATTAAAAAAGCCCTAATTGATGGGACATCATTAAAATCATTATGAGGGAGTTTTTTAAGATGACTCGTCTAAATTCGTTTGGGCAACTGAACATGTCGGAGAATACGTTACTACATATGAAGTCATTCATGTTGTTTATTCACCATCAATTTTATGAACTTAAAGAAAATCGTGAAATATATATATATTTAAAAAAAATGAACAATATCATCATAGGCGTATCTAGCTGGGGCGTTGGGGGTACAACTGCATCCCCATAATTTATTGTAATGTATTAAATTTTAACATATAAACATACTTAACCATCTTGCACCACTAGCTTAAAATTTTGTATATTGTTGTTTACTTTATTTTTTCCCCACAAATCAAAGTGTCAATGTAACTTGTATTTATTTACCATTTTTTTAACTTAAACTTAAGTTTCATTTTACATCCTTCTTAATTTTTTTGTTTTATACCTTAACGCATTTAATATATTAAATTAATATATTATAAATATATAATGAAAAATCAGATAAATTATATTATTAAATAGATCTAGTCTATACACTCAAAATAAAACCAACTTTGAGTATGTTTTGACAAAATTTCCTTTGACAACTTTTTCTTTTACCAAAGGGCTTTTAACACAGTGGTATCAGGTGCTATCTTCCTTTGAAGTTGAGGGTTTAAGTCTCGTAAGATGCATATGTGAAATTTAGGTGTAGTTTAAGAGTAAGATTTGTCGTTCTAAAAAAATCAATTTTTTTACAATCACACCCTTAAGTCTGAACTTTGTTGCGGAAATCATCGTGTCCCTTAATTTTAAGCAACTTTGTACTAATATTTTTTAATTTAAAGTATGTGCGTATCCCCATATCAAAATTATTGGTTCCGCCACTATATCATGTTCTTGATGAATAACTCATAGGTTGTTTGTTAGTGTACCAAAGAATGATTATCTTTAATTATATTGAGAGCCGACCCAAATCTGTATATTTTGGGCACGAAACGCCTAATAAAAAAGACCCGGAAATTTGATTTTAATTAAAAATACCTTTGTTCTCAAATGAAATAATGTAATATAAAAATGCATACAAATTCCGATGGATTAATATGTTGGGCCCAAACCGTTGTATTGGCTTAGGGTGGTGGGCGGTCGCCCAAGTTAAATGTGTCCATAAATCTTAAATCTTAATGATCTCCTTAGCTCAACGAGGAAATGACAAAAACATGTGATGTTTTATATAAGCAATCAATCAACTTTATGACAAAGAAAATCAATTAATATTTTATCAACCAAACTAAAAAAGTTAGCAAAATATTTTTGGTAGCCATTATATTTGATTGGTAATATCTTACTAATTGAGTAATCATGATACGATAATGACATAAAGTTTCGAATACCATGACTATACTGCACCACCAGATACAAAACACAAATCTGAAACATTTTGCTAAAAGGATGTATACACATCACAATACAAAGGAAAACCAACCTAAATACAAATGCAAAGGTCAACCTAGCATCTTTAAACTTACATTGAAATTTAAAGAAACCATTGTTAGACACTTACACAACTAAACACACATACGCACACATGCTCAAAATCAAACACAAACCTTGATTTAGGGGTTTTAGATGGAACAAATATAGCAGCTTTGGATGGTTCTGGAGAGTGAGTGAGTGATTAGTGGTTGCTGGTGAACAATGATGGCTCTAGTGGTGATTTTAGATCTATGGTTTTCACATATAGGGGTTTTAGTAGTGGTTAGGAAAGCTGTTATGGGTTATTATAGGCAATTGTGAACAGTTTTGGGAAAGCAACGGTGGTGTGGTTGGTGGCAGTGTTTGGTTGTGTTTAGGTACAAGAGCAGTAGTTTAGGAGAGAGAGAGAGAGAGAGAGAGAGAGAGAGAGAGAGAGAGAGAGAGAGAGAGAGAGAGAGAGAGAGAGAAGAGCATTGACTTGGTAACAAGGGAGGTGGTTATATAAGTGGATGCAGTAATTTTAGTTTGTGGTTAGATTTTGAAGAGGAGAAAAGAATGAGGGTTTCCAATGAGGATCTAACTGTTGATTTGTTTATATATTATGTGTGTTTGGGAGTGTGAGTGTGAGCTTTGTTGGGTATTGAATTCAATCAAATAGTGTATAATAACAAGTAATCTCACGAGTTGAATCAATCTAAACAATCAACACATGCAAATATGAATAAGAACAATGAAAAACACACAAGGAATTGGATAACATGTGTCGAATGCTTGTATTTCAAGATTAGGGTTTTACAATTGAGAGTGGATCGAAACGAACTCCCAACACAGACCGGTATCACTGATATTTATACTTAATCAGTGATATGGTTAGTACAAAAGATAGTGCTCAGTGTACTAGCCAATAGGAATAGAGTATTGTGCAACATGTAGCCTGCTGCATACGCGTGCTTACAAAAGTTGTTACAGATAAGCCTTCGGATCCTTAGGAGAAATCCTTCAGAGTCTTCAAGCTTCGTGGTCTTCACTTCGTACGCTTCAGGTCTTCGGATAGGCAAGCACTTCATCACAAATATTCCAACAAGCTTGTTTAAATCCTGTGTTTTTTATGCATAAAATGTAATATATTAGGCTTTGATATTGGTATTTTAAAGCCTTTGTTTTGATTGATTCTTATATATATAGATCACCATCTTTTAATTAAGGGCGTCTAATTTTGATCTAAAGACGTATATTTCACATATTATTTTTAAGAGGTAAGTCTTAAAATTTAATGGGACCCATAAACATGTATGTATAATATTACACACACACACACACACACACACACATATATATATATATATATATATATATATATATATATATATATATATATATACACACACACATATATTATAATTTTGGTGAGAAATGTAAGTGCATTGTCAGATGAATTTGATCAATAATTGTTATTGTTTCTTATACTTCTCACTAATATTATACATCTCATTTCATCAGGACCATATATATATATAATTACACACACACACACACAGTTATGGAGGGTAAAGATCAATCGAGGACTCAAAAACTCCCAAATTTTGAGAACTAATTTTACCGACTATAATTTTCTAAGAAAACAACACAAAACATATTAGATGCAAATCGTCTTATGTAATATGTATCCATAAAAACCGTCATTTTTTAAATGTGTATATATGTACCTTTTCGGTCACTTATATATGTGCAATCTTTACATTCTAATAAAGCACTATTAAGACTGCCACGTGGCGTTCTCTTAATAAGCCGTATTCTGGTTTTCCCGCTCAATGTCCTTCTTATTTTTCCGGCCAACCTCGCCTCATATCAAGCTCATTTTAATCAATTCCTTAAATCTCGGTGTTGATTTGCCGGTAATTCGGCTCCTTAGATGTCACACCCCCAAACCACGATGGTGGAATCGTCTGAGCGTGGAACGGGACATAGTATCACAACCATTGCATACATTGAAACATAAGTAGATAAACAACCATCATACATTATAATTGGAATGTTACATTGTTCAAACGGTATTGTTTCAACCCAATTACAGTATGATAACGAAGTAAGTAAAAGAGACGTCTTCGCGTCCCATCCCAAAAGGTTAGTCGGACCGGACTAATTGTTACCTGAGAATACAATTAGTTTGAAAGAGTGTCAACATTACGTTGGTGAGTTCATAAGATTTTTGTGTGTGAAAATCCATAGTCCTTTTTCCTTGTAAAGAGATAGTGTTTGAAACCAGAAAATCCAATATTTTCTTATAAATGAGTCGTAGTCTTAAAAATCCAAAGACCGAAAATGTATAAGTGTTCTATACTTGAAAATAGTATTACGTAGTCTTATTCTTGTATGAAACCATGTAAATACATATTTATTAGTAGATTAATTGTAGATCTAATCCGTAAAACCCTTGCGTAAGTAAAATCGTACTTTTATTTGTATCTTACAGATTTGTAGTTTTAATTCCATAAAACTCGCATGTATAAGTAAATCGCTCTTGTATTTATATCTTGATAAAATGTAGTTTTAATTTCCATAAAACTTGTATGTATAAGTAAAATCATACTTATATTTGTAACTAGTTAGAATGTAGTTTTAATACCATAAAACTTGTATGAGAAATCCATTTCCTTGTAAAATATAGTATCGTAACCCAGAAAATCCAATATTTTCTTATAAACGTGTTGTAGTCTTAAAGACCCAAAAACTAAAAATGTATAATGTAAGTTGTAATATAGTTTAAAACTATTTGAAGTGTATATTTTACGTAAACAGATCAGGTGCGGGGTTGTCAATCCCGTATAGATCTATACACAAATATCACGCTCTCTTACCGAGATTCTGGTTATAAATTCAGGACTTATAGTAGGTACTTATAAAAGTACGGTGAAGATCCATCTCACAAAAATGTATGTATTCAATCAACTTGTTTACGTAAAATTTGTATATGAAAACTCTTGAAATCATCCATTATCATTTTTCCCATGATAATATAGTAATGTATAATAATTATATAATTTTATATAATCATTTCGTCATATTCAAAATGTCATAATAACCTTGTGTTCATAAACTATTCCAATAATAGTTTGTTTTTAGTATACCGTCGTGATAATCATATTTTTACGAATAATAACAAAACAACTTATTCAAATGATTATAAATATCATCTTTTAAGATGTTTCCCACAAAAATGGTGTAATAACTTGGTTATAACCATTTTTGCTAGAAAGTAATATTTCCGGTCACAAAAACGTAGTTTTTACTAGTTTTCGTTTTTATGACGTTTATATCAAAGATCTAGTATTTTTACATACTTTATTTATAGTTTTGTAATTTTTACATAAACATAATATGTCACAATGTTTATAATACATAGATCTAACCATATTTCATGTCAAAAACGTTTTTACACAACTATTAGTGTTATAAACTTGTGTAAATCGTTATTTATAGCATATAAACACATATAATCTTGTGTAAATCATTATTTTTGACATGTGTACTTGTATTCTCCCCCAAAATGTTTAGAAAAGATGAAAATGAGGGGTATGAACTCACCCTTGATGCGTGCTTTACTTAAAAACAATGTTGTTCTTGTAGGATTTACAGTAGAAGACAAGATCTAAGCTTTGGAGCTCGAATGACCCTTGGACAAAGCTATTATCCAATGGGTTTACGTAGATGTTAGTGTGTGTAAATGAGATAAAAGTGGTGTAATAAGGTTTAAAATCACTTAAGGAAGCTAACTTACCAAAAAGATTTGAAAAACGCTTGAAAACGAAGAACGGTGGTGGTCGAAGGTGGTGGTTTGTGGTGGTTGCGGGTTTGAGAGGTGGTGGTGTATGGAGAGAGTTGAGAGGAAAGAGATGAAGAGAGTGTTGGTGATTTGGTCAAATGGATATCTTCATAGTCTTTTTATTGGATTTAAATTAGATTTTTTTGTATTATTATATTTATAGCCTTTATTTTTCCAAGATTATGAATAGTAACCTCAAGGATATGGTGTGATGGCATGTCTCCAGCCGATTGGGGGGGGGGGGGGTAAGGGGGGTGGGGTGGGTTGTTTTTATAAAAATGTCATTCTTTTATAAAAATAAGCGTTTTTTATAAAATCGTAAGACGTTTTAGCGAAATTTTATGAGTTTTTGAAGAAATGATCTTCTAAATAAATATTGTGTATAAAAACATTTCTAAACATTTATTTAGATTGAATTATAACTCGTTAGACGATGAAATACGCGTTTAAGCGCAGTATTCTTCCGATTACGCGATTTTCGACATTTTACCGGAAAATATATTTAGCTATGAAATTAAATACTAGATAGTAGTACGCTTCATAACATATGATTTGTTATCCCATTTTTGATGTTTAAGGCACCACATTTTGTATTTTAGGTCCAAACCCTGTGTATATTTATCTGTTCACAGCGGTTTAACTGTCGTAACTTTCACATGCGAACTCCGTTTTCGACATTCTATATATCTACAGGTTCGTATTTACGAATACATCATTTTATGAATATTATTATTCTCAAAATAATAAGTGTACGATTATCGAATTTTTACGCTATAGTAGTTTAATATCCGTATTTTCGGCGTTTACTCGATAATTGTTTTGAATTAGCGTACGTAGTATTATGATATCTAATAATACATCGTAAAATTATGGAAAAATTACTTTTTAACATATGGATTAACGTACGTTTTGTTTGACTACAGTTGACTTTCGTTGACCAAAATTTACAATTGTCACATTAGATCTCGCCAAAACCGTAGTCGCTTTTATCCCTCAACCCTTATCTCCCTGATTTCATTATTCAAATTTTGAAAAGCCTTCATATTCAATCGGGAATTACGACAACAGTAGCACTTAGAGAAATAAAAACCCATTTGCTTTCACCTATGCTTCGCTGCTCTCCCTTGACCTGATCAAATTTTTTGCGACTTGATATTTCTTGACCGGCGATTGAGACCGCCGGTAGACCAAGCAATAGTAGAACCGTCGGCGCCTGTGACCAGCCAATGCATCCCTTTTCTTCTCAAATCGATTGTGAAAGGTAAAACCCTAGATTTTAAAATTGTTTGAAGCTTTTATTCCGTGAAGGATTTTACCGGATCTACAAATTTTGAAATCAAAGTCGACTCCTCTTCCCACCCCCTTTAGCCCTAATTCTTCTATATTATTCAAACTTTCTTTTTTTTTATTGTCGTAGATCTTGAAATAATGAATCTGTAGTATGATTAATCTGTAGTGTGATTATTCCTTCAAGGAGTTTCAAGCTCTTTGTTTTATTTGGACGTGATTGGATGTGTTATTGAGCGAGAAATCAGACAAGTCTTGGTGTGGTTTTAGATTAATTTATTATTCGGCAACATACTTGAAATTGGTAGAGGTCACGCTCGGTCAGATAGAACTTACGTCTACAGGTTACCTCCACCTGCGTTTGAAAGCATTTGCTTCCTCAGCTTCTGCTTGGCTTAGATTAAATAATGACACAAATTGAGACATTGAATTCTTTTGTTATTTTTTACATCTTCCATGTCAAAACTGAATTCTCATTAAAGTGGAAATTGCGTGATATTGCTTTGACAGGGGAAGTAAAGGTGAACAATTATAATACTGGGATTGCTCCAACCATTTTGGGATTGGCAAATTCATTAACAAGGTATGAGCAAGAACGACGATGTGATTTTGGGGTAATTTTCGTATATTTTGAGCCATATTATGTCTATTTTATTCAAAAAGCAATTTCATTTTTTTGATTTAGCCACTTATCTATTATTTTTTTATTGATATAGTCAATGAACTGCTATAATAAATATCATGACTAAAATGATAGTTTAGTGGAACTCTTAGCTATAAAGAACTGAAGACATTAGATGATCTTAAATTAGCAAATGTTGTGATATTTGGTAATAGAGCATTTCGACCCTTACAACATATTGTTAGTGTATCCCACATTGGTGTGACACGGTCCTATAAGTTTGTATATATGTTGGAGTCTCCCCTCTCTTCACAAGGGCTCTTTTGGAGAGACACTCTTGGGGCTCCACATATATTTACATGGTATCAGAGCTCTGCCACCGCTGCCGCTGTTTTTCAATTATGTTTTTTTTTATGTTTTGTTTATTTTTTTCAGTTTAATCGTCTCCTCCCGATCAAACTGCGGGGGATGTTAGTGATTAGGGTTAATACCCATTAGGGTTTAGGTAAGCCAATTAGGGTTTAGGTTTGGCCATGAGCCTCCATTTTGTATCCCTATTTATATGGGGTTAAAAATCCTCAATATTAATATCAAGCATTCTATAGGAGAGCCGTGACAGTGATCATGGAGCCGACAACAGAAGAGTCCTGAGAAAGGCAACGAGCAAAGAGAGAAGGCTCGAGCTGTGGCGGACGATGCCAATTTCGGTGACATCGACGACTGCATTCATGACAGAGGAGAGAAAGACGACTGCAAATCAGAGGCTTCCCGACGAAGAATGTGCGAAGAAGAAGATGTCATCCGAGGAGAGGGGCGGAAGCAGACGATGCAGTAGAAGAAACCGATGACAGAGCTCTGGTTTGGTGCCGGCGGCTGTATTATTATTTATGAGAAAAAATAAGAAAGGGAAAAATATTGAGGGCACCTCCGACGACTAGGTCGCCGAGGTGGAGGTCGGCGACGACGGGTTGTAGTCAGCAGTAGGATTTTAACCTAGAGCTCTGATACCATGAGAGAATATAGAATGCTTGATATTAATATTGAGGGATTAACCCCATATAAATAGGGATACAAAATGGGGGCTCATGGCCAAACCTAAACCTTAATGGGCTTACCTAAACCCTAATCACTAACAATGTAAATATATGTGGAGCCCCAATAGTGTCTCTCCAAAAGAGCACTTGTGGAGAGAGGGGAGACTCTAACATATATACAAACTTATAGGACCGTGTCGTACCAATGTGGGATACACTAACACTCCCCCTCAGAGACGTAGGCTCGATGAGGTTACAGGGGTGCGGGACACCGGCTCTGATACCATGTAAATATGTGTGGAGCCCAAGAGTGTCTCTCCAAAAGATCCCTTGTGGAGAGAGGGGAGACTACAACATATATATAAACTTATAGGACCGTGTCGCACCAATGCGGGATACACTAACACATATAGCTTGTAAAACATTTGTACAGAAGTGTGATTGTTTTGTTCTTATGCCTACTGGTGGTGGTAAAAGTTTATGTTACCAGGTTATTTATATTTTTATCTATTTCTTTATGTGATAGTTTGTAGAAAAGAATCATTATTTGTTCATACAGCACTTTATTATTACAAGGAGCCATTGTAATTCATGTTTTTTTCTTTATAATGCAGCTACCTGCAACAATGCAACCCTATTACTTACATATTTTTAGATTTTGATTTTGAGATTGGAAATCAGGTGCATTCCGCTTGGGAGTTGCATTGTTCGCAGAATGTCTAAAATACCAATTAGGAAATTATAAATAGGAGAGTTTTTGTGTGAAAATTGATATAGTTTATAATTGATAACATAGTCATCTACAATGGCCAAATAGGTAAAACCAGCTTGACTCTATACCACCGTAAGTTTAATTTTAAATTCAAATTTGATTTGTGTTGATTTTGGATTGTAAATCACATGTTTCTTTATTATTATTATACGGATTCACGGTTATATTGAACAATGCAGGCTATAAATGGTTTATATTATGTGGGTGATAGTTGCTTTCCAGGGCAATGTGTTATAGCGGTAGCTTTTTCAGGAGTAATGTGTGCACATCGAGTAGTTGCGGATGTTGGTAAGTGTTAAAATTTGTAATTTCTTTTAAATCAGATCACTATTGTAATACCTTAAAGCCCAAAGTTAAAAGACTAGGCCAAAAACTTTTGGATTATCTTACAACCCAATAGTAGACATTATTGGTTGCCCACAGTTTAAATCAAATCACATATTTTTTAGGTTGTTAAATATTCTTGTATTTGTTTTCTATTTGGAGGACTAAAAAAGAAGTGGCCAATATTAGACATTATTGGTAGCCTCATTGGTTTATAAATTATAAATTTGAATTTATAACTATCAATTTTTTTATTTTTTATTTTTTTTATCTTTAAATCCTAACCCGTGTTGAACACGGGTTATTAACCTAGTTGAAAAATATACACATAGACGTAT
Organism: Cichorium intybus; assembly: GCA_023525715.1. NCBI lineage: Eukaryota > Viridiplantae > Streptophyta > Magnoliopsida > Asterales > Asteraceae > Cichorium > Cichorium intybus. Next base: position 123,697,684 of record CM042010.1, read on the forward strand.
TCAAAACAAAAATTCATTTTTCTTTTTGTATTTTTTTTAAACGAATCCTTTAAACGATGTGTATGTTTATATTGTTTGATAGCAAATCTCATTGGAAAAAAGAGTTTTTTAAGTTATTGGAGTTTTTGAGTTTTTATTTAACTTTTACTCTAGTTTTGTAATCATAAATTATTTATTAATTTTATCTACCTCCAGTCGAATTACTCAATATAACTCATCAGTAATACAGATAATTAACAATTTTTTATTAAATTATTCTTTTTTATCGTTCTACGCTAACAAGTAACAAGTAATGTCAGCCTAGTTAAAACGACGGAAAATGACTATAAGATTATATATAAAAAGAAGAAATATATAATTAATAACATTTTATTGGGATTGTAAATTAAAAAGAAAACAGTATGGTAGGAAAAATTGTCATAAATAAATGATAACTTGCAAGACGAACATGAAAAAGTCAAAAACTGTTGCGAATAATTTCCATTCCGTCATGGTTATAAGAATTAAACCACCTTATAAATTAATATTACCGGTATATAAAAATGAAAAAAGTACAAAATAGTGGCCAATAAATAATAGAATATGAAATATGAAAATAAAATAATCATAAAGGTTATGATTATCTTTTTGTGATATATTTATCATGAAAGTTACACAACATTACGATAATACCATGATATTCTCGTACTTAGGCTCGAAAATCGGGCTTTTGCGTCCGATTGAAGAGATGACGGTGGGGATCCGACTCGTGGAATCAATAGCTTGCCCGAACAGGACCTAGCTTTATTGCGAGCCAAAAATATGGATAAATTTCATTTCTACCATCAACAACAGTTTTTTCTAAGCAGTCTTTCCTTACGGTCACCAGCTTCTCTACCATAATATTACATCTTTATAATTTTGTTAAAATGATTTCGTTGACTGTGTGCTAGTAACGCTTTTTGGTATGCATAGTTGTGATGTTGGCGGTTAAATCACGTTGACGGCGTAGTTGTGATGTTGGCAGTTAAATCACGTCGTATACACTATTTTCCTCTTGTAGTTGAGGACGCTAGGGGTGGCCGGAATCCGAATAAGGGATCAACCACGACTCTCAAACGTGAGTAAAAGAAGAAATAGTCAAAAGGAAAAAATGACCGTTAGGTTTAAAAAAAACTAATAATTTTATATTTCCCCAATAATTACTAGTATTAACTACCAACATACCATAACCTTTCATTCTTTTTTTTAGAACATCATAAATTTTATAAAAACCAACTAATAAGGCGTTAGAGGAAATAAACAAAGAAGTACATGGCCAAACAACATGAAAAAATACCAAGAGTCTCAACATAAATTAGAAAGATTTTTCATATTCTTAATCCAATTAAACGAGCAAACTTGAATGCAATCAACTTTTTTGTCCAATGAGGGAGTCAACTTCTTAAAGGTGCACTCATTTCTACCTTTCCAGAGGATCCATAGAGCCGAATACATAACATCCATTTTGAGATGAGCATGCTTCTTGGATAAACCATTACAACTAAGCTTCATCCTCAAATCATCCAAATCAGCCGGAGGGGAAGGCATAAAATCCGACCATCTATACGCTAGCTCCCAAACACGCCTGGAAAAATCACAGGCAAAAAACAAGAGATTTACATTCTCGTCTTTAGAACGACAAAGGGAACATGACTTAGGATCCATATGGATTCCCCGAATAGTAAGATTGTCAACAGTCGGAATTCTGTTCTGCAACAAACACCAAGCAAAACAGTTGACTTTTAACGGGATCCAACTGCACCAATTAAAACTCTGTCCGTTACCAAACCACCTAGCTTTTGAAATAAGGATCCTTAAAGAATGAACCGAGAAAACACCATCAGTAGTAGCATTCCAAACCCAATAATCTGGAGACTTCTGCAGAAATACGATAACGCAGGTGAAACAAAAAAAAACAAAAATCGTATTCCACCACGGATCACAAAATCATGCACACTTTATAATTGTAAACTAAAGAAGGATCAATATATACCTTTATGATTCAGATATGATATTGTTAGGATGTCTAGCGCCCAAAGTAGAACTCCTTTAATGGAATCGCACCCAAAACAATAATCTAGCACCTGTTGATGTATTATAACCTTTTGCTTGAAGAATAAACAACGTTTTTACGGGGTATATGAAGAAAATCGACCCACAAGGGAGGGGGAAAAGGAGGGTGACGAATTTTAGGGTTTGTTATGTGTATAATTTGTTGACAATGATGGGTATTTATAATACCCATCATCCCTATCTTCCCCTTTTGTCCTTCTTCTTTGAAATTTAAATTATTAATATTTACACTTAAGTCCTTTAACCTGCTGTAGTTTTAATTATATATATATATATATATATATATATATATATATATATATATATATATATATATATATACTTTTATATACTAATAACTTAGTCCCTTCTATTTACTTTCAATCTCTTTTGGCTAAATCATCTCTTGCGTGTAACCTAAAAGGACACTACTAGATATAGTAATATTACAAACTTGTCATCACCATGGACACATAACCAACAAATTCTTCAAATTAACAGCTGCAAATAATTATGTGCGAATCCTCTAGCTCTTTCATTTCAATGTTGTTTCGCAAAGGCCTCTTCCAAATCCATCAAAAAGTAGAACTAGTATGATCTAATTGTCCATAACTTGACAATCCTTCACGGCTTAGAAAGAGTAGATCCTTGGGAATCTGTTTTTAAGAGAAGAATTTCCACACCACTTATCCTTCCAAAAAACCTCTTATCACCATGCCAAATAGTTCTAGTAAAAAAATTGTTAAGATCAATATTCCAAACACCAAGATCATTCTTTATATCAGTGATGGAGAGCCACCGTTAATAACAAGCACTACTTTATAGTTAGAGTAGTTTTTTTACTCTCCTTACACACGTTGGGGTCTTACATGGCAGCTGTGGTCCTGCAGGAACACAAGATCAACGTATGTGGCTCGCGAATGGTTTACACCTACATGATTGATTGCAGCTTCGCACCCCATTTTTCTTGACCATTGGAAAACGGTTAAATATATGTGAAATTTATTTTACGTATATTTGATCTTTAATACTTTTAAATAGATACTCATTTGATCTCCAATACTTTTACACAGTCATTCTACATACTAAAATATCTATTTATTTTCACCTATAATGGACCCATACAATTTGTCAAATTACACCGCCCTAATATCCCGCCACAAGAAAGATAGACTAACTAGCTCAAACACACCACCGTCTGAAAATATTTTTGGTCTCGATTCTTCATCAACATCATACTATTCAGATTTGGTCTAATGTTTTCAACTCCACAACTACAACTTTTCGGGTGGAATTGACCTTCAACTTTTCCTACAAACCCTTTTTATTATCCACTCAAAGTTCACAAACAATGGAAAGGGGATTGACAATCTCTTCACCAACATGTGGTCTTTCATACACCACAATGGCAAAGGAATTATCAACCTCTTCATCAACTTGTACTGCATCATCCAATAAGCCAACAATGATATAGTGTTCATAGTATACCATTGGAAAGAAAATGTCATGTTCTTTATAGGCATGTACTTCATTCTTGTGAGCAAAAAGCGAGACATAAATATGATATCATCATATTCCTCTAGGGCTATCAAACCACTGTCAAAATCAGCTTGAGGCGTTAAGAAATAATGACAAACGGGGACAACTTCATCATACATCAATTCCTTCATCATGTTATATAGATCAAACATAGAAAAGTATTTGATGCCAATTAAAACAAAATAATCAACGTCATCATTCATGTATATTCTTCTAGTAGACAGGATGAACATCCCACCATGATGCATCTTTAGCGTGAAATTATCATAATTTCCTTTTATACAAACATAACTATATAAATAAAGGGTTATAGAGAAACAAACAATCAAATATAACAACATAGACTACACACTCTATTAATGGCAATCAAGGGCAATAACACAAACTCATGGATAACAAAATATAATCAAATCTAATATATGATAATCAACGGTAATAAAAAATACTTCAAACAAAGATTAAGAATGAAAAATCATAGGAAAGAATACAAACTCATATCTAAAAACATACAATGAAAGCCAAGCTATGAGAAAAAAAGAAATAGAATATAATCAAATGCAAGAACATAAGCTATATGCAGTTATCGCGGTCGAAAATCGAATAGCGGTCGATGACCGATATTTGAAATCGCGGTTATCGCGGTGGTATAGCGGTGGTATAGCGTTTTTTTAAGTTATATAGAATTTATGTATTAGAGATTTAGAGCATTAATATATATTTAATTACTTATTGATTATTGCTAATTCACATGCTAGGAACACATTTTAATCAGCCAAATTGAAATTAGAACCAATTACATAATCCTAATCCTTTGAAATTCTCGTTAGCAATTTAACAAACACTTGGTGTGCACCAATACAAACTTGAATTCTCATATTATCCAATCCATAGTAGTAATCCTTATAGCATTAGATTTACTGATTCACTACACATTGTCATTATTTCACCATGTCAATGTAATTCATTACACATTGACATTAAACACCCAATTGGTTAACACTTAACAGAAATAAATTACATAAAAGAACCCAATCACAATTACAAGAACTCAATCACAGTTTCAATATCTCTCTTGGACACTTTAACAAGCACTTGGTGTGCATAGGAAAAATTGGAATCCTAAACATGAACCTGACTATGAAATCAGAACTCAATCACAGTTTCACATTTGAGTATTTGACTATGGAATCGGAACTCAATTACAAGAACTCAATGCAAATCAGTTGAACTGAATACATTCCAATCGGATTGTTAACTAAATGCAAACAAAATCGAATACAAACCTACAATCGACGTTACACGCAAATCAAACTACAAACCTGCAAATCAAACATTGTCTACCATTTATTTATCAGACCATAATGGAATTGAACAAATTGATATATTAAAAAAAATCGAAACTGTGAATGCATCGATTCGTTTCAATTCGTTATCAAAACTTGGAATGAAGTGAAGGCGGGATGAACTGCGAAGCCGGGATGAAGTGAAGGTGGGATGAATCGCAACCGATGCTTCAACGACTACAATCCAAGTCGGGATGAAGACGAACTTGGAATGAAATCGATTAATCGAACCTGCAAAGATTGTGGGTTTATCGAACTGTTAACCAACCTCGTGTGGGTTTATCGAACTGTTAACCAACCTCGTGTGGGTTTATCGAACCTGCAAATCGATTAATCGATGCATTCCCGAAACCACAATCGATGAATGAAGTCCCGAAACCACAATCTTGATAACCTGCAATCCCGAAACCACAATTCAGGTCTCAAATTGAAGAAAGACGGAAATCGAAGTGGTTATCGGAAATTGAAATGGTGTGAATGAAGTCTCAAATTAGCGTGAACTTGGAACCGAAACCACAAAAGTTGAGACTTGTTCAGAACTTGGAATCGACGGCTTTGAAATCCGATCAGAAATTAGCGTGAACTTGCAATCGATCTTCATTGACGAGAAACAGATTCAGAACGGGAATGAGAAGAACGGCTGAATGAAGACTTAACCTAAAATCGATTAAAGAATAAAGAGAATGAGAAGAACCAGAAATCGATTAACAGTTGAATGAAGACTTAACATTCACTGAACATAAAGAAGGGGAATACGAACAAGTGAACCCATCCCACATCGCTTTAAAAAAAATATGGAAGGTGCCCTCCTATTATAAATACAAGCTCTTGGGCAAGACTAACATTCACTAAGCTGAGTGTGACCGGGTTCAAACCTGGTTTAACTTGGCTCAGTCATTGGGATTGCTTTTTGGGTGGACCTTTTGTGAAAATTTTCTAAAGTTTTAATAGTGGGCTTATATCGCTATAGCGATTTTTTTACTGGTATACCGGTTCTATTTTCTCGGTAAATCGCGGTATTTATCGGCGCAAATAGCGGAACCGCGATAACCAACCGCTAAATGGCATCGCTATTTTGCCTAGAAGCGAGAACCGCGATACCACCGCTATACCGCCGGTATAGCGGCGCGATTGACTGCATATTAATACTTTTAAATAGATACTCATTTGATCTCCAATACTTTTACACAGTCATTCTACATACTAAAATATCTATTTATTTTCACCTATAATGGACCCATACAATTTGTCAAATTACACCGCCCTAATATCCCGCCACAAGAAAGATAGACTAACTAGCTCAAACACACCACCGTCTGAAAATATTTTTGGTCTCGATTCTTCATCAACATCATACTATTCAGATTTGGTCTAATGTTTTCAACTCCACAACTACAACTTTTCGGGTGGAATTGACCTTCAACTTTTCCTACAAACCCTTTTTATTATCCACTCAAAGTTCACAAACAATGGAAAGGGGATTGACAATCTCTTCACCAACATGTGGTCTTTCATACACCACAATGGCAAAGGAATTATCAACCTCTTCATCAACTTGTACTGCATCATCCAATGAGCCAACAATGATATAGTGTTCATAGTATACCATTGGAAAGAAAATGTCACGTTCTTTATAGGCATGTACTTCATTCTTATGAGCAAAAAGCGAGACATAAATATGATATCATCATATTCCTCTAGGGCTATCAAACCACTGTCAAAATCAGCTTGAGGCGTTAAGAAATAATGACAAACGGGGATAACTTCATCATACATCAATTCCCTCATCATGTTATATAGATCAAACATAGAAAAGTATTTGATGCCAATTAAAACAAAATAATCAACTTCATCATTCATGTATATTCTTCTAGTAGACAGGATGAACATCCCACCATGATGCATCTTTAGCGTGAAATTATCATAATTGCCTTTTATACAAACATAACTATATAAATAAAGGGTTATAGAGAAAACAAACAATCAAATATAACAACATAGACTACACACTCTATTAATGGCAATCAAGGGCAATAACACAAACTCATGGATAACAAAATATAATCAAATCTAATATATGATAATCAACGGTAATAAAAAATACTTCAAACAAAGATTAAGAATGAAAAATCATAGGAAAGAATACAAACTCATATCTAAAAACATACAATGAAAGCCAAGCTATGAGAAAAAAAGTAATAGAATATAATCAAATGCAAGAACATAAGCTATAATAAAGATTAATAGCTAAAAATCAAAGGCAAGAACATGAAATCAAAGCTTAATAAATGAGAATAAAATACAATAAAAGCTTTAAAACTAAGAATCAAAGGAAATAACATGCAATCAAAGCTTAAAAGCTTAAGAACTAGAAATCAAGCATATGTTCAAAGCTTATGAACTAATATTCAAAGGCAAGAACATATACAACATAATACACACATGCACACATGCTTCACATCATCATGATATAATTTACTTCTTATTGCCCAAAATTTGCACAAACTATGTTCTTGATTGTACGTGTTCTACTTTAGTGTTCAACGGCATACCGTTCTACTTATGTGACTGAACTTGGAAACGAACTGACGGAGGAGGGAGAGATAGAGAGACGTCGTGTGAAAACACGAAACTACCCTCATATACACAACACATAAGGGTTCTTGATGGCAGGAAGTTAGTTCGAGGGACAAAAGATGCTAATTTAGTTTAAAATGGGGACCAAATTTTCAATAATTGAGATTGTTGGACCAAAAATGTTATATTCACCAAACATTAAGGACTAAACAGCTAATTTACTATATTTAATAAAAATAAAATAAAAGACTAATATTTTGAAATATTTGATGAGACACTGACATTTCTTGATATCATCAGTTCAACTTATTAATTTTACAATATATATAAAATTAAAAAGTAAAACTAAAAGAATTTAGCAACACAATTATATGATTTAACATTTAAAATATAATTAACTGATTTTTGGTACCCAAGATACATTATAAAATGAGAAAGTACAACGTGGTCCATATGGTATGCATGTATCTGCAACTTTGGTTTTATTTTTTATTTTTGAAAATAGATGTCATTGGTTTTTATGGTTTCAAAATTCATCAATTTTAGTTTTCATGATTTCGAAACCCATTAGTTGTGGTCCTCATGGTTCATGGTTTCAAAATTCATCGGTCATTATCCCTTTCCTAGTTCTATTTTATTTTTTCTTTACCCTTAACCCTACCCGTACTGCTATTCCCACCTCTAACTTCACTAAACTTGACAATCCTCTCCACACAGACAACCATCACCAATTGTCATCCTCGGCCATCACGACCATCTTCTCCGCACCCTTCCCCTATGTTTTCACTAACATCACATTTTTTTTATTTGTACAACCTCTATAAAATATAAGTTATTATATATAAATAAAAATTATTATGTACAAATCACTTCCCATTTCAAAACTAAAACCATACCTCAAGGACCAAAACTGTATTTTACTCTTATAAAAAAATGGAACGATTGGATATTTGGATTCCTCACGACTCTATAAATAAAGAAACAAAATGTGATGTGTCATGTGAGTGAAAACTGAAAAACAGGCGGGCACACGTGGAAACTTTAGCGTGTGTCGCCCAAGTCAATAGATCATTCTTGACTCTTCTGCTTACTGTTACAACCCCCAAAGCATTTCGTACAACTGTTTCTCTATGTCAATGACGGAGGATACGAATGGACTCCGGCCACCGCCGACGTCTGAGCCCACACCAGCGGAGTTCACCGGAAAACGACAGCCACTCATTCATACGGTATTGGCATTGATAGCTTGGCTTGGCTCTGTACATCTCAACGCTTTTATCATTCTCGCTTCTTTCTTCTTCCTCCCTCTTCACAAATTCTTTCTGTAAGTGATTATGCAATAATTCTTCTCGAATTTGATGTTAACAATGAAAACACGATTAGTTTATTTAGTTTTTGTATTTGTGCTGTAAATTCTTTGTTTCCAGGGTTATGGGAGTTCTTGCTATCTTTATGGTGATTCCGATTAACGAGTGGAGCAGTTCGGGAAGAGCTTTAGGCAGGTCAATATTATAATTTTTGTAAATTACAGTTGGATAATATATTATAGTCCTCATGAATGACCTGAATGATCAAATCTAATTTTATTTGACGTATAAAGGGGTGTTTGGATGTACATTTTCAAAATTGTTATTGGATGTTTAGAATCAGAATGAGATAATTGGATAGTTAATTGATCAAGGGGTGTTTGGATGTGTGATATATGAAGGTGATTTTTTAAGGTTAAATGCACGAAATAGCAAGCTACTTTCATTGATTTGTTTATTTTACTATTTTACTTTAATTTATTTTTATTACATTATTGCACTTAGAAAAATCGACTCAATTGTAACTATTTCATCCAAACACAAAGCAACATAGCTATAATTGAATATAATAACAAAAAAGATCTTAAGTACAATGCTACAATTTGGTAAAATTTTACGAAGTATGATGCCTTAATAAGGAAAACAATTAAAAGTACATTGTTGTAGTAGAAAGAAGTGGAAGTAGAATGCCATAACACACAAATAAATAAAGGATGTTGTTATTTCTTGTATTTAGGTCTAATCATTTTAGCTAAACATTGAAAATTGTGAAGTCACAATAATCCTTAAATAATTTTCTTTCAATTTCAGGTATATCTGCAAGCATGTCATCGGCTTTTTCCCCATTACACTACATGTAGAAGATTATAAGGCTTTCAACCCTGATCAGGCTTATGGTAATTGATTCCATTATGTTCTTGATTTTGTTATATTTTATAATTATGTGATATATTATTCTTTTTTCTCCTTTATTGAGACTTGAGGTGAAGTGATATGATATTGGAGATGAAATAATAACTTAGACCGTGTTTTTTTTTTCCATGAATTGATGTATGGATCCACACTTGCCTTCATTATTTATATTTTTATTGTATTAGCTTACAAATAAAAGTTCTCCTTGTTAGTAATATATAACATTTGCAGTGTTTGGGTATGAGCCTCATTCCGTTTGGCCAATTGGAGTTGTTGCACTGGCGGATCTTACAGGGTTTATGCCTCTTCCCAAAATAAAGGTCCTTGCAAGTACTGCCGTAAGATTTGCTGCCTCCAAATATTTAACTCACTTTCTACACTCTAAAACAAGAGAAGAAAAAAGAAAAGAATCAAAATCTTCATCCTTTTATTTTAGCTTTCTTATGCAGCACAAGGCATAAGGAAGCAAGTTAGTATGGCTTGCATTAGACTGAGACCGATATCAATGAGAAAAAAATTGCATTGATGTCATTGATGTCAGTCTGATCCCAGTCCAATGCAAACCAAAAGTAGTACAAGTTTGTCATGTTTTGTATTGTCTTTTATATACATGATAAACGTTATGATGTTCTTTTTGCTGTTACATCTTATATTATCAGAATTGAATTGAAACAGGTTTTTTATACACCGTTCTTGAGGCATATATGGACATGGCTTGGATTGACACCAGCAACAAGGAAAAATTTCTCCTCTCTTTTAAAAGCTGGTTATAGTTGCATAATTGTACCAGGTGGTGTGCAGGAGACTTTTTACATGGAGCATGATTCCGAGGTTCTAAAGTTATTTTTTATTTTAACATTTTCTTTCGAAGTAAGTTCTCAAATTTTGCAATCTTCAACAGATCTAACCTTTCATTTCTAATTTTTTGATCTATTATATTCAACTCAATTGGATTTGGTGTTGATATCATTCGAAGTTTTCTATTTTCTTACGGGGCTAAATGCAAGAAATCTCAATGTACTTCCATTTATCTGTTTATTATAGTATTCTACGTTTATTTATTTCTATTACCACATCGTATTTTGAAATTTTATTTTATTAAAAACTACTTCTAGAAATCTACCTAATTTCTGCATTTTTGTACCGTCATTCTTTACATATATTGGACATTGTGCTTTCGGTCAAAGAAAGTAGTTTTTACCTGATTAAAAAGTACTTCTAGAAATCCCAATGTACTTCCATTTTTGTACTGTCATTATTTATTTTTTATTAACCTGTACTTCTAGAAGTCTAACATAATAATTTACCATACAGGTTGCCTTTCTGAAAACAAGGAAAGGATTCGTACGAATTGCAATGGAGAATAATGTCCCCTTGGTTCCTGTTTTTGCTTTCGGTCAGGTATAATTCTTTTTTGTATTAATACTACCATTTTTCATAGTACAATGCTATAATATGGCTAAAGTGTTGGAGTTTCAAATTTCTTTTGTATGTTGTAGTCGTATGTTTACAAGTGGTGGAAGCCACGTGGGGAGTTGTTTTTGAAATTCGCACGGGCTATAAAGTTCACACCGGTTATTTTTTGGGGTATTTTAGGGTATGTTATTTTCATATGATTTTTTACTATGTAGTAAGTTTAAAAAACACATAGTCGTTATCATTAATGGTTATTTTGTTGTAGGTCTCCTTTACCCTTTCGCCAACCGATGCATGTGGTGGTTGGTAAACCTATATATTTCAAGAAAAATACGACACCTACCATGGAAGAGGTATTATAATTAAAAACATGCTTTGGAAGCCATATTTTAGTTAGACAGTTGGGAACATGCTGTACTGTTGGCATGTATTGGACTGAGACTGATATCAATGAGACAAAAATTGCAACTTTTGTCCCATGTGGAAACATGGAACAAGGTGGGACAATGACTTGCTCTACATCTTTTGTTTGTGCAAAAGATGTAAATGCCCTTTATTTTTTCATCATCGGAAATAGTTGTAGAAAGCTTTCTATGGCTATTTTCGATGGTGAGGATGAGGAGGGCATTTTTGTCTATTTGCATGTGCAAAATATCGATAGCGAGTCACTGTTCCACCTTGTTCCAACTTTTTGGTGTGAGAAAATAATGCAATTTTTGTCTCATTGATACAAGTCACAGTTGGTTCAATGCATGTCAAACGCAGTGCAACTTCTTTTGAATTATTTGTTTTTCTGAATCTCGTTGTGAAATCATATTGTAGGTTTCAGAAGTGCACGGGCAGTATGTGGAAGCAGTTAAAGATTTATTCGAGAGGCACAAAGCGAGAGCGGGTTATCCTGGTCTTCAATTAAGAATTATGTGAAATATCAAATTTACCCCTTGCATTCGTGCATTATACGAAAAAGTTGCTAGAAATGGTAAAGCATAGATTTGTACATTTATGTATAGGCAAGTTAAGTTCGTTTGTAAAAACATAGAAGATTTCATGTATTTTGTCTATATGTAACTATTTATAACCTCACATTTTCTGTTGATATGCAACCCTATTGTGAACCTTGTTATTTGGAAACAGGAGCATCGCTTGTTTCTTTACATTTAAGTGAACAAACCCGAAAACTTAAAAAAGCACAACGTATTTTAGCTGCATAATTAAACCATTGAGTCTTTTTATCATTAAAAATCCACTTTACTGGCATACTGTATAATAATATAATTCACTCGTCATTTATCGATTAACCTTCTAATTATTATCTTCTAGGATTATTGTTATTATTAGGTGAATGTCGTTGAAGAAACTTATGTATTTATAATATAGATAAATCTTATTCATATATCATTTTTAAAATATTATAAAAAATGTCATCGTTATTTTCAATGATCTGATAATAGATACATGTATTAAAATTTTGAAAAAAAAATTGTAACGTGTATGATGAATGAATACAATTTATCAAATAAAATTAAAATTAGTATGATTCAAGAAAAATACTTATTCTCGAACCACATGATTTTAATAGCAATCACCTACAATTGTGCATCGATAAAATTCTATTTAATTTTAATTTATTTTTACTTTTTTCTATTTTTAAATCAATACAAAAACTACTTATTCGATCAAGTTTCAATTTCAAATATTTAATTAAACTAATAGTATGCGTTTTTGGTTTTTTATATTTCTTTTGTCTTAAAAATATAATTTAATTGAAGTTTATTATATACATACACATACACACATATATAATATAAAATATTCAATAATCTTTAATGATAAATTCCACAAAATACAAATTTTTAGGTCTTTTGTTATATTTACTTTTTTAAGAAGGCTCATTGGTTATAATGAAATATCAAGCCCGTTCCTGACGGTGGCGACCACCCAGGGCCCATAGTCTTAAGGGCTCCATAAATGTTATGTCCAATGTGTATAGCTATATGTATCTTAAAACTATTATTAATGAAAACACTAGAAAATATATTTTATTTAAATTATTTTTAAGATGTTTTGCTATATTTTTGTCTTTGAGAGATTTTTTTTTCCTTTCGCCCGGGGCACCAAAATATTTGGACCGGCACTTTACCTCTTAATAATGAAAATTTTGCTTAAAATAATAAACAATTTAAATAATAAAGCCTCAAAGAAATTAAAAATCTATTCTATATAATATATCAAATTTAGTCTATGTTCAATGTCACGAATTTTACTAAATATTCAACAAAAAAGACGACGGTAATAAAAGATTACAAACAATTAAAAAGTATACTTTACATACAGTAGAAATACAAATATGCATATGATATCGATTTATCTAATGAGGTATTCATAATATTTATTTTAAAAGGTGTGTTATCCTTTTTATTTTATTTAGTTATATGCTACAACATATCAAATTTTTGTAAAAGAATAAAAAATAAAAAATAACATATATTATAAAAAAACATGAACCTTTGATATGTAATGCAAATAAATATGATCTTGTTTGGATTATTGGTCTCTCAGGTGTAACTTTCAAGGAAACGAATATGGTAGACGTCGAGTTGATCTTGCTTGTATAAAATTGCATCTTCCAAAATTTTATCTTCCTCTTCCTCATACAATATGAATACATGAATTCCAATGTAAAATTTTATGTGTTTATAAATAATCATTTTTTCACTATTTATATCTCTATATTAACCAACAAAATACAATAAAGAGTAAATTACATGGTTGGTCCTTGTGGTTTGGTGCTACTTGCGCGTTTAGTTCTTAACTCATTTTTTTCACCCCGGGAGTCCTTAAATGCCAAACTTCATGCACGCTTGGTCCTGCCATGCATAAAATGACTATTTTACCCTTATTGATAGATTTTTATCTTATTATTATTATTATTATTATTATTATTATATATATTATTTTGCAAAATTCTGTTTGAGTAGGAAGAAGTGTTCGTTTGTTTTTTCTATCCCCAGAACTATAACTACTAAATTCAGATCATAGTATAATTGGTAAAACATAGGATACAATTTGAAAATAAGCTTCTATTTGGAAATAGCAATTTTGAATCTTTTTATAGAAAACTTTTATATAAAGGTTTTCCCCTCAACTAATTTCGAATTAATTGTTTTCATCCTTATAATATATATTATTGATATTTCGTAAGTTACGATTCCAGTCCCTTATTATTTTTTAAAGTTACATTTTCCGTCCCTTACGTAATTTGTCTTTGCCGAGCTGCGTTTTCAATATATCGGGCTTCCGTAGTATCTTGCGGACAGTCCGAATACTAGTTTATTTTATAATTATCAAAGAAAATGATAATTAAATTTGTGGGCCCCACCCTCTTATCCCTTCCCAATTTCTCCCCTTACTTTCTCTTTTTTCCAGACAACCTTCCATTACCATCATCCTCCTTTCTCTCGCCGGAAACGACATCCCTGAAAACAACCATCCACCGTCACCTGAACTGTTGTTCTTTGCTTAGGGTTCTGAACCTGTTTATCCTAATTAAATTAGTTGCAAAACGTATTCAACCCAGAATCAAATAAGATGCAAAACATAATCGATTCAACCCATAATTGATTCAAACCAAAATCAAACAAAACCACAAAGACCCACTAATATCAAATCAAACCAGAATCGATCAAACTCCTCACTCTCTTTTGTTTTCTGCGTATGCCTTTAGGTTTAATGCTTGATGGATAAACGAGAGCGGATTTCCAATACGATCTTGTATTGACTCAAAGGCCACACTGATAGTGATCGTTTCCTTCGACTACTCCGTCGATCTCATCCTCGTGCCCTTTGCCTCTTCTCACGCTAGCAACTCCAACGTCCGTCTTGGAATTGGTAGCGGTTGGACCTGCTCTCTCCCCCTTTCACATCATTAACCACCAAATCCACCAAACCCATTCGTAAATCTCACAAACGCGCTGCCCTTAGAGACTCCATATTCGCCAATTTCTTCACCATCGAACTTGTCGCACTTATAATAAACTGAGACCACCTCCCAAGCTGAGACCTGTTGGAGTTTTCCTGTCAAATTGGATGGGCTCCGAATTAAGAAGAAAAAACCCAGTAGCAGATCTCGTTAAGCCCTCTAGGTAGGTCTCATGTTGGTGAATGGTGATGTATAAGTGGATATTATTTGTCTGTGAACTGCAAAAAGGAGAGAGGAAGATTTTATCCCGTGAAATCGTATTTCAATTAAGTTCAAAAAGGAGAGAACACGGAAGCTCCGATTATCCGGCGGAAATATTAATGAGATCGAGAAGGTACTTGAAAGAGATGAAGGGATGGTGGAACCCTCATTTACTAAATATTTTTTTAATAAGTAAATAATAAACAAAATATTAAAATAACCAATTAATAATAAATAAATTAAAAAAGAAATTCGAAAGGGTAATATAGTTATTTTATGTCTGGCAGGGATCATGCATCCAAGAAGTTTGGCATTTAAGGACCCCCAGGATGAAAAAACTAGTTAGAGACCAAACACGTAAGTAGCACCAAACCACAAGGACCAACCGTGTGATTTACTCTACAATAAAATACTACTTAATACTCGTAAGGTAAAAATCTTTTAACTTGTAGTGATTAATATGTAGAATAAATTATCATTAGTAATGTGATAATATCATTATTAAAATGCATTGAAAAGTCATTGGAGTTTCAAATCAATGTGGTTGAAGTATTTTTGCCTATATTATAATATACTAGGTGAATGTCCGCATTTTATACGAAATTTAATAATACGTTTAAAATATAAATATATGTTATTAAAATAACTATATCATTCTTATTAACTTTAAACAATTTTTATACTAAGTTGATATAAAACATTGGAAATATTTTGAATTATAGGATAATGTTGACATCTTATAAAACTATGCAATCTCAGTCATTTCTATTCATTGTTAAGTGTGAAACGTTTTTTAATATAACTTGATTTACTGCTATTTTAACTTCAAATACGATTGCTAAATTTATATATACATGTATAAGAATTACAACAACATAATGACCTTTATGTTGCGTGTGAATGAAATCAAATATAATATCTAGTTTAGTGATATTCCTACACATTATGATGGTTAGTAAATTTATAATAACTTTTTTTTTCATTTTTTTAATTTTTATCATCATCAAATATCAAATATTGTCTTTACGTTTAAGGTAACATTATTATTTCTAAGTGGATGCCACTTTTAACTGTTTTTATTATGAGTTATTTTAAAGCTACTTTTTTGGACAAATGCTAATGATTGTAACAAATAGTGTTTGTACAACTTTTTAGTTAAACTGGTACCACTATTTAAGTTTTACGTTTAACACTACACTAAAAAACTTAACTATAAAAATTTTTATTTGATTTCTCTTTTAAGTTTAGTTAACATTTTCATTTTGGTTTTCTCTCTTACGTTGGATTTAAGTTAACAGATTAATCAATAATGATATTATATCAATAATTTAGAAGTTGTAACTTATAACATTAAAATTAGAGATGGCAAAAAAAACCGAAACCGACGGGGAAAACCGAAAACCGAAACAAATGGGACGGGGACGGGGACACTAAACGGGGACGGGGACGGGGACGGGGAAAACCGATAATTTTTATCGGGGACGGGGACGGGGATGGTATTTTATATATAACCGTTTACCCGGCCCGATTAACCGGCCCGATTACCCGGCCCGCTTATTTTATACTTTGTAGGCTTTTTGGATTTTATATTAGGGTTTAGTATATTCTTTAGTCCACTACTAGTCCACTAACAGTCCACTCTCCTAGTCCCTCACGGTCCTAAAATTTCAAATCCCTAATCGTATTCCACTCTCTAGATCGGCATCCTCACAGTCGCAATTCGCAAAGTTGGTTATTACATGAAATAAGAGGTAATCAATCATTTCTTTTACTTATGAGTTTCCTTTACGTTTTTTATTATATTGTTAATTTGATGTGTTATATAAATTAATAAATACAGCAACTTGTTCACAAGAATCTCAAGCATATTGTAAAAGCATTGAATATGATTGTGATGATGATGATGAGGTAAACATATATACAAGTTATATATAATAGCATTCCTTTTTATTTAATTTTTGTTGGCTTATAATTTTTTATTTGGTGTAATTGTAGCAATCTGGAGTCACAACGAATTGCGCTTAATGATGGTATAGTCGGGTGTAGACCTGGCAAAATCAGACACGACACGACAACCCGACACGAACCCGACACGAAATTAGCGGGTTTGGGTAAGAGGTTTCGACCCGTTTAAGTAACCGGGTCGACACGACACGACACGAAAATTTAAACGGGTTGGGTTAGGGTCAAGACTTTTAACTCGAACATGACCCGAATAACCCGTTTATATATATATATATATATATATATATATATATATATATATATATATATATATATATATATATATATATATATATATATATCAATAGTAACGTGGTGTGTGTGGTGTGTGATATACTAATATATATGTGGTGTGTGTATATACTAATATACGACACATAATCTCCAAATGTGTAATATATATATATAATTCTTCCATGTTTGATAATATATTAATATATATACGTAGTCTGCGTAAAAAAGAAAAGGGACGAGATTTTTTAGTGTGCATGTGATATTCGTTGTGTGTAAAGAAGAAAATGGACTGAATTTTTTTTTTTGGCTTGGAAGCCATCCCACATCGCCTGCTGGATAGAAAATTGGAGTGAAGTGAGCTCTATAAAAGGCTGTGCCAAGAAATGGGTTTATCACAAAAATCCGGCTCTCCATTTAACTAGTTGGTTCCATTGAACCGGCGGGTTATTTGAACCGGTTTGATTTAGTCCTAATTGGACTGAGTTGGTCTGATTGGTCCATTTTGAACTGAGTTTGTCCGATTTGGTCTGATTTTGACCGAGTTGGTTCATATTTGGACCGTGTTACACCGTTTTTTAACCGAGTTTTAAGGTTTTCTTGGTTTTTAACGAGTTTTAAGGTTTTCCGGGTTGGCGGGTTAGACCGGTTACGGGTTGACCTGATTATAAAATATTTTAAACGGGTTAAACGGGTCGTGTCGGGTTGAAACAGGTTAAACAGGTCGAGTTCGAGTTACAACTTTCAACCCGTTTATGTAAACAGGTCGTGTCCGGGTTCACTCATCTCAACCCGTTTAGTGTCTTGACCCGACACGACCCGACCCATTTGCCACCTCTAGTCGGGTGTCATGAATCATGACTTATGGACGTGGATTTGAAACTTGGAAGAAACTCAAGAAAAATGATTTAGTTTGTAAACGTTTAAAAATGCTATTATTGATCGTATTGTTATTTTGTTTGGATTTTTACTTTTGATATTTTGAAGTTTGGACGACATTAGAAGTGCTTTAATTTTGATAATTTGGATGTATTTTGAACTTTAAAACTTTAGTTTCCTTTCTATGGATATGTTTGGATTCAAAACTCGCGGTTAAATATAAATGGTGACGGGGATTCCCCGTGGTGAAATTACCCATTAAATTAACCATTTAAGTTAAACGGGGATACCGATTACCCGCGGTTTTACCCGATTACCCGATGGGGATCCCCGATTAAATCCCCGCAGTTTTTTAAGCGGGGACGGGGACGGGTTTTTTAAACGGGGACGGGGACGGGAGGGTTAATCCCCGGCCCGAAACCGGCCCGTTGCCATCCCTAATTAAAATGATAATATTTTACATACAATATATATATATATATATATATATATATATATATATATATATATATATATATATATATATATATATATATATATATATATATATATATATATATATATATATATATATATAGAGTAAAGTTCAATTAAGAACCTAAAAAAGCCTAGGAACCTAAGAACCCATTTTATGAAACTTTTTTCTACACAATATTTTTCAAAAAAAAATATACCAAAATTTTTGTTATGATGCGTCTAGAAGTTTTCAAAAAAAAAAATTTCAAAAAAAAATCAATTTTTTTTAATTTTTTTCATATGGGTTTAGGTTTTAGGGTTTAGGTATAGGGTTTAGGGTTTAGTGTTTAGGGTTTAGGGTTTAGTGTTTAGGTTTAGGGTTAGGGTTAGGGTTTAGGGTTTAGAAATCTCTTAGACGCTTTAAATAAAAAAATTGGATGCAATTTTTTTTGAAAAATATTGTGTAGAAAAAAAGTTCCTAGGTTCCTAGGATTTTTTAGGTTCTCTCATGATCTCGACCCTATATATATATATATATATATATATATATATATATATATATGGGAAAAGTGAATATCCTGTTGATCAATACCCAAGCTTAGGTGTTAAACTTCCAAATGTCGTCTTTTACAGAAATGGTATCTTTTTCCATCCCGCATCCTTTCCTCCCCGATTACGGATCCTTTCCTCCCCGATCCAACTTTTCCAACTTCACAGATCAAGTCGACATTCTGAACACGTGAATTGGGATTCTTTTGCTTCAACGATTTCTTCTTCTGTCTCAATCCAATTGACAACTTCAACCAATTGTGCGAATTGCCACCTGCGTGACTACTTCTACACGTAAGTTTGTGATTGTTTCTTTACCTCTCCAACTTCAACGATTGCTGCTTCTCCTTCTTAATTTCATCTTTTTTCTGGTTAATCACGACATGCCAATGTTTCTGGTTACGTGATCAACATTTTTTTCTGGTAAATCGTTATGCTAATGTGCACTGTAAATCAGTCTATCCTGTAGTATCGTGTTAAAAAATTATCATTGTCAAATCCTTTCACGCAAATCGTTCCTTAATGCTAAATTGCTAATTAAATTCAGATTATTCTTATTAACGCTTCTTTCTTGTGACTTTCAATGATTAACGTTCCTTGTGAATTTCAATCACTTTTCTGATTAAGGAGACCTCTAAAGCTTAATTAAACTCTGAATTGGTTAGTCTTTATCTTTTCATACCAATCAAACTTTGCTATCAATTAGGTTGTTTCACTTCTTCAATTACAATTCTGATTGTTTGACTCTTTCTTGTGAAAATTGCTCACTATTCTAACCATGGTCCTGATAATCGCATTGTTTTATTATGTTGACATGAATTATGAAATCAGACCAATCACACTTTGAAGGATCTATGTTGACGTGAATTCTTAAATTATAATTGTGTTATCAGACCAATCCTATTGAAATTCCAATATTTGATCATTCCAGACTCTTTAATTATGTTTTTCGTTTATTAGTGTCATTGACGTGTGCTCAACTTGGTGCAGGACACATTTAAGATCATGAATTTTGAAAACCAAGTAGCAGATCAGTCATTGGATCAGTCGTTTGAAACACATTTAAATGAGGATATTGATGCAGATAGTTATTTCGAATCAATATTTGAATCGGCGAAAATAAATGATGATGTTGTGAATCTTGCATGTGACGCGGGTGAAGGTAATGATATAAGTATTATTGGGAAGGTTTTCGATACACCTGAAGATGCATACACATTTAATAATGATTATGCATTTTTACATGGATTTGGTATACGTATTGAGACCATATTTAAAAATAAGATAACAAAGGAGCCTTATCGGAAGATATATGTATGCAACAAAGAAGGTTTCAAACGTAGATTGCCCTATCTTACTTCAGGTTAGTAATGGATAGGATTGCCTCGGATGGTTCTAATGTGGAAAATTGGGAATGGAAGAGATTGTTAAGGAGGGGTAGAGAAAGTAATGAGTTAGCAGATCTGGAAAATCTTCTGAAGGATATCAATCTTTCTTTTGTTCCGGACTGTTGGAGGTGGTCTTTAGGCTCCAATGGATGTTTTACGGTTCAATCGCTGAGGAATGAGATTGCTAAGGCGAAATGGGGAAATGGTGTGGATAATTTTCGTTGGCTAAAGATGGTTCCTTTGAATGTTGGTTGTTTTGTCTGGAGGTTTGTGAAAAACAGAATTGCTGTCCTTGACAATCTTGCGGTTCGTGGTGTGAGGCTTGATTCCTTTAGATGCAGCTGTTGCGGGACGGTAGATGAAAATTTGCAACATGTTTTCTTTGAGTGCAGTTTTGCCAAAGACACGTGGGGAGAAATCGCCAACTGGTGTTCGATTTTCAGCAAAATTCAGGAGAACTTGGATAGTTTCAAAGAGATTATTATGTGTAAGATTGGTGACAAAAATATCATAAAGTTGCGGATCGGGATCCTTTATGCTACAGTTTGGTCTATATGGAAGGCGAGAAACATGGCGGTTTTTAACAAGATTAAGCCAAGGGCGTCTAGTATTATTGATAGTATTAAAATTGATGTCTTTAATTGGTATAGATTTAGATGTCATAAACCTGTTATTTGGAAAGATTGGTTAGTTAGCCCTGTCAATTATATGCTGTAATTGTATGTTGTTTTTGTCTCTAGCGTCTCGCTAGTTCTTTTTTTTTTTTTTTTGCAATAATAGTCGCCGTTCTAAAAAAAAAAATTAATCAGTCGACCATGTTACAGACACAATGCAAACACACTTATACTAGGGGAGCTGATATTGCCATTTCTAAAATTTATCCTGCCACTTAAAAAATATGTGTTTTGCCTTTTTTGCCCTCCTTTATTAATTGACAAAAATATTGAGAGAGAGAAGAATTCCAACAACTTTACTGCTGATTCTTCTTTCCTAATGACGTAATGTTGATCTCTTCTTAATCGGTATTCAAGAATCGGCGCTGATTCTTTACCGTTCGTCGGTTTGTGGTCGCCATTGTTTGAGGAATTGATTCAACTCGTTTTAGTGAAGAAACTAGAGGCGTAAATAACAGGGCATTTCACAGCTCTTATGTTGTTGATTTCAACGGTAATCAACGGTAAGGTTTCTTATATTCAATTAGTTTCATTCCAAAACTTACAGAATACAACTGATTCATTAAACTTGTGATCGTTAAGACTTTGTTATTATCTTCATTGTTCTTCACATTATGTTAAGACTTTGTTTTGCCACTCCTGATTTTAAAAAGCTATATAAACGAGAAATCCAATATTTGTTTGTTTGAATAAAAAAGGGGTAAAATAAGAAAAAACTAAACCTTGATTCCACTCCCGATTAAGAAAAGGGTTATTGAGAAATCCAATATTTGTTTGTTTATCGAGCCGGATGAGAGCAACGGCATCTACTGGTTCAGGAGTAGTACTAATTAAGAGAGCAAACATGTGAACAGGGAAATCGTTAATCTATGCAATTTAGATGACGTAATATTTGTACCTTGTTTTCATTGATGGTAGGAAAGGGTTATGAATTTGGGAAATCGTTATTCCATTGATGGTGGGACAGGTTCTGAATTGTAGGGATGCAAAGTTAGTTGTTATTTTCAATGGTCAAATATGCCCTTAAAGCTTTAGTGTGTGCTCTGTTGAGTAGTACCTTGTGGAATTGGTGTATCTTGGACACAATTACCCTTGGCCAAGGTGGTTTTGCTTAATTTTTGTTAGTGCTTTAGCAATTACAGGAGACGATACCAACAATGATGGCACCAACAAATTTGATGAGTTTCTTAGTGAGTTGTCTTCAAAATACCAAATGTGGCCTCTAAGTAAGAAAGAGTTTGCTACTTCTATGATTACTAAACTTTAGACCGAATCAGATACATTCTTTGAGCCCATGATTCGTCGACCAAAAGGTAGACCTCCAAAATCAAAAAAGAAAAAAGGAATAAATTCTACCACACGAGACCCTTCAAGATTTGAGCTTGTGGAATTATCGCAAACAGAAAATCCTTCAAGTTCTACTAATGTTTTCCAAATGAACAATGAATTGTTTGAGAACAACTCATTTGATTTAAATGCATATCCGACTTTTTCAAATGATGATATGCAATTAGAGTAGGGTAAATGTTTATTTATCATCAATTTTTTAACATTATTGTGATTTTGATATTTTTATCGGACAACATTTTATTGTGATTTAATATGTGTTGGTTTGAATATGTAATTTTGATAGGCATTATTATGAATATTTTTGTTAAATTTAAATATCAACAATTTAAATGTTAAATACTGTATTAGTTAGTGATACATATACTAATTCATTTTATACAGTTATAAAAAATCAAATTTTTGATGTTACATGATATCTTCAAATGATAAAAAAAAAAGGTCCAAAAGGGGAGGTGGCAAAATGGGAAGATAAGAGTCAAGTTAAAAGTTTTCTGATAAGTATGCCCCATATTCTTATCAATTTTCCCCTATGCTAAAGTTACTGCTCTTCCAAGAGAATTTTCGGACCATTGCCCGGTCATTTTACGGGTCTCTACTGCCGATTTTGGGCCGCCCCCGTTTAAATTCTTCAACTCCTGGTTGCTATCTAACGAACTAGAACCTCTTGTGAAGAAGACATGGTCGGAATTTGTTGGGTTTGGGCATCCGGATGCTTATCTGGCTGCTAAGTTTAGAGCAGTGAAAAACGCAATAAAAAAGTGGCTTTCGGGTTGTCGTGTGTCGGAGGAACAGGTACGGGGTAAACTTCGTGACTGTCTTAAAAAGCTGGACGACTTGGCCGAAAGAAGATCGCTAGAGATGCAAGAAGTTACTGAAAGAAATGAAGCCGCTAGAAAACTAATGGAATTGGAGCGTATAAAAATGTTAGACTTACGGCAGAAAGCAAGGATAAAGTGGGTCGAAGACGGTGACGAAAACACGAAATTTTATCACGGAGTGATAAACGGGAAGAATCGAAGACAAAGGTTAGTGGGGCTGATGATTAATGGAAAATGGTCCGAAGAAGTGGTAGTGATAAAATCGGAAGTACTGAGGTTCTTTAAGGATAAGTTTCACGAAAAATGTTATGTTAGGCCGAAGTTTACTAGTTCGTTGTTTCGCAAAATTGATTCCCAAGAAGCTGCTGAACTGGAGTCGCCTTTTTTAGTGGAGGAGATCAAGCAGGCGGTTTGGGCCTGTGGTAGTGATCGGGCCCCCGGGCCTGACGGATTCTCATTCAAGTTTATTAAAAAATTTTGGGATACCCTTGCAGGAGATATAATAAATTTCGTGAAATTCTTTGAGGTGTCTGGTACATTGTCACGCGGCTGCAACTCGTCTTTTATCACGCTTGCCCCTAAAGTGAAAGACCCTTCTAATTTAAATGATTACAGGCCAATCAGTCTTATCGGGTGTATGAATAAAATCATTTCTAAGATTCTAGCTATTCGAATAAAGAAAGTGATCGGAAAGGTAATTGGGGTAGAACAATCAGCATATGTGCAAGGAAGAAATATCCTAGACGGTCCTCTTATAGTCAACGAAATGTACACATGGGCGAAAAAGGTAAAAAAGAAGATGATGATGTTCAAGGTTGATTTTAACAAGGCGTTCGACTCGGTAAATTGGGACTACCTCGATTCTATTCTAGTGCAAATGGGATTCGGATGCAAGTGGAGAACTTGGGTGCGAGGGTGTCTAAAGAATGCAAAAGCTTCGGTAATTATTAATGGAGCTCCAACGAAAGAGTTTGAAATTTCAAAAGGGGTTAGGCAAGGGGATCCCCTTTCCCCCTTTCTCTTCATTGTGGTTATGGAAGGGCTGAATGTTGCTATGAAGGAAGCCTGTAGTAAGAACATTTTCAAGGGTATTTCTATCCCAAACAGTGGGCTGCTCATCTCACACTTGTTCTACGCTACGCTGATGATGCAATTTTTCTCGGCGAATGGTCTTCCACCAATCTAAAAAATTTGGCTCGGGTATTGAAGTGTTTCCATGCCGCCTCGGGGCTACAGGTTAACTTTGGCAAATCAAAGGTTCACGGTACTTGTGTGGAGGAGAGTGATCTACTACGGCTTGCTCGTATATTGGGTTGTGGTACCGGTCAGTTCCCATTCAAGTTCCTTGGCATTCCTGTGGGGGCAAATATGAGGTTAAGGAAAAACTGGAAGCCGGTAATTGAAAAATTTAATTCGAGATTATCACTTTGGAAGGCCAAATCTCTGTCTTTTGGCGGTCGCGTCACCTTGATAAGATCGGTATTAGGGAACTTACCGATTTATTATCTTTCACTTTTCAAAGCCCCGTCCGGTGTATTAGACCACTTGGAGAAAATCCGCAGAAGATTCTTGTGGGGAGGAGATGGCAGTTCAACAAAGATTAATTGGGTATCTTGGGAAAAAATCACGATGAGCAAGGAGAATGGAGGTCTAGGAATAAGCTCCCTTCGTTCACTTAATATCGGCCTTATGCTCAAGTGGTGGTGGCGGCTGAAAAATGACAAAGACAGCATCTGGTGTCGGGCAATATCTGGGATTCACAATCTAGCTAATAAGCCTCATGACTATCTGTCTAATAAATGTTTTGCAGGTGTATGGAATAACATAGCAGCCACCAGGCGGGAATTACAGGAGATGAATCTTGATTTCTACTACATATTTACTAGAGTAATTGGAAACGGCAACAGTACTAAGTTCTGGTTGGATAAATGGACAACAGACGGCCCCCTTAAAACAAAGTATCCCAAGCTATACAAGCTAGAAAGGAAGAAGAATTGTTCTGTGCAGGAGAGACTTAACAGTCCGGGGATGATCGGTGCTTGGCGTTCTCCTCCTAGTTCCAGTGAAGCCTTGGTGGAGTTAAACAATCTGCATGAAGATCTTAGATCATGTGTGCTATCCAATAACAGTGACTCGTGGAGGTGTGCTTTGAACAGTAGTGGTGTATATTCGGTGGGTTCTGTGCGGCCTGTAATTGACAATATGGATGTTGCACCGCCTGGAATACCAATTACGTGGGCTAAAGAGATCCCTATAAAGGTATCTTGTTTTGTTTGGAGGGCACAATTAGGAAGAATTCCCGCTGCTGAGGCATTAATTAGGAGAGGTGTTCGGATTCCCTCTTCAGTCTGCTCCTATTGCAATGCCAATATAGAATGCTATAATCATCTACTTGTTGGTTGTGAGTTTGTTGGGATATAACAAAACAAGTTAGGCACTTCGAAAAATGATAAACGATTTCGGCAAAACACGCGGAAATAAAATAGAGAATAACGGCAAACTAAAATTGTAAAATCGGAACACAATATTTAACGTGGTTCGGTCACGGGATCACGACCTACGTCCACGGGCGAACGAGAGAGAGAGTTTTATTAATACCAAGAAAACACTACAATCATACAAGGCTAAACTGCACTTGTAGTCTGACCACTCACAAGAAAATATCACTCGCACTTTTGGCTGCCAAACTGGACTCTGCACAAAAGGCTATCTCTAATATATTTATCTATGTATTGTGTTTGTGTTTTTGGTGTGGTTCATTTGATGTGTAGCACCACCCTTTATATAGCCTTCAAAGTTACTAATTCTTCAACATTGGGTGGTAGCAAAAAATATTTTATTTTGTTTTGCCTTTGACTAGGAAAGCCTCCATACCTAACAATCTCCCACTTGGAGGCTTCAACAACTTGGTTATTCTCTGCCATCCAATTCGTGCAACATTTCTTAATCACACACTCTCTCTCTCGTTATCTGCCACGCCATCCTCTTCAAACTTCTGGAAGGCCAGTTGAAGTCATACAAAACTTCAACTTGTTTGTGGTAACCACCTTGGTGAACATATCTGCTGGATTATTCGTTCCAAGGATTTTCTTCAGATGTAGAGTACCATTATTGATTAACTCTCGAATGAAATGGTACCTCATCTGAATGTGTTTCGTTCTACTGTGAAACACCGGATTCTTTGCTAGGTGAACTGCACTTTGGTTGTCACAATGCAGTACACAATCCTCCTGCTGAAATCCAAGTTCTGATAAGAAGTTCTTCAACCATATAAGCTCCTTGGCTGCTTCTGCAATAGCCATATACTCTGCTTCTGTGGTTGAAAGAGCAACACTCTTCTGTAACCTAGACATCCAACTGATTGCGGTACCTCTGATTGTGAAAACGTATCCCGTTGTGCTTTTACCCGAATCCGCACATCCACCCAAATTTGCATCGGCAAACCCTTCTAAGACTACCCCCTTTCTTCTGAAACATAGGGCAATCCCAGCTGTTCCTTTCAAGTAGCGTAACAGCCACTTTACTCCTTCCTAATGCTCTTTTCCTGGATTTGACATGAACCTGCTCACTACTCCCACTGCATGAGCAATATCTGGTCTTGTGCATACCATTGCATACATCAAACTACCAACTGCAGATGCATAAGGAACTTTAGCCATCTGTTCTTTGTCTTCTTCCGTCTTTGGGGATTGCTTCTTTGAGAGTTTTAACTGACTTCCCAAAGGTGTACTTCTGGCCTTGGCATCTGCCATGCTGAACTTTTCTAAAACTTTCTTGATGTACTTTGTTTGCGAAAGTTTTAATGTACCGGTAACTCTGTTCCTGGCTATGCTCATGCCCAATATCTGCTTAGCAGCCCCTAAGTCCTTCATCTCGAACTCTCTGGACAACTGCTTCTTAAGCTTGTTGATCTCCTGCATGTTGGATCCAGCTATCAACATGTCATCAACATACAATAACAGGATGATGTAAGAGGAGCTGAATTTTTTCAAGTAACAGCAGTGATCCATCTCACATCTGCGATACCCACTCCTTTGCATGAAGCTATCAAACTTCAAGTACCACTGTCTTGGAGCCTGCTTCAATCCATACAGACTTTTCTTCAGTTTACACACCAGATTTTCCTTACCGACTATAGGAAAACCTTCTGGTTGTACCATGTAGATGTCTTCTTCCAGGTCGCCATGGAGAAAAGCTGTTTTCACATCTAGTTGTTCTAGATGGAGATCTTCAGAGGCTACAATACCCAAGACCATTCTGATTGTAGTCATCTTCACAACTGGAGAGAAGATCTCATTATAATCGACCCCTCTTTTCTGTTGGAACCCTTTGACCACCAATCGTGCCTTGTATCTTTTACTGCCATCGATCTCATCCTTTACCCGGAACACCCACTTGTTCTGCAGTGCTTTCTTCCCTGCTGGGAGCTTGACTAAGGACCAAGTATGGTTCTTGTCAAGTGAGCTCAATTCGTCTTCCATAGCCTTCTTCCACTGTATGGAATCTTTCATCCTTAAGGCCTCTGGATAAGACTCAGGTTCACCATTCTCTGTCAGCAATAAGTAATTTGCTGTAGGAGAATACCTGACTGGAGGTCTTCGTACTCTAGTGGATCTACGAACAGTAGGAGTTGAGGTCTCTGCATCATCTGCAACCCCGTCTTCAGAACTACTGTCTTCTATGCTCCCACTATATCCATATACATCAGAGCTCCCACTGCTTCCTGAACTTTCACCTATCTCTGGAGTACTGATAGGTTTCACAACGTCATCTTCAGAGATCTCTTCAAACTCAACTTGATTTTCTGCTTTCTCTGGTTGTTTGTTTCTGCCTGAGCTCTCTGCAAGTTCATCTTTATATAGGACGTTCTCGTTGAACACCACATCCCGGCTTCTGATAACCCTTTTATTTTGGTTATCCCAGAAGCGGTACCCCATGTCGTCCAACCCATAGCCTATAAAAGTGCATTTCCTTGCTTTTGCCTCTAGCTTGTTTCTCTCCGAGTCTTTGACTTTGACATAAGAGACACAACCGAAAACTTTCAAGTGTTTGAGTGTAATCTCACGACCTTGCCATTCCTCTTCTGGAATCTTGAACCCTATGGGGACTGAGGGTCCTCTGTTGATTAAATACGCAGCTGTGTTGACAGCATCTGCCCAGAACATCTTGGGTAAACCTGCATGCAGTCTCATGCTCTTAGCCCTTTCGTTCAATGTACGGTTCATCCTCTCAGCTACTCCATTTTGCTGAGGTGTCTCCGGAACCGTCTTCTGCATTCTGATTCCATGGTCAGCACAGTAATCAACAAATTCTTTACTACTGTATTCACCCCCATTGTCTGATCTGAAACACTTGATCTTCAAGTCTGTTTCATTTTCCACAGTAGCTTTCCATTTCTTGAAAGTGCTGAAAACTTCAGACTTATGCTTCAAGAAATAAACCCAAACCTTCCTTGTGCAATCGTCTATGAACGTGACATAGTATCGGGATCCTCCCACTGAAGAAACTGAAGTGGGACCGTAGACATCTGAATGAACTAGCTCCAGCTTCATAGACTTGGGCTGATGACCCACCTTCTTGAAAGTGACTTTCTTCTGTTTGCCAAGAACACATGGCTCACAGAAATCGACTTTCACAGTCTTTAGTTCTGGTATTCTTCCTTTGGAGGCTAGCATCTTCATTCCCTTCTCACTCATATGCCCAAGTCTTTGGTGCCATAGAGTGGATGCCCCAACTTCTTCAACAGCGTGTGCTTCGGCATCAGAAACTTCCACCATATAAAGTGTACCCCGCTTCTGTCCTCTAGCAACAACTAAATTCCCCTTTGTCACCTTCCACTGATGATCACCAAATGTAACATGGTGACCTTCATCATCAAGCTGCCCCACGGATATTAACATCCTCTTCAAGTCAGGAATGAACTTGACATTCTTCAAAGTCCAATCTGTTCCTAAAGTTGTCTTGAGGACCACATCCCCAACACCTGTAATATCCAGGCTCTTGTTGTCTGCTAGTCTGACCTTTCCTTTGTACTGCCGGAAATTCTGCATTACTTCTCTGGAATGACTAGCATGGAACGACGCACCAGAATCCATGATCCAGGATTCTGTTGAGTTTTCAACACAGCAAATGAGGGCATCATCTTCAGAATCTACTGCCATATTGACTTCCTTCTTGCCTTTGTCTGCCGAAGGCTTTGGGCACTGATTTCTGAAATGACCATTCTCTTTGCAGTTCCAACAGGTAACATCATTCCTGTTTTTCTGACCACCTCTCTTTCTCGACTTCGATCTTCCTCTACCACCGCCTCCTTTGTTGGGCCTTCTTCCTCTGTCTTCTGTACTTAGGAGACTACTGGAAGATTCTCCGGCACTCCGTCTTCGCACATCCTCTCCAAGGATTAAGTCACGAATACCTTCGAATGACAGCTTAGCACCTCCGGCTGAACTGCTAACTGCTGTTACTGTACCGGACCAACTCTCAGGCAACGAAGATAATAACAGCAACGCCTGGACTTCGTCTTCGAATCCAATATCAACAGATATCAATCTTGATATTATTGAGTTGAATTCATTCACATGGTCTGTCACAGAGCCTCCTTCTTTCATCTTCAGATTCACCAACTGCCGAATCAAGAAAACCTTATTTGCCGCTGAAGGTTTTTCGTACATATTAGACAGCGCATTTATGAGATTGTAGGTTGTCTTCACACTGACAATATTGTATGCTACATTTTTTGCCAATGATAACCTTATAACTCCAAGTGCCTGCCGATCTAATAAGTCCCATTCTTCCTGGGCCATCGTTTCAGGTTTTATTCCGAACAGTGGTAGGTGTAATTTTTTCTGGTAGAGATAATCTTCGATTTGCATTCTCCAAAATCCGAAATCGTGACCTTCGAATTTTTCGATCCTAACTTTCCCATCTTCAGCCATAGCTTGAAAAATAATATTTTATAAGGCCAATCGAAACCTCGTTTCTGATGTGGAAGATCAGACTAAGCTGCAACCACAGAGCATACGCGAGATACGACTTCCTTTAAACCCGGAGCTCTGATACCAGTTTGTTGGGATATAACAAAACAAGTTAGGCACTTCGAAAAATGATAAACGATTTCGGCAAAACACGCGGAAATAAAATAGAGAATAACGGCAAACTAAAATTGTAAAATCGGAACACAATATTTAACGTGGTTCGGTCACGGGATCACGACCTACGTCCACGGGCGAACGAGAGAGAGAGTTTTATTAATACCAAGAAAACACTACAATCATACAAGGCTAAACTGCACTTGTAGTCTGACCACTCACAAGAAAATATCACTCGCACTTTTGGCTGCCAAACTGGACTCTGCACAAAAGGCTATCTCTAATATATTTATCTATGTATTGTGTTTGTGTTTTTGGTGTGGTTCATTTGATGTGTAGCACCACCCTTTATATAGCCTTCAAAGTTACTAATTCTTCAACATTGGGTGGTAGCAAAAAATATTTTATTTTGTTTTGCCTTTGACTAGGAAAGCCTCCATACCTAACAGAGTTCGCCAAGAATGTATGGAGTCGTATCATGCAATGGTGTGGTGTGCAGTCAGAGACTGTGAGAGATGTAAACGAGGCGCTTAACTCGGTGGTGAAATGGGGAAATAACCACAGAATGAGGAGAAGGTCTGCAGTGATAGTGTACGGTACTCTATGGAGTTTATGGAAGGCACGTAATGACAAGGTGTTCAAGAATTTAAATCATGCTCCCTCTAGTCTGGTTGATAGCATAAAAAATTTGACTTATCTATGGATTAGGTGTCGGGGGGGGGGGGGGGGGGAATAGAAATCTAGAAGGGATTCAATGGGATACGTCCCCATTTTGTGATTTGTTGTAATTAAGAATGTTTTAGGTATTGCAGAGAAACAAGTATGAATTGATGATTTTATTCACAAACAAACCGTATACATATACAATTTACAAGAAGGAAAATCAGGAGAGAAATTAGCTATCTAATAATGTCTGTGGCTAAGAATAAGGATACAAAAATAACCCCTGCAATTAAGCTATGCAATATATTCTTGAAATTAGGAATAGATATACAATAATATTTAAGGCGGTGATATATCACTTAACAGTAATTGTCTCCGATACTTGTTGTTTTTGTTGCTAGTCTGGCACCTCGCCGGGCTTAGCGTTTGTTTTTTAATATATGTTGCCGGTTCCAAAAAAAAAAAGTAACAGAAAAAGAAAAAGAAAGGAGAGAGGGGGCAAAATGGGAAGTTGGCAAAACAAAAAAGAAAGAAATTACGTTACTTGTTTTTTAAGTGGATTTTGAGATTCTTATCTTTCTCAATATTTTTGTGATTAATAAAGGAGGGCAAAAAAGGCAAAACATATGTTTTTTTAAGTGGCAGGATAAATTTTAGAAGTGGCAATATCAGCTCCCTTATACTAGAGGAGTTGGCAGTTAATGGTGGTTATAACCCTTCATGAACCGTTGCATCCTATGAGAAGACATCCCTTCAAAGCACCCATTCTTATTTAGTAACTGCCATATGAGAATTAATGCCAACCAATGCAACGATTCAGAACCATCACAATAAATACAGTCGCACACCACCTATCTCAATTAATTATGTTAGGTTAGGGGCGGATGGTGGGCTGCTACAAGGATAATTATAGCCTTTTAAGGGACTTTAAACGCCAAAAGAGTTTCCAATGGACTAAATATAGCGTGATTGGATCCCTCACGACTCTATAAATAATGAAGCAAAATTTAATAGATATGAAAAGTTCTTGAAAACTGGCGGGCAAGTGGTATATGGAGTTTGTGTCGCCCAAGTCAATACATTATTCTTGACTCTTCTGCTTATTGTTACAACCCCCAAAGCATTTCGTACAATTGTATCTCCATGTCGACGACGGAGAACACCGACGGAATCCGGCCACCGCCTATGTCTGAATCAACACCAGCGGAGTTCACCGGAAAAGAACAGCCACTCATTCATATGGTATTGGCAATGATAGTTTGGCTTGGCTCTATACATCTCAACGTTTTTATCATTCTCGCTTCTTTCTTCTTCCTCCCTCTTCACAAATTCTATCTGTGAGTGATTATGCTATGATTTTTCTCGAATTTGTTGTTAACAAATGATTTTTTTTCTTTTATTTAGTTTTTGTATTTGTGCTGGTTTTCAGGGTTTTGGGAATTCTTGCGATCCTAATGGTGATCCCGATTAACGAGAGGAGCAGAACGGGAAGAGCTTTAGGCAGGTTATATTATTAATTTATAAATTGCAGTATGGTTGATGTAAATGATTAAATCTATCACTTATCTGTTTATTGTAGCATTCTACTTTCATTTCTATTACAACATTATACTTTGAAAATTCTTCCATAGTTATTGCAATGTCCTCTAAATATAAAACTAATTCTCAAAGTATAATACCCTAATTAGAAAAAAAAAATGTACAATGCTATAATTGGGTTAATTTTTCAAAGTATAATTTTCTAATAAGAAAAAAACAAATTCGTAAATACAATGTTGCAATAAAAAGAAATGAAAGTGGAATGCTATAATAGACAAATAAATGAAAGATCGTTGCTATTTTTTGCATTTAGCCGTAATCATTTTTGCCAAACGTTAAAACAGTTAGGTCCAAATAATTACTAAATCTCTCTCTCTCTCTCTCTCTCTCTCTCTCTCTCTCTCTCTCTCTCTCTCTCTCTCTCTCTCTCTCTCTCTCTCTCTCTCAGGTATATATGCAAGCATGCCATTGCCTTTTTTCCTGTTACACTTCATGTAGAAGACTATAAGGCCTTCAAGCCAGATCAGGCTTACGGTATTATGTTCTTGATTTTGATATATTTTTATTTTTTTCTCATATATTTAGAACTAAGAAATAGCAACTTATTTAATTTGAGCTATATAAAATCTATTTTAACTAGTGATTCTGAAATTGTGATTGACCATTATGTTAATTTCCTTCTTTTATTTAGTTGAACAATAATTGAATTTTATTCACATTCGCCTTTATTAGTTTTATTTTTATCGTATAAGCTTATAACTTATGCAATGATCCATGCAGTTTTTGGGTATGAGCCTCATTCCGTTGGGCCAATTGGAGTTGTTGCATTGGCTGATCTTACGGGTTTTATGCCTCTTCCCAAAATAAAGGTCCTTGCAAGTACAGCTGTAAGACTTTCTAATTGCTAACCTTCTTGCTTTAGTTCCCGTTTGTTATAAACCAAACAATTTGTACTATGTTTGACATGCATTGGATTGAGACTGAGATTGTTGTTGATTCGATAAAAATTGCAACTGTTTGTCTCACCCAAAAAGGCGAGACATGGATTTGTTCTCGGTTCATCGTTTGTGCAAAAAGACATGAATACCCTTCTCACCCTCGTCATCAAAAATAGTCCTAGAAACCTTGTCCAGTCCCGGCCAGTTCCCTATAGTCCTATCCGGTGTAGCTACACGGGATAGGACTGTAGTGGACAGGACAAGACTTGACTTAAAAAGCTTTCTCGGGCTATTTTGATGATGAGGATAAGGAGGGCATTCATATCTTTTTTGCACAAATGACAAACCAGGAGTGAATCCGTATCTCGCCTTTTTGGGCGAGACAAACAATTTTTTATCCAATCAACATCAATCTCTGTCCTAGTCCAATGTATGCCAAAAGTAGTAGTAGTACAAGTGTACAAGGTCGTCCTATTATGTATTGTCTTTTTTTATATTATGATATTGCTTAGCTGTCACATCTTATATGTATCAAAATTGACATTGAAACAGGTTTTCTGTACACCATTCTTGAGGCATATATGGACATGGCTTGGATTGACACCAGCAACAAGGAAAAATTTCTCCTCTCTTTTAAAAGCTGGTTATAGCTGCATAATTGTACCAGGTGGTACGCAGGAGACTTTTTACATGGAGCATGATTCCGAGGTTCTAAAGTTTATTGTTATTATTATTTTTTATTTTAATTTTTCTTTCGAAATAAGTTCTCAAAATTTTCAATCTTCTACAGATCCAATCTTTTTTTTATAACTTTTTTGATGTAATATACTCGACTCGATTGTGATTTTATGTTGATGTCATATACCTTGTTTTATATTTTTCTTATAAGGCTAAATGCAAGAAATAGCGTTGTACTTCTATTTGTTTGTTTATTATAGCATCCTACTTTCAATTTTTGTACCACAACATTGTATTTTCATTTTTTTTCTTATTAACCCATTGTATTTTGGAAAATCTACCCAATTACAACATTTTGCTTTCAATTTATTTTACCAGCACATTGTTGATGGGTATATTTTTTCAAAGTACAATTTTGTAATAGGACGAAATACAAGTCGGATGATGCTATAAATTATAAACAAATATATGAAAGTAAGTTCTATTTCTTAAATTTAACTTGTGATTTGTTCATTGAATTTTGAGAGAATCTAACATTATAACTTACTATATAGATCGCCTTTCTTAAAACAAGGAAAGGATTCGTACGAATTGCAATGGAGAATAATTGCCCCTGGTTCCTGTTTTTGCTTTCGGTCAGGTATAATTCTTTTTTGTCTTAATACTACCACTTTTCAAGGTACAATGTTGTAATAGGGCTGCGGTGTGGGAGTTTCAGTTCCAATGTGTACCTGATTTACATCATTAGGATAGTGTGAGTCAGCTCAGAGGTTGCCTGAAGAATAACCCTTCTGCAGAAACATGTTTGCAGATTAGACTTGTGATTTACCAAATTTCTTGCATGTTGCAGTCATATGCTTACAAGTGGTGGAAGCCACGTGGGGAGTTGTTTTTGAAATTCTCACGGGCTATAAAGTTTACACCGGTTGTTTTTTGGGGTATTTTAGGGTATGTGATTTCATATGATTTTTTACTATGTAGTAAGTTCAAAAAACACATAATCGTTATCATTAATGGTTATTTTGTTGTAGGTCTCCTTTACCCTTTCGCCAACCGATGCATATGGTGGTTGGTAAACCTATTTATTTCAAGAAAAATACAACACCCACCATGGAAGAGGTATTAAAATCAATAACATGCTTTGGATGCCATTTTTTTCGTTAGATAGTTGAGAACATGTTGTACTGCTGGCATGTATTGGACTGGGATTGAGACTGATATTAACGAGACAAAAATTGCAACTTTTGTTCCATCCGGAAACATGGAAAACAAGGTGGGACAATGGCTTGCTTTTTATCTGTACAAAAGATGTGAATGCCCTTTATCTTTTTCATCATTGGAAATAGCCTAGAAAACCTTCTAGGGTTATTTTCGATGATGAGGATGAGAATGGCATTTTCGTCTTTTTGCACATACAAAAGATCGATAGTGAGTCACTGTCCCACCTTCCCACATTGTTCCAACTTTTTGGTGTGACAAAATAGTGCAATTTTTGTCTCATTGATACAAGTCATGGTCGGTTCAATGCACGCCAAAAGCAGTGCAACTTCTTTTGAATTATTTGTTTTTTTGTATCACATTATGAAATGATATTGTAGGTTTCGGAAGTGCACGGGCAGTATGTGGAAGCAGTTAAAGATTTATTTGAGAGGCACAAAGCGAGAACGGGTTATCCTGGTCTTCAGTTAAGAATTATGTGAAATTTCAAATTTACCCCTTGCATTTGTGCATGCTAGCCTAACTAGATTATTGGGCTCCTTTAGTTGGGCTTTATGTATGGCCCCTTTGGCTAGGTTTAACCTAATTTGCCCTATTTATATCTTGTCTTCTCTTTTATTGTATTTTGTACTTCTTTTTTATAATAATAGTCGTTCTATTGTTTATCAGTTTACATGCTATCAGAGTTGTTCAATCATTGTTCATGATTATTGGGGGCGCACCGTTTTCGAAAATTTTGGTAATTCGTGGTATGTTTTTCCTGCTCGTTTCTGTATTTAGTTTGGTTTGGTTTGTTCGCTTTAGTCGTTTTTTGAGGGTTTCGATTATTCCTGTTTTCGACGGTTTTCACATTGTTTGGTTTGTATCTGCTGTTATTTTGCTTCTTTGGTAACTCGTGTCTGGTATTGAAAATATGGCCCCAAGAGATGATTCTCTTCAATCTATTAGTATTCAATTTGATGGCAAGAACTATGCTTATTGGAGTTATGTTATAAAGAATCTTTTGCTTAGGAAGAATATGTGGGGGATTGTGATAGGAACAAAAGTGAAACCTAGGACAGGGGTTGAAGGTCATGCAGCCCTGTTGGAATCGTGGGAGACTGATAACTCCAAGATTATTACTTGGATCAATAATTCTGTTATCCAGTCTATTGGTACTTAGTTGGCAAAGTATGACACTGTAAAGGAAGTTTGGGATCACTTGGAGAGGCTGTACACTCAGTCCAATTTTGCAAAACAGTACCAATTAGAGTTTGATATTCGAGCCCTTCAATAGAACAGTCTCAGCATTCAGGAATTTTATGCTCCTATGTCTGATTTATGGGATCAGTTAGCACTTACTGAACCCGTTGAATTAAAGGCTTTCAAGCCTTATATTGATAGAAGGGAAGAGCAGCACCTAGTACAGTTCTTGATGGCCTTACGTTCAGACTTTGAAGGCTTGCATGGTTCAATCTTGCATCGCACACCCCTTCCCACTATTGATTCGGTTGTTCATGAACTGATTGATGAAGAAACCCGTATCAAATCCCAAACTGAAAAAGGTCCTAAGACAGCCGTCACTCCTGCTGTCTTTGCTGTTCCCCAACGACCTCAGACTTCAAACCAGAATCTCTCCAGAGTAGCATTTGATGAGTGTGCCTTCTACAAGAAGAAAAACCATTGAAAATCTCAGTGTCCCTTGCTATTAAACAAAAGAAATCAACAGCAACAACAAACCAAACCACCTGTACAGTTTCAGCCTCCACAACAGAACAGGCCCTCTGGACAGTTTCAGTCATGTCCATCTTTTTCCTCTTTTCAGCCACCACAATATGCTGCTGCTGCTGCTGAACCTTCAGTAGAACCTGCAGCGAATTTTACACCACCTTCCGCCTTGGATCCTCAGATTGTTGAGCAGTTTAGATAGTTTATTGCTGCTAATCCGACTGCCTTGTCAGCATCTATGTCCCACTCAGGTCTGTCTTCTTCTAATGCTTCAGGTATTCCTTCATCCTTGTGGATATTGGATTCTGCTGCATCTCATCATATGTCGCCACATATGTCATCATTTTCTTCGTTATCATCCCGCTTGCCTGTTTCTGTCATGTCTGCTAGTGCCACACCTATGTCAGTAGAGGGTGTTGGTTCTATTGTTACTCCTTATATCTCCTTGATAGATGTGTATTATATTCCCACCTTTGCTTTGAATCTTGCTTCGGTCAGTCAGTTGTGCGAATCTGGTTGTTGGGTCTTCTTTTCTGATTTGCTTTGTTATGTACAGGACATTTAGTCTCGAAGGGTGATTGGGATAGGCCATAGACTTGGGAAGCTTTATGTCTTGGAGCAGCTACATGTCGTTGATGTTGCTGCCTCTAGTGTTGATTTGTCGTCTTTCGTTTAAGTCATTCCTCGTCTGTTTTTTATCTTTGGCATTCTCGTTTGAGACATGTGTGAGCGTCTCGTTTACATTTTTTAGTCTCTACTAGTGTGTTAGGTCCTTTGAAATGTGAGGATATTTTTTATTGTTGTGGTTGTAAACTGGGCAAGTTTTCTGCTTTACCGTTTAATAAAAGTGTCACTTGTTTTGTTGCTCTTTTTGATATTGTGCATTCTGATGTATGGGGTCCATCCCCGGTTGCCTCTAAATCCAGATCCATTTATTATGTTTCATTCATTGATGATTACACTCGCTATACGTGGGTTTACCTTATGAAGCGCAGGTCTGATTTTCTCACTATTTATAGTGAATTCCGAGCTCTTATCAAGACCCAACACTCTGCTATCATAAAGTGTTTTCGTTGTGATTTGGGAGGAGAATTTACCTCTAATTATTTTACTGAGTCGCTGGCATCTGATGGAACTGTGCATCAGTCCTCATGTACAGACACCCCTCAGTAGAATGGTGTTGCCGAAAGAAAACATCGGCATCTCCTGGAAACTACACGGTCCTTGCTACTCTCCTCTCAAGTTCCTAATATTTTCTGGGGAGAAGCTGTTTTTACTGCCGCCTATGTTATTAACCGCATTCCAACTGCGCATAATTCTAGGAAGCCTCCTTATGAAATGTTGTATGGGCAACTTCCAGATTATTCCTCACTACGAGTGTTTGGATGTACCTGCTTTGTTGTAAAACCTCACATGGAGAGAAATAAGTTGTCTTCCAAATCAGCTCTTTGTGTGTTTTTGGGATATGGTATTGGTCAGAAAGGTTATCGATGTTACAATCCATCAAATCAAAAATTGTATGTTTCCCGCCATGTCACCTTCTTGGAGCACATCCCGTTTGCAGCATTCCAGTTCAGTCACATGATGTGAGTCAGTCAGAACTTCATACTATTGACCCTTTTAGTACTGACAGTGATGATCCTCCTCAGGCCGCTGACCCTCCTCCTGCCACTGATCCTCCACCTGCAGCTGATCCGCCTCTTGCCGCTGATCCCCTCCCTGTCGTTCAACAAGATCCTCCACCATTGAGGCCTATTCGTCAAAAGAAGTCCACCAAACTTCCAGAGTTTGTTTACTCTTCTTACTCACCAGCCTTTGCTTCCTTTATTGCTAATGTTCATCGTCTCTCTGAGCCAGCGTCCTATAATAAGGCTGTCTCTGATCCCCTTTGACAGAATGTTATGGCTGAGGAACTCGCAGCTCTTCATCAGACTCACACATGGGATTTGGTTCCTCTTCTGCCTGGAAAACACACGATTAGTTGTCGCTGGGTATATAAGATCAAAACAAAGTCTGATGGGTCCGTTGAGTGTTATAAAGCCAGACTTGTTGTGAAAGGATACTCGCAAAAGTATGGTATGGATTATGAGGAGACCTTTGCTCTTGTTGCGAAAATGACGACTATACGTACCTTGATTGATGTTTCCTCCATTCTACAATGGAAAATTTATCATATAGATGTCAAGAATAGATTCTTGAATGGTGATCTTCATGAGGAAGTTTACATGTCTCCTCCCTCCAGGCATTTCTCACCAGCCAGGAGAAGTTTGTCGACTTCGAAAAGTGTTGTATGGTCTTAAATAAGCCCCTCGTGCTTGGTTTGAGAAATTCTCTACGGTGATTACTTCACTTGGATTTTGTCCTAGTAATCATGATTCTGCCTTATTTGTCAGGCGTACGAGTGCAAGACGGATTCTGCTTTCCTTATATGTTGATGACATGATTATTACCGGTGATGATCATGATGGTATAAAGTCTTTGAAACGTGATTTGGCTTATCGTTTTGCTATAAAAGACTTGGGTTTGCTACGTTATTTTTTGGGGATTGAAGTTGCTCAATCTCCAAAGGGTTATCTTTTATCTCAGACGAAGTATATCTCAGATTTTTTTGATCGTGCTCGACTCACGGAAAACCGGACAGTTAATACGCCTCTAGAAAATAATGTCAAGTACTCTCCAACTGAGGGTGTTCCCTTATCAGATCCGAGTCTTTATCGTAGCATTGTGGGGAGTTTGGTTTATCTCACTGTCACCAGACCGGATATTGCTCATGCAGTTCATGTGGTTAGTCAATTTGTCACCACTCCTTCTACTGTTCACTGCGGAGCTATCCTTCGTATCTTGAGATATCTTTGTGGTACTCAGTTCCGCAGCCTCGTGTTCCCCTCAACATCCTCTCTTGAGCTGTGTGCCTATAGTAATGCTAATTGGGATAGCGATATTTATGACCACAAGTCCACTACTGGGTATTGTCTTTCTTGGAGATTCATTTATTTCATGGAAAAGTAAGAAACAAGAT
Source organism: Cichorium intybus (assembly GCA_023525715.1). Taxonomy (NCBI): domain Eukaryota; kingdom Viridiplantae; phylum Streptophyta; class Magnoliopsida; order Asterales; family Asteraceae; genus Cichorium; species Cichorium intybus. The sequence goes on from CM042010.1 coordinate 123,738,230, forward strand.
GTCGTCTCACGTTCTTCTACGGAATCTGAGTATCGAGCCATGGCTATTGCCACTTGTGAGGTTGTTTGGTTGCATTGGCTTCTTGCAGATATGGGTGTTCACATTTCTCAACCTACTCCATTGCACTGTGATAACGAGAGCGCGATATTGAGTGCCAAGAATTCTATGTTTCATGAGCGCACAAAACATATTGAGATTGATTGCCATTTTACAAGCCATCACCTTCAGTAGGGGACTATCTCTCTCCTGCATGTTTCATCCACCTTACTGATTGTTGATATGTTTACGAAGCCCTTGACCGCTCCTCGGTTTCATTTCTTGACTGACAAACTCCCAATGCTTATTGCTGTCGCATTATGAGTTTGAGAGGGGATATTAGCCTAATTAGATTATTGGTCTCCTTTAGTTGGGCTCTATGTATGTCCCCTTTAGCTAGGTTTAACCTAATTTTCCCTATTTATATCTTGTCTTCTCTTTCATTGTATTTTGTATGTCCTTGACGAAAGGATTGGATGAGAATTGTTCTCTCCGTCTTCACCAAATTTGGAGTCCTCACCGGATCGGGACCCTATATATATATATATATATATATATATATATATATATATATATATATATATATATATATATATATATATATATATATATATATATATATATATATATATATATAGAGAGAGAGAGAGAGAGAGAGAGAGAGATAGGATTAAATACATTTGGTAATTATTGTGTGATTGTAAGACCAATCTTAGACCATTAGATTGCAAAAATGAGTTGTTGTGATCATGGTGGCATTTCTGTAAATAAATCAAAACAATAAATCGCATTCTTAAAAAAAAACGATCATGTAAGGGTATATAAGTAAAATTGTGATGCCTATAAATAAGGAAATGCTTACGTTAAAAACCTAAAAGCTACAACCACGGGACACGATCTTATTAACAATTAATAAACATTACTCAGATTAACAACACAATCATATATTGTATCAATTGAACCAGCGATTTTAGACCACGCCAAGAATTCTTCGAGATTGAACTTTGCATTCTTTAAGAATTTGCCCAAAAAAATTCAACCTGTGTATGGTAATCCACTATAATTGGTGAGGCAATTCTAGGGTTACAAAGACACATTGAATGGTAATCCACGATAATTGGTGCGGCAATTCTAGGATTACAAAGAAACATTGAAATTGTAGTGTTATATGTGTTTAATATATTATACGGATTCTTAGAAAATTGGCTACAAATAACAAATTTTAGTATGTATCCTATCTCATTCTCTAAGAATGGTATGTTAAATGTTTATGTTTATTAACTCTTGTCAGCTCAATTGATGATGCTATTCATCAAATATTATAATTTTTCATAAACAGTCACTTGTAAAACTTGGATTCTTAAAGAATTGCATTCTACTTTATGTACTTAATGGGTTTTCTATACATTTTGGTTACATGTAAAACTTGCATTCTTGAAGAATGACATTGTACTTGTTAGGAAAATATATACCGAAAATGCCAATCGAACAGGAAAACGAAAACAAATGCTGAGGCCTGTGTTTGACACAGTTTCCTTAAAACAAATTCGCCCGGTATGGGTGTTTGTTTCCCAGGATACAACAGCGGGAAGCAATTCTTCTAGATTGCCCGAACCGTTACTAGACCCGGATTATACCTTGGTTGTAAGACAAGAACGAAGTGCACGCAGAAATTGAGAAGAAGAGATAATCGTTTCATCAGTGTATTCCATCAGATGCTCGAGTGCTGCTTATATAGCACAAAACATAACTGACACGAATTAATTACAGAAAATGTTACTGAAAATTAAATTCTATTTAATACCCAAATAAAAACCGAAATCAGTTTTAATGGTATTAAATTTTCAGTTACGAACCGTTATGAAAAGGAAAATATTTGCAAAAAGGTCCTTGAACTTTTCTGGTCGACCGGTGGTGCATTCGCACACAAGTTCAGTGAACCTAACCCAATCTGGTTCGCATTTGCACCCCCCCTGCGCGCGCAAGAGAGAGCCTTTGTGCTTTAAGTCTTACAAAGCATGACAGCCTTTAGACTTATAAACCCACTTCCTTTTCATTCCCCCACCAATGTGGGATGAGTTATGTAAGACCTGTATTCCATTTTTTGCATTTAGTTATAATTGTTGTGAATTCTATGATTTTTGGTAGTTAAAAATCTAAGAAAAACTTTAGTTACAATTTCATATGAAAATCAGCATTTTGTGATGTTTTTAGAAAAATCATAATTAATTATAGGGACATTGTTTGGACCTCAAACTAGTGCACAAAGTTTACAAATTGAGTCTAGTACAATTCTTAAAAATAGTTGTAAGCTTGAAAGTGGCATTATATATGGTTAAAAATGCAATCTTCACTAAGTAGTTCGAAATTGACAGATTAGATAGTCTGTTTTCAAAAAATCATAATAAATCATAGAAAAATCGTATAAATACATACCATACATCCCTGGAAAGGTATTGAGATGAATTTTCTGAATATCAAATAAAAACGTGAATTTAATGGGATCTGGTTGTTGGATTTTCCGAAAGGCTAAAATGCTGAAAGGATCCTGCCACCCCATCTAATCTTCTACCTGACTGTTCTTTACTTGATAAATCATGGAGTATTATATTGGAATTACTGAAGGGTTTAATGATGCGACTACAATATAGTTAAGGATTAAGAAATGATAGATTTCTTATTATGTTAACAGTTAAAGTTGAAGGAAATACAAAGCCGAGAAAGATAAACGATATAGTCAACTATAATCAAGTGAGTCTTCTCACTATACTATATGTGATATTGCATGCGTAGGAAGGAAGATATGTTAGACTAAGGTGATCTTACCTATTATGATAATTGTATGAATTATTGCTATGATAATGATTGTTTATGGACGGAACGAGATAGCCCGCGAGCCAATAGGCGGAACGGGAATAGCCTGCGAGTCATTAGACGGAACGGGTAAAGCCTGCGAGCGATAAGACGGAACGGGAACTGCCCGTGAGTCTTTAGGCAGAACAGGGATAGCCCGCGAGTCTCACAGACATATGAATGGTTATTATGTGTTGTATGTTATGTGATGGATCGTATGGTATTTTGAGGAACTCACTAAGCTTTGTGCTTACCCCGTTGATATTTAACATTTTCAGATAATGGCAGAGACAGAGGGAAGGCTCCAACCTGACGCACCGCATTCCACTATTCCCAAGACTTCCGCTACTTTATAAATAATTTATGTGAAGAATAAAGGACATGAGTTTCTATATGTATTTTGCTAAAATCAATACTATGGCTGATTTCTCTATTTGTAAAATATCCATTTATAAATCAATATTTGGTTTTCAAAAAGAAAAATTTGACTTGAAAATCTGGGGCGTTACAAGTTGGTATCAGAGCCTTAGTTTGAGGGATTTAGATAAACTTTCGGGTAAATCTGAACTCAAACTGAGGACTGAGAGTTTTACAAAAAAAAATTAGAAATTTTAAAAAGAAAAGGAATGCGATGCGTGCGGTCAGCCGGAGCTTATGTGAGTAAATGATTCTCAAAATATCTGCATTCATGTATATGCCAGAAACTTGATATGATAAAGAGTATACTAAGGATTCACTCAGGAATTGCATGTTATAATTGCATGATTTAGGATGTCTGATTGCCTTATATGATGACAATTATGTGCAACTGAAACTGTGCTTATACTATTAGAAAGTTAAATGAACACTTGAATTGCATGTAGTTAATATCAGATGGCTTTGGAATTAGTTATCTGACTTTATTAGTTGTTTCTTGTCTGGTGGTGACATTAGGATAAGATTACTTATTCAACAGTATATTTTATCCTTAAAATTATGTGTGAAATAAGCGTCAACAAAACTACCTAATGGCATCAGCAAACGTTTTTTTTCTCTTTTATCACAAGTATGATAAAGAAACTCTAGGAAGTGTAAAAAGAAGTGTTGAATGTACAAATCGTATAAACAAGAACCGTATAGTAATAAGAGACTATATAGTAATTTTGGAAGGACGTTTGGTACAAGTAAGAATAGGTGTGGAAGATAGTACAGGGCCCGTACTACCGAAAGCACAGGATTCTTACATGTAACAGAGCCAGTCGCCAAAACTCCTATAAAGTCGGGTTGGTAGGGTAACCACATATAATGAGCATGGGCTCACCATCTTGTTTGTACAATCAGAATGGTGGTGATTACAAGAAGCAATGGTAATGGTTCTAGGTCTAGTGAGGGACCAAGCCGACCCACTCGATCAGATGAGGAGCTACGAGACTTAATTGCTGAAGAGGTATCACGCGAGGTGCTAGTCGAAATTCCTCGTTTCTTTGGTACAATCAAAACTGAACTGATAAAAATGATTGAGGAACGACTTGCTACAATTAGTAGACCAAGGGATAGAATGGCGACTTATCGGGATTTTGCCGCATGTCAAGTCCCGGTGTTTGGTAGGGGAAGGGATCCAATCGCTAGTATAAGATGGATTTTTGCAGTAGAGGGTGCTTTCAGAACCTGTTTTTGCCCAGAGGAATCAAAGGTTATCTTTGCTGTAAACCTGTTGAGAGATGATGCAAAGGATTGGTGGGAAATGATGGCTAAAGATCTCACTGATGCTCAGATAGAGGCTATCACTTGGGCCGAATTCACAACTAAGTTCAGACAAGAGTACGTCCCGCAAATAGAGATGGAACGTTTGGCTCAGGAATACTTGAACCTGACTCAGACCACAGAGACAGTGGCAGAAATCACCAAAAAGTTTAACGAGCGGGCGCTCTTTTGCCCAGAGTATGCAGCCACAGAGAAAATGCGGATGAATCGATATTTGGCAATGCTTCGGACGGATATACGGGAGTTTGTGTCTGCTGCCAGGCACCAAACTCTTAACGACATGATTTCAGCCGCTCGAGCTCGAGAATTGGAACTAGAGAACCAACAAAGGCAGAAGCGTCAGGCACCAACACAATCTCATCCGCCATCAAAGAATCATAAAGGGGGGGACCAAGGAAGGCATGGTCAGAGAAGCCACGGTCAGTGTGGCAAGTGTGGGAAAAACCATGAGGGGCAGTGTAGGGCAGTAGTGTGCCATAAGTGTGGCAAAGAGGGCCACTATGCTAGGGATTGTCGACAGGAGGCCAAAATCTGCTTTAACTGCAATTAGGTAGGCCACTTCAAGGCCCAATGTCCCCGTCTGACTCAGGGAGTGGTTCAGAATCCGGCACCCACTACACTCCGGATTACCGATGGTAGGCAGGGGAAAAAGGAAGCCCCTAAGACCAAGGGTCGAGCATTCGTTATGACCGCCGAGGAGGCACAGGATGCGCCCGACGTCGTCACGGGTACTCTTTCTTTACTTGCCTCGTGTTTGTGGTGTGTGTAATTAATATGTCTATTATGCTTTAATTAGGAACATTCTTAGTCAACTCTATGCCTACCTTTGCACTATTTGATTCGGGTGCTAGTCATTCTTTTGTGTCTGCCGCGTTGGGAAAGAGTTTCGGTATTGCTTTAGGAACTCTTCCTCGGCCGTTAGAAGTAGAAATTGCAGATGATAAAGCCGTGCAAGTGACTAGTGTTTATCGGAGATGCGAAGTAGTGATTCAAGGAATAAAGTTTTCGATCGATCTCATCCCTATACCGTTGAGTGACTCTCGAGTCATCATCGGTATGGATTGGATGGGTCAGCATGAATCATGGATCGATTGTAAGAACAAGCGAGTGTGGATTCAAACCCCAAGTGGGGGAGAGCTGGTTGTGCAGGGCGAGAGAAATAATCGAGGTGCAGTTTTCTGTTCAGCTGCTAGGGCACGCAGACATTTTCAGCATGGAGGTTCGGGATTTGTGGCTTATGTTGTAGACACACAAGAAAAGAAGCCACACTAGAAAACATGTGATATACCGGTGGTTCGGGATTTTCCTGATGTTTTTCCCGAGGACCTGCCTGGTGTACCGCCAGAGAGACAGGTGGAATTTAAGATCGACTTAACTCCCGGTGCGGCTCCAATAGCTAAAGCACCGTACCGACTTGCGCCTCCAGAAATGCTTGAATTGTCTATTCAACTTAGGGAACTTTTGGACAAGGGATTTATTCGGCCCAGTTGCTCACCGTGGGGAGCGCCTATTCTATTTGTTAAGAAGAAGGATGGTTCCAATAGGATGTGCATAGATTATCGTGAGCTGAACAAGCTTACGGTGAAAAATCGATATCCATTACCTCGCATCGACGACTTATTCGATCAACTACAAGGGGGCTTCGTGGTTTTCAAAAATTGATTTGCGGTCAGGATACCATCAAATGCGAGTACGGGAGGAAGACATCCCGAAAACGGCTTTTAGGACGAGGTACGGCCACTTCGAGTTTGTAGTGATGCCGTTCGGACTAACCAATGCCCCTGCAGCTTTTATGGATTTAATGAATCGAGTGTGTCGACCGATGTTGGATCGGTCGGTTATAGTTTTCATTGACGATATCTTAGTTTACTCTCGGAGCAGGGAGCAACATTAACAACACTTAAAGGAAGTATTAGAGACCTTAAGGAAGGAGAAGCTTTATGCAAAATTATCCAAGTGTGACTTTTGGCTACGGGAGGTTCAGTTTTTGGGTCACGTTGTCAACGAGCAAGGAATCATGGTAGACCCGGCTAAAGTGGAGGCCGTGATGCGGTGGGAGGTTCCGAAGACTCCCTCTGAAATTAGAAGTTTCTTGGGTCTGGCTGGTTATTATCGTCGTTTCATCCAAGACTTCTCAAAGATTGCGGTAACTTTGACTCGGCTAACTAAGAAAAACGCTGCTTTTCGGTGGGGTGAGGAGTAGCAGCAGGCTTTTGAGACTTTGCAATGGAAATTGTGTGAAGCTCCGGTTTTGACGTTGCCTGAAGGCATGGAGGACATGGTAGTTTATTGCGATGCATCTATCACGGGATTGGGGGCAGTCTTGATGCAACGAGGCAAGGTGATTGCTTACGCCTCGCGACAGTTGAAGCCCCATGAAGCTAACTACCCCACTCATGATTTGGAATTGGGAGCGGTGGTCTTCGCTCTCAAGATTTGGAGACACTATTTGTATGGAGTGAAGTGCACCATCTTCACGGACCACAAGAGTTTGAAGTACTTGATGGATCAGGCAAACCTCAATATGAGACAGAGAAGATGGTTGGATGTATTGAAAGACTATGATTGTGAGATACACTACCACCCTAGGAAGGCCAATGTGGTAGCGGATGCGTTAAGTCGTAAGGCTTCGGGTGCACCCCTTCGGGGAGTTTGTCTAAGGATGACAATTGTGACACCGCTGCTTGAGCTGATTAGGAAAGCTCAGATGGAAGCAAGCAAGAGCGAGAATCAGAAAGGTGAGAGAATTGTGGGTCAGTTGGCAGCTATGGTCAAAGATAGTAGGGATTTGTTAACTAGCCATGAGAGAATTTGGGTACCGAAGCTGGGCGGGGTTCGTCAAACCCTATTGGAGGAGGCACATAAATCCAGGTTCTCTATCCACCCTGGAGCAACCAAAATGTATAGGGATCTGCGCGAATATTATTGGTGGCCAGGCATGAAGAGGGAAGTAGCTTGGTATGTCGAAAGATGCTTGACCTGTCGTAAGGTCAAGGCCGAGCACCAACGGCCTCATGGTAAGTTGCAACCTCTTGAGATCCCAGAATGGAAATGGGAGCATATCACAATGGATTTCATCACGAAGTTGCCAAGAACCCCTCGACATATGGACACTATTTGGGTTATCGTGGATAGGTTGACTAAAAGTGCTCATTTCCTCCCCATCCAAGAGACTTACTCTGCAAAGGAATTGGCTAAGGTCTTCCTAGATGAGATTATCTCTCGGCATGGTATACCGGTCTCGGTGATATCCGACCGGGATGTCCGATTTACGTCTAGGTTTTGGAAGAAGTTTCATGAGGAATTAGGCACTCGCCTTCATTTCAGCACAACATATCATCCTCAGACGGATGGGCAAAGTGGCAAAGTGAAAGGACGATTCAAACGCTGGAGGATATGCTTAGGGCATGTATTATCGATTTTGGCGGGAGTTGGGATTCCCATCTCCCTTTAGCTGAGTTTTCTTACAATAACAGTTATCATGCGAGCATTGGCAGGGCTCCCTTTGAGATGTTGTATGGAAGGAAATGTCGGACTCCTATTTGCTGGGGCGAGGTTGGCCAGCGGGTATTGGGTAGTACTGAGGTAGTAATCAAGACAACTGAGTTAATTCAGAAGGTTCGGGAGAGGTTGTTAACGGCCCAGAGTCGACAGAAAATTTATGTAGATCGGCGGCGGTCCGATCTCGAGTTTCAAGTGGGAGATTATGTCCTTCTTAAGGTTTCACCTTGGAAGGGAGTCATCCATTTTAGGAAGCGAGGAAAGCTTGGCCCTAGGTACATTGGACCTTACCGAATCACTGCCCGTGTAGGTAAGGTAGCTTACCGGTTGGAGCTGCCCGAGCATCTTAGTCAGATTCACGACACGTTTCACGTTTCGCAGCTTAGGAAGTGTATTACGGAGGAATCTACAATAGTACCTTTGGAGGATATTCAATTAGATGAACGCCTGAACTATGTGGAGCGTCCTATAGCTATCTTAGAAAGAAAGACAAAATCCTTGCGTAATAAAGTGGTAGTACTGGTGAAGGTACAATGGAAACATCGAAAAGGCTCTGAATGCACATGGGAGCTCGAGAGGGAGATGCGAGAACATTACCCCGAGTTATTTGAGAATACAAATTTCGAGGACGAAATTCAAAGAAGTGGGGGAGACTTGTAAGACCTGTATTCCATTTTTTGCATTTAGTTATAATTGTTGTGAATTCTATGATTTTTGGTAGTTAAAAAGCTAAGAAAAACTTTAGTTACAATTTCATATGAAAATCAGCATTTTGTGATGTTTTTAGAAAAATCATAATTAATTATAGGGACATTGTTTGCACCTCAAACTAGTGCACAAAGTTTACAAATTGAGTCTAGTACAATTCTTAAAAATAGTTGTAAGCTTGAAAGTGGCATTATATATGGTTAAAAATGCAATCTTCACTAAGTAGTTCGAAATTGACAGATTAGATATTGAGATGAAAAATCGTATAAATACATACCATACATCCCTGGAAAGGTATTGAGATGAATTTTCTGAATATCAAATAAAACGTGAATTTAATTGGTTTATGATCGGCTAAACCAGTCTTGAACAGACTAATTCTAGAAGGCCTTTAATTTCAACAAAATTATATTATTAAAATCTTTTGTCAAAAGTGTCATGCCATTTTTTATTCAAGAATTCAAGTATAAATACCCCCCAAAACATCTCATAAACCACACCAACAAATCTCAATCCAATATATAGAGGTTTCTAAGCACTAGAGTGTAAGAAGTGAGCGGAAGGAAGCTCAAAATCCTAGCGAAGAAGTTATAGGTTCCGACGACTGGTCATAAGGTAACTACAAACTTTTCTATAGCTTAATTAGGTATTGTAAAATAGTTTTGTGTTAAGAAGTAGAATATTTAATAAGTATAACATATGTTATATTATACTCATTTCTAACAATAGTAAACAAAAACCTTAAAATGTCGTTATTATAACAATTCGTAATTCCGAAAATAATACCGATTGATTTACTTACGAGGACGGTGACTAGGCCGATTACTTGGGATCTGGTTGTTGGATTTTCCGAAAGGCTAAAATGCTGAAAGGATCCTGCCACCCCATCTAATCTTCTACCTGACTGTTCTTTACTTGATAAATCATGGATTATTATATTGGAATTACTGAAGGGTTTAATGATGCGACTACAATATAGTTAAGGATTAAGAAATGATAGATTTCTTATTATGTTAACAGTTAAAGTTGAAGGAAATACAAAGCCAAGAAAGATAAACGATATAGTCAACTATAATCAGGTGAGTCTTCTCACTATACTATATGTGATATTGCATGCGTAGGAAGGAAGATATGTTAGACTAAGGTGATCTTACCTGTTATGATAATTGTATGAATTATTGCTATGATAATGATTGTTTGTGGACGGAACGGGATAGCCCGCGAGCCAATAGGCGGAACGGGAATAGCCTGCGAGTCATTAGACGGAACGGGAAAAGCCTGCGAGCGATAAGACGGAACGGGAACTGCCTGTGAGTCTTCAGGCGGAACAGGGATAGCCCGCGAGTCTCACAGACATATGAATGGTTATTATGTGTTGTATGTTATGTGATGGATCGTATGGTATTTTGTGGAACTCACTAAGCTTTGTGCTTACCCCGTTGATATTTAACATTTTCAGATAATGGCAGAGACAGAGGGAAGGCTCCAACCTGACGCACCGCATTCCACTATTCCCAAGACTTCCGCTACTTTATAAATAATTTATGTGAAGAATAAAGGACATGAGTTTCTATATGTATTTTGCTAAAATCAATACTATGGCTGATTTCTCTATTTGTAAAATATCCATTTATAAATCAATATTTGGTTTTCAAAAAGAAAAATTTGACTTGAAAATCTGGGGCGTTACAAGTTAAAGCCCATTAACTCATTTTCCAACTTCTTCCAACTATCCCACTTTGGGATACAATCAGGGCCGGCTCAATGGGGTGGGCAAGCTGGGCGACCGTCCCGGGCCCCCAAACGCCAAAGGGCCCCCATTTTTAGATGTTCTTTATATATTTAGCCTAAAAAAATCTATTACTTTGCTAGAAAGGCCCAAACTTAGCCCAAACTGTTCATCGAATCATGCTCTATTGCTCTTCAGATTGACCTTCTGAATTAATAAAAAATTCTGGAGGTACCGCCTTCTTTTATTATAAAAAAAGTTTATCACTAGGGGCCCCATTTTATATTTCGCCCCGAGCCCCAAATCGGCTTGAGACAGGCCTGGATACAATTTCTCTTTCACCTTAAATTGTTTTATGGAAAAATGGGGAAACCCCATTTTATAAAATTAATTAAAATTAATTTTCCAATAGTACTTCACTTACTTAACGGGTTTTCTGTAGTTTATGGTTTTCAGCATTTTGTAGTTTACCCAATTCTTTGAGAATGAGTGTTTGTTTAATGGACGATTTTGTTACACCTGTTACTATGAAATTGTTTTCTCTCGTTAATTTTAGGTTTACGTCATTTCAGTTTTCGAATGCAAAAAGTAATATTCTTCGAGAACGTGAAACCAATTTGAAACGTATTGTTATATTTGTGAAGTGAATCATTCTTCGAGAATGATTGGGGGAAATGACAAAGTTTGCATCAAATCCTTTGAGAATGAGTACAAATTTCATAAAATCTATTCTTGAAGAATGGTTGTACAAAATTCATAAAATCCATTCTTGAAGAATGGTTGTACAAAAAATTAAAAATATTATCGGATAATTGTGTATTTGTAAACAGATTTCATAAAATCCATTTTTTTAAAGAATGGTTGTATATATTATAAGTTTTACCAAATTTTTCAGGAAGAAAATTTGAAAATCAAATGTTAACATTCTCAAAGAATATTAACTACACTCATAAAGAATGGTTGTACAGTACAAATTTCATAAAATCCATTCTTGAAGAATGGTTGTACAATACAATGGTTGTACAATACAGGCATCTTAAAATCCATTTGAAAGTATGGTTGTACAGTACAAGTTTCAAAAATCAAATGTTAACATTCTCAAAGAATATTAACTACAATTAGAAAGAATGGTTGTACAATACAAGTTTCATCAAGTACATTCTTGAAGAATGGTTGTACAAGTTTCACCCAAATCTGTGAAATCATGTAAGGTCGGGAAATTGAAAAGCGAGAAAGAAAAAACGAGAACTAATAATGGAAAACACACACACACCACTTGATCTCTAGTATGTGTGTATCGATTGAACAAAAAACGGAAAGGAAGAATTGGGGGTTTTGCGTGTTCGTAGAAAGAGGAAGAAAGAACATAACACACACACATCGTGATCGGTGTGTTGCTGTTGGCGTTGATGGCAACGACGGTGCCACCTTAGGCGGTGGTTCCGACGACCGGCGGCGGCTAGGGCATCCCGACGACAGGAATTGGGGTTGCCAACGGTGGACTCCTTCGAATCATAATCATGACTTTAAAACTTCCTTTTAAGATTTCAATTTCCATAATTATAGGATCTGAATTCCATGAATTTCGATTTTTATATTTCCTACGCGATAATCATAAAATGCAAAAATACTAATATACCCTTTGGAAACGATTTGACCAGATTAAGTCCTACAATCACACAATACTTAAAAAATATATTTGAACCTACATATATAAAAAAATTTAAAACATCCCTTAACAATTTTTCATGCCTTCTACCTCATTAAACTTGAAGATAACTTGTCATTTAAACCATTTAACCATTCCTTAGTAGGTTAACCGGTTGATTAATAAAAAAACGAAAAAAAACCACATGGTGGCTGACGTGGAACTGGGCAAGGCGGGTATGACTAAAAAGAGACGCGTTAAAAGTCGATGATGGTGAAAGAAAGTCATTTTCATCAGTTCTTGTACGAAACTTTTCCCAAATCCTCTCATCATTCCTTTCTTCGATTGTCTCTGTAAAATCGAAGGTTTGCAGCTCAGAAAATGGTTTTCGACGATCACTATCTTCGCATCGATGAGGAGAACCGACCGTATCTACCGTGCGAATGTGAGATAACTGCTAAACTTAGGATTTCATCTTCCGATCCAAACCCCAGGAGGAGATTCTTCAACTGCAGCAGATCCCTCGTAAGTTCGTTTGAAGTTTGATACTTTAGGTTTACGGGTTTAGATCTAAAATGTAAAAAAAGTTATTCAAAAACCCTAACAGAAAAAAGTTTTTGGTTTCATTGCAGGTGTCGTCTGAAGCCTGTAAATGGTTCAGATGGGTTGATGATGAGCTGTCAAGGCACTACAAATCAGAGGTCTTGCATTTGATGACAGTTGTTAAAACACAGAGAAAGGATTTGGAAGAAATTCCTAGGTTGAAAAGGAAAATGGCTGAGTTGAAGGACGAAGGAGAAGGTAAACTGGAGGTAGCTGTTCTGCGTATCATTGAGTTAAAGGATGAGATGCTCAAGCTGAAAAAGAAGGATGAGAGGAAGGTTAAGTGGAAGTGGATGATGTTCATGGTATTTGTGGTTGTGGCAGTTGGCTGGTTGTTGAAAATGTAAGTGTGTTGGTAATGGTTAGGGTAACGGTTAGGGAGGTTTTTGCTAGTCCATTGGTATGTGGACTGTATATATAGGTAGGTATGGGGACGGTTAGGGTGGTTTTTGGGATATTAGTTTGGGGGTAATTGTTAGTTATGGCATGTGGGTGAAGTTGGTTTAGGGTTTGGGGGAAATTGTCTTCATTTTTTGTCATGTCCGTCAACTAGAGTAGGACATGTACTTTTGTGGAAAGTTGGAAACCTTTTGATGTAAAAATGACACAACTAATATATAAATGATAGTGGGACAATGTTCCTCGTTTTGCAACCTGATTGTACCATTTTGAGAGTATTATAAGGGGCCACAACTAGTGAGGGGACCAAACCAAATGCAGTTTTTGTCATTATCCCATAAAAGTCTAACAAGAATGTTCCATTTTAAAGTACAATGCCATAAATGGTATTCAATTTAGTGATAACCTGATTTGTCATTATACCACGTGTATGTAACAGATATCCAAAAAGTACAATGCTATCAATGATATGCATTTCAAAGTACAATGCTATTAATAATGCAACATGCAATATCATTACCAAAAGTGGTATGCACAAGCACACCAACATGTTGCCAAGAGTTAATACACATGAAATAGTTAAACTTACGAATCCATTCAGACACTCGTCTTAAACATAACAATTAAAGAGAACACATAAACATTCAACTACACATATTAAACTAGTCCAAGCTGACTGGTTTGGATGCTGAATTCCCTTCCCCATTTACTCCAATGATATTCCTGGATATCTTTTTCTTTACAATTCTCTCAGATTTCCTTATATGTTCAAGTTTCTCTAATTTCACCTTCTTCAAAGCTGTTGCATGGCTTTGCAATGGAATATGTTGTGTAACTCGCTCAGTCTGGACTGTATTTCCAGTTGGAGTTGTTTCCATTGGCATCTGAAATTGGAATAATACAATGAAAGTTGCAATTATAAGTTTTGTTGCCTATTTTTGAAAAAATGCCAAAGTACATTGCTATTTGTAATAATAAGACACACCTGCTTATCAACATTTGCATGAGTTTGCATTGGAATTTCTTGTGTGACTCCCTCAGTGGGGACTGTGTCATCATCAGCTTCAATTCCAGTTACAGGTGTCATTATATTTGCAGGCTCACCTCGTGCATGTCTTCTTGACCCATCCTGATTCATCATCAAACATTAGTGAGCATTTATTAAGATATCATAAAACTATTCTCTTATAGTTGTACCTGATTCCCCTTTGTTGTCTTTGCCTTTCTAACGTTCAACTTTGTTGATATTTCCCTCTTTTTACATGTTGACTTGTTATGTCCTGTTTCATGGCACACACTACACATCATAGTCTTCCCAGTTTTTGAAACCTTATGCTTCCCAATTCTTTCACTAGCATCTCTCTTACGTTTGACAGTGGGCCTTCTAGGAATTCTTCTGATTTTTTGTGGCAATGGTGGAATGTATCTTGATTCTGGCCACATGCTACTACCATTCATAGGTGATATGCAATACTTGTAAGGCTTTTTGTACATTGCTCTACTAAAGTATGGATGCACATACTTCTCCACATCTCTATTAAGAAAACTTATTGCTGCCACAGAATGTACACAACCAAACCCATTCAACTGCTATAACCTACAAGCAAAAGTATTGTTGTCTAGGTTGACCTCATAAGCTTCTCCTTCACACCTAGTCTCAAATTTCTGAAGTCCACTAGGTAACACTTGCCAATACCTTTGCTTTATCTTCAATAAGTTTAACTGATGTCTGATTGCTGGTGAAATGTCACCTGACCATCCTTTTCCCTTCATTTTGAATAACCTTTCCATCATATACAACCTCAATTCCTCTAACATGGTTATTATGGGTTTTCTCCTTGCTTCAACAATAATTGCATTAAAACTCTCAGATAAACCATTTTTAGTAGCTGCACAACATCTACCTGTTTCAAAGAAGGCCCTTGACCATGTCTTTGGGTCCTTGTCCATCAAATACTTGTGGGCTGGTGGACAAAGTATCTCCAATTCCTTCATAAACACTTTGAAAGACTGTTCTGTTGTAGCATTTGATACTTTCCAAAAAAGATTTTCAAAGTGTGCACCAGGGTATTTCTTTTTAAAGTTTGAACAAATGTGTCTTGCACATTGTCTGTGCTCAGCTTGTGGGAGCAAATCCTTAACAGCCTCCATTAGTCCCTACATAAACATATATCATGATTAATATGTGACTTTAAATGTTCATCATTACAAAAAAGGTTGATAAACTGGTTTTATATTACCTTATGTTGATCAGACATCAATGTTAACCCATCTCCAAGCTACAAGTTAAGATCTTCTATGAGTATATCAAGAAACCATTTCCAGTTTTCCTTGTTCTCAACACACAGAACTGCCCAAGCTATAGGGTATATATGATTATTTGCATCTCTACCCACAGCACAAAGTAACCCCCTTGATAAATTCCTTTCAGGAAACAACCATCTATGCCTATCACCCTTCTACAACCTTCCATCCATCCTTTCTTAACAGCATTAAAACATACATAAAGTTTGCTAAAATAGTTTTTACCATTAGGCATTGATAGGACATCCAATTTCACAGTTGATTCTGGGTTTGACCTTCTAATCTCCATCATGTAAGACCATAACTTAGCATAGTGTTCAGTTAATGTACCCTCGATTAAATTGATGGCATGTTGTCTTGCCCTTCTACATTGGCTTAGACTAACATCTATTCCAAATATTTTAATCACCTCTAGTCTTAGTTGTCTAATACTTAGTTTTTGTCTATGTAACATTTCCTTTGTGTAATGACTTCCAATCCAAGAGTATGTGACAATTGATCCTCACTTGTAGTTTCTTACACAGTTATGATCACTTTTCAATGACTTTATTTGAAACGAATGCTCATCTCCCATCCATGATGCCCATAATCTAAAGGTACATTCCCCTTGACAACACTTCACTAACAACCTTCTATTATCATTCTTCTTGAAAACAAGTTGGTATCCATTAGCCACAGCATAGTTACATAACATGTATTTTAGCTGTTTAGGTTCTCGAATCTCATACCTAGAATGGGTTTTTGAGCCTTCCAATGTATTTTATCATTAAAGGTAGGATGAACAACACCTTCTTCCTCATTCTCTCTGTCCTCATTTTCTTCATCCTGAGGACACATTTTGCTAAGAAATTCATCATCAGCAGTCTTGTTCATATTTGGAATTTCATTGTCACCTATCATATCTTCCAAATCATGGAAACCAGGGACATCATCTTCTTCATTTGTTTCCTTGTTTTCAGCTTCAGGAACCTCATTAACCCTTGATTGTATTACAGTGCCTTCTTCTTCGCTATTTACCATAAAATTCATATCTTTATCGAACCATTCTTTTAACCCTGACTAGTGTGGTCCATAAACAAAGAAATTTCTTTGGTTTCAGACTCTGTAAAAGCTTGATTAGCATCGTCTAAAAATTTCTCATAATCCAAATCGTTCTCTATTAATCTAATACCTTGTGATAATGGTCGATTTGGGATACAATAATACAGTTTCTCACAAGGGACCCCAACAAATCTTTCAAGCCAGGACCCACACTCGTGAAGAGTCATTGCGGCAAAATCAACATCGGTAAACAGTACACTCTCGCCATAAGCATAACAACAAGGATGTCGTAAAAACATACCATTGTAGTGGCACCGAACGTTAAAGTAAACCGGATCAGGCATGTTACTAGCCATACACCTTCGACCTGTGAAACCCTAGATGATCGTCTTCTTCAGGATAAATGTCAGCGAACAAGCAAGGTTAAGAGATACACACACTGCTTCATTAACGAGTCTTTATAAATTGATTTTAATGCCATGTCATCGTATTATTAAATTTGAATATTCCAACTCAGCATTATAACCGCCAACTCAGCTTTAAAACCTTTTTAACCGGTAACCCTTCGTAAAATGGTTTAAATGACACGCTTTTTTCAAGTTTAATGAGGTAGAAAACACGAAAATTTGTTAAGGGACGTTTTAAAATTTTTTTGGTATACTTTATAGGGTCAATATGTCAATAACCCATATATATATATATATATATATATATATATATATATATATATATATATATATATATATATATATATATATATATATATATATATATATATATATATATATATATTAAGAACTATAATTATTGTGTGGACGTAAGACCCAATCAGAGCCTAGAATCACCAAGGGTAGTTTGGTGAGTTGATATTTAAATCAATTAATTAAATTAAAATTAATGCCTATAATTATAGTAAATTGAGTCTTATAATCATGGTAAACATGTAACTGCCTATATTAACACCTTCATTATCTCAACTTTCCATCATCGCCATTAGAATCCATCCACCATAGACGGCGATGCACCACCTCGGTAAACACCAGCAACACCACCGGCTAAACTCTGCCGCCGTCAACTTGTAATCGCCACCATCATAGAATGTTTGCTACATGCTTCAATCATTCTGTATTTACACACACCAACCATGATACACCAATGCAGCCCACCACCATCATCATCTCGTATAGAATGAACAACCACTGGTTCACCATCAATAACCTACACCATCAATAACCTACACCATCGCCAAAATCTTGAACGCCCTGCCTTGATTTCTTCTAGTGTGGAAACATGCACATGGGGATGAATTCTATGTTGACATACGATGTGGTTCTTGCAGGCTCTGGATAATTTTTTGTGTAATTAGAACATACAATAATAGAGAAAAAGTTACAGAGTTTGATTCCAATGTCGCTATTCTAACAGAATGTGATATTAGCTTCTACTATAATATTCTAATAAAATATTCTACTCATTTTGTTTTGTATTTTAGCTTCTACTATAGTATTCTTGTCATTCTAATGTTGCAAGGTAAATCTTTGTACATTCAAAACATACAAGAAATAGAGAAAAAGCCCTAAAGTTTGATTTCAAGAAAGTCATTCTGACAAAATGTCATTCTCACATAATGACATTCTTACAGGATGTGCTATTCTCACAGAATGTTATTCTATTTTGTATATTAGATTATAGTCGAATATTCTAGTCATTTTGATGTTACACGGTACGAAGGGCCGAGGCAGTGGGGGGACAAGAGGGTGCTAAGCCCCCCTAACTTGTCTAATGGAAAATACTAGCTATGGATCTTTCCTTATTGTTTAATTGTTTTGCAATTTTATCTTATAAATGTTTTATTGTTTAATCTATTAATTATTGACTCCCTTTTGTGTTTGTTAATTTGAGGTGGTACTTTATGAGATTTTTAATTGCTGTGACGTTTTAGCTTGAAGAAAGGAAAACATTTTTTGGTTTATTATTACTACCGAAATAGTTAATGGTTCATTTCTCTAACTTATTGACACAATCAAAACTAGTTTTAGCATTTCTAATGGAAAAACTATTGGTGTGTATTTGAAACAAGTACATTAAAAAGGTTCAAAAATTAGGGATAATATTAGTAATTTGTTATCTATATCATATATATTATTATTACGATATAAGCCTTCTTTATTCTAAAATCTTGATTCTGCCACTGTGTCTATAAGTTTAGCCCCCTTTATTCTAGAATCTTAGCTCCGCCACTGCACGGTACAATATAAATCTGATTTGATATGATTTTGTAATTCACTCTACCATAATGTTTAAATTACTTTCAAAGTATCCATTAGCATTCTTTTAAAATATGCATTGACATTCTATAAGAATACTAGTCATTCTGATGTACGATTTTGTAATTCATTCTAGGGAAATCTCCAATAAAGTCTCAATATTTTGGCACAGTTTATGAAATCCCAAATTAATTTTTATTTTAAAAAAAAGACAGAAAACCTACTAATGTATTCAAATTAGCCCCTTTTAACCTTTTTAGTAGGTTATCTTGCCACTTGGAAAGTCTACATGTTATATCTTCAAGAAAGTCCCAATATTTTGGCTCAGTTTATGGAAAAATCTCAAGATGTTTTATTTTCAATAAAATCATAATATTTTGGCCCAGTTTATGGAAAGGTCCCAACATTTTAGCTTATGGAAAGGTCGCAACATTTTAGCTTAGTTTTACTTGGAAAACATTACACATTTTTGCATGTGTTTGCGTTTTTAATAACATATTTATATGTTTAAAAATGTATTTTTACGTATTTATAAAAAATACTTAAAAATAACGTATTTAATAAAATAAAAACTAAAAAAATACATCTTTAATAACGTATTTATACGTCTTTAATAATGTATTTAATAACATAAAAATAACTAAAAAATACGCAAAAAGTAAAAACGATGTATAAATACCTTTTTAGAAACGTATAAATACGTAAAAATTACGTTTTATTCATGTATTTTTTCCAAATGACGGATATGAATTTTCGGTAAGTTTGCTTATAAGGATTAGACAGACACGAATATGGATTGATGTAAGTTTGCTTACTTGGAAAACATTACGTAATTTACATGTATTTATGTTTTTAATAAGGTATTTATATGTTTAAAAACGTATATTTATGTATTTATAAAAAATACTTAAAAATAACGTATTTAATAACGTGAAAAACTTAAAAAATACGTCTTTAATAACATATTTATACGTCTTTAATAACATATTTAATAACGTAAAAATAATAAAAAAATACATAAAAAGTAAAAACGATGTATAAATACCTTTTATAAACGTATAAATACGTAAAAATTACGTTTTAATCAAGTATATATTCCAAAACTAAGTATAAATACCTTTTATAAACATAATTTTTTCCATAAATTGGCTCAAAATATTAGGATATTATCAAAGATAAAATATGTTGGGACATTTTCGTAAAGTGTGCCAAAATATTATGACTTTATTGGAGATAAAACATGTAGTTACCTCCTGAAAAGGTTAAAAATGACTAATTTGAAAACATTAGCGGATTTTCTGTCATTTTTGTAAATAAAAATTAATTTGAGATTTTTTTATAAATTAGGTCAAAATATTGGGACTTTATTGAAAATTTCCCTTCATTCTAATAGAATATAACTGATTAAGAACTCAGAATAAGAATTGCAATTAATTATACAACTTTACTATAATTGTTACTGAAGTTTGAATTTGAAAATAAATTCAAATTTGAATTTGAAATTTAATCTCATGAAAGTCTCACATTCCATAATTGAAGAAACATAAAAAGTCCATATTACCATTTAGAATGATATAATTAGAAAGTTGATGTTTTATTAATTTAAAAATACCAATATTCTATTATTAATCACAGTCATTGATAATTATAATTCTACGCACCAGATTTGTCCTCACGACCACACGATAATTGTAGTTCTTAATATAACCTAGCCATATATATATATATATATATATATATATATATATATATATATATATATATATATATATATATATATATATATATATATATATATATATATATATATATATATATATATATATATATATATATATGCAGAAGTTCAACAAGGGACTAATATAAACCATGGTACCAAGGGACTAATCTCATCCATACGATTATACACTTTATGGTGAACGTGCATCTACCGGATTATAAAAAAACCAACTTCGTTTTTTTCGTTTTTTAAATTTTTAGGGCTTATTTTTTATCGAAAAAAATCTGAAGATATAGAAATTTATAACTTTTTATCCTCTACAAATAGAGATCTATATTGATGTACAAAAAATGATTTTTTTTTCGAAATTTCCGCTAGTTGAGATTCACATGTGAATCTGAACTATTATTTTGTTCACTGTTAACATTCACAAATGGCATATGATATTGTCATGTGAATCTGAATAAATTTTTATGTGAATGTGAAGGGAATTAACTTTATGAATCATACTATATTCATTATAAATGATTAAAATATGAATTGTTAAAATTTTTCTAACTAAATTAATCATATTTATATTTTGGAGTATATTTAAAATACCATATAATATTGATATGTGAATCTGAAGTACTAAAAAATTTATAAATGGTTAGAATGTTGAAGTAGTAAAATCATTATAATTGGTTAAAATATTGAAGTAGTAAGAAACTTCTAAGTAAATTCTCAATATTATATGATTTTGATATGTGAATATAAATAAGTTTTCGTGTAAATATGAGTAAACCCACTTGTGAATAAAGTATATTACTTATAAATGGTTATAATATTGAAGTAGTAAAAGTTTTAAAAGTAACATAATTACTCATATTCAAATTTTTAGAGTTCATATTCAAATTTTCCGCTAGTTGAGATTCACATGTGAATCTGAACTGTTATTATGTTATTGACTGTTGGTATTCACAATGACATATAATATTGTCATGTGAATATGAATAGGTTTTTGTGTAAATGTGAATGGAATTACCTTATGAATCAAAGTAAATTCATTATAAATGATTAAAATGTTGACGTGTTATAAATTTTCTATGTAAATTAATCAAATTCATATTTCAGAGTATATTTAAAATACTATATGATATTCATATGTGAATCTGAGTAAATTTTTGTGTGAATGTAAGTAAATTCAATTGTGAATCAGAATAAATTCATTATAAATGGTTCAAATGTTGAAGTAGTAAAAAACTTTTATGTAAATTCTCAATACTATATGATATTGATATATGAATATGAGTAAATTTTCGTGTAAATACGAGTAAATCCACTTGTGAATCAAATAATTACTTATAAATGGTTATAATATTGAAATAGTAAAAGTTTTAAAAGTAAAATAATTACTCATATTCAAATTTTTACAGTTCAGATTCATATTATGAATCCAGACGAGCTATACTTATGAAAAAAAAATTATTTTTTATATATCAATATGGATGTCTTTTTGTAGAGGACAAAAAATTATGAATTTTGGTATATTCGGTTTTTATTTTTGAAAAAGAATATTGTCGAAAAATTAAAAATACAAAAAAATGAAATGAGTTTTCTGTTATAATCCTCTACATATGTGTCGATGTAAAAAATTTACAACCTAATTTTTAGTCGTTGATGATTTTGATTCCGACGATCGAGATTAGTCCATTGGTACCATGAATAAATTTAGCCCCTTGTTGAACCCAACTATATATATATATATATATATATATATATATATATATATATATATATATATATATATATATATATATATATATATATATATATATATATATATATATATATATATATATATATATATATATATATATATAAGGCCCGTTCATGACGGTGGTCAACACGGGCGACCGTCCTGAGCCCATCATCTTAGAGGGCCCAAAAATTGTATGTCCTATAACACACACACACACACACACACACACACACACACACATATATATATATATATATATATATATATATATATATATATATATATATATATATATATATATATATATATATATATATATATATATATATATATATATATATATATATATATATATATATATATATATATATATATATATATATATATATATATATATATATATATATATATATATATATATATATGTGTGTGTGTGTGTGTGTGTGTATTTGTCTTCTAACAAATACATGTGTTTACGTTTTTAATAACATATTTATATGTTTAAAAATGTATTTTTACGTATTTATAAAAATACTTAAAGATAATGTGTTTGATAACATAAAAACTTATAAAATACGTCTTTAATAACATATTTAATAACGTAAAAATAATTAAAAAATACGTCAATAATACGTAAAAAGTAAAAAGGATATATAAATACCTTTTATAAACGTATAAATACGAAAAAATTACGTTTTAATCATGTATTTTTTCCAAAACGATGTATAAATACCTTTTATAAACGTAATTTTTTCCATAAATTTGGTCAAAATATTAGGATTTTATCGAAGATAAAACATGTTGGGACTTTTCCGTAAACTGTGACAAAATATTAGGACTTTATTGATGATAAAACATGTAGTTACCTGCTGAAAATGTTAAAAATGACTAATTTGAAAACATTAGCGGGTTTTCTGTCCTTTTCTGTAAATACAAATTAATTTGATATTTTTTTATAAATTAGGTCAAAATATTGAGACTTTATTAGGTCAAAATACTTAAAGGTTTCCCTTCAGTCCCGTGGAAGCCTTGACAACGGGACTGAAGGTGTGAGAGTAATCCAAGTCCCAAGTTTCACATGGTCAAAGGTGGATTACTCTCACACCTTCAGTCCCGTTGTCAAGGCTTCTACGGTTCGTACTTTTCTTTCTCTTGCGGATCTTCGAAATTGGCCACTACATCAGTTAGATGTTAAAAATGCCTTCCTAAATGGGCATCTCACTGAAACTATTTACATGGAACAACCGCCCGGCTACGAAGACTCGCAACATCCGAATCATGTCTGTCGTCTCAATAAAGCCCTTTACGGCCTTAAACAAGCTCCTCGGGCTTGGGTTCAATGAAGAGATACATTTCTGTAGTTGACGAAGAGAGTCACGAAGATTCTGCATACGTTCCACCGAGTCGTGACTATAGGCGGATTCAAGAGCTTTCCAGACTTCATGAGCAGTAGAAATACCCAGAATCTCAGCCATGGCTTCTTCTGTGAGCGAAGCTTGAATGATGAGCAAAGCACGTTGATTGGCTTCCTACCAGGTGACGAAGGCAGGGTTGGAAGAGGTGGTTCCAGCAGCGAGAACAGTAAATGGTGGTGCTGGAATGGTGCCGTTGACATGATCAAGGAGGTTTTGATAGGAGTGAAGGGGAGTAAGCTGATTCTTCCATAAAAGGTAGTTGGTGGAAGAAAGCTTAATAGTTAACATGTGAAGAATGGAATGGTAGCAAGAGGGATAGTGGTGGTGTCTTTAGGATCGCCGACAGCCATGGTGAAGGAAAAGAGGGGGGGGGGGGGGGCGACAAAAGCGCCATTTTTTGAGTCAAAATCCCGTTGCTCATTAACGTGCCAAGCATATCGATATTGACTATCATTTCGTTCGAGAACTCGTCTCATCCGGGCGCCTCTTCACTCGCTATGTTCCTACTCATCATCAGTTATCAGACATCTTCACCAAAAGCCTTGCACGACCACTGTTTGAGTTCTTTCGTTCCAAGCTTTGCGTTGGTCCTCCACCGTCTCGCTTGAAGGGGGTATAAACAGATCTTCTAGATAACCTTAAATATAGCTAATATTGTTGTACATATGGGATATATATCCTTTCTTATAATTGTGCTTGTAATTTGTATTATATATACGGGAATACACATCTCTCCTAATTGATTTTGGAGATTGATTCAACTCTCATATATATTATGATGTTATTTGCTCCAAAAGAGTTAACAAGTGTATAATCAATTAGATTGATTCAAACAACAATGAATTTAGTCATAAGTTATCATAATCATATATTTAGTGCTAACGTATATATTATCATGTTATTTACTCCAAAAGAGTTAACAAGTGTATGATCAATTATATGGATTCAAACAATAAATTTGAACAAGTTTTTATGTCGTATTTTATCTAATGGTACACCTGGAGTGCCGAAATAATTAATGACAAGCTAATTTAAGTTGATGTTAGATAAACATCATATGTAGTTGTATGAATTGTACATGTTAGCGAAAATTGTACAAGAAAATCATGAAAGTAAGATGTCATTATCAAATAAATAAAGTATACTACTGTTTCTTGCATTTAACTTTTTCTAAAATTGGAATGTTTTTACGACATCTTGCTTTTATTTCTTCTATCTAATAACAATAGTTATAATGGTCTGCTAAGAAAAGTATTTGAAACTACTAAGATTTTCGTTGCATCGCGAATCTGAAAACTGTTTCGGGTCTATCGTCAAAGATATCGGAATCATAAGACGACCTCCTAGCACGGATATTTACGGTTATTTAAGTATTTTAAATATATATTTTTAGTATGTTTATATTCATACATAAAATATATTCTATTTTTAGTATGTTTATTTTCACCGACATCTACAAATATAGTGTGATATGATCATCATTTTTTAAAATATATCATTTAGTGTTGTTAACTTGTTATTATTATTTTATTTTAACTTTACAACTATTGAAGATTGTCATAACCACATGAAGCTTTCAAAATTATCTTTTAAATATCACCTTCCAAATGCTAATATAGCTAATTTTATGTATTTATAAAACCTAACCATTTTCCTACTACATACATCAGTTTTTATATTATAATATTCGACAATATCTCGTTATAAGATTATATTTTCCAAGTTTATATATCTTAAATATCTTATTACAAATTTACATCATTACCACTTTGATGTTTAATTATATTAAAAAGTTCATCATGCTATATTAACTAGAGTTGTCATTTACTTGACGCACCAACAGAAGCATTGAACTTCATGATATCATATGTCTAGGCTAGGTTCACAAAACTTCTCTTAAATTTCCATAAGTTCATAAACAATTAACTTCTACGTTTTATAAACTTCCTTTTGGTAAAACTTTATCAAAGTTATAGGTTTTTATAAAAATTAACCCAACATCAATCAAAATACCTACTTTGACTATCGTAAGCAAAAAATACGGATTGTACTAAATCGAACTGGAACCGGTATCATACTCTATACTTTAATTTGGTATTCGATTCTTATTTTTATGAATTTTCAGTTTTAGACACCGGTTTGGTACTTCTCTACTTCTAAGTATAAACTAAGCCTATTTTCCCGAAACTAACCACCATTGAACTGGTACCATATCCTATACTTTGGTTCGCTATTTGGTTATTATTTTGTGTCATTTTGGTTTTGGTACTTTCAATTTGGTTCTAGTACGGAACTCACCCCTAACTTTGACTATATTACCAATAATAATAGTCTTAGTTTTAAATCAACAATATAACTTAAATTCCATTTGTGAACTAAATCAGATAAAATCAAGATTTAATCTCTTTTCACAAACAAATCAAAGATGATTCAAAACATAATATTCCAAAATCAGGATAACCTAGAACTCTTCTATATTAACCATACTAAGGCGGTAAGGCCAAATTAAAAATTTATAAGTCTTTAAGTTTTACATTCAAAAGATGAAATAGACAAGGAAGACATGAAATGAGGAAGAGTAAGGTGACCACCGACATCTTGCCGACGCCACCTTTGATCACTAGCTTTGACGCCTCTGAAGCAGCAAGCACCATCGATGTAGTGGTCCCGTTTTCTCAGTCTCATACTCATTCTCCCCTAGTCTCGATCTTTATATCTCATTCTCAATATGAAGCGTTGATCTCTTAAGAATAAAATGGAAACCCACATCTTTTCTCTCTTACACTGTGTTTCCGAGTCTCATTTAAGGAGAGAAAGACAGAAAAGTGGATGGAATTGAAAGGAAAAAGAAATTTTTTGATGTTCAAGTTTTTTTATGGAAGGAAGTAGAAAGAAAAGAATCATAACTTTCCTTCCAATTTGGAAGGATTCAGAGAGAAATGTAATGACCGGTAAACATAACACTTAATTACAAATATCTTCTCTTTTCCTTTCCACTCGGGAACACAAAAAATGTTCATTTCTTTCGATTTTATTTCGACTCGGGAACACGAAAATATAACTTTATTTTATTTTTCTTTCTTTTATTTTCTCTTATTTTCTCTTGATACTAAAACTCTGGAACTAAGCGTTAGCTCTCTTTATTGAAGCCCTTTGACAAAGTTTAATAAATAAGGACAATAAATTCCATTTTATTTTCTTTCTATTTTTTTGCCCTAATCTATTCTATATTCTAATAGAGGTGATTCAAACTCATATGATTAGATATATAGTGTTATCTAAAATCATAGTAATTTGAAACCTAAATAACTCTACATATTCCTTAAATTAATGACATTTAATAATAACTTTTTATATTCCTCTCATTTATAAACTGTATAGCTATATAAATAAAATTTTCCCACAAAAAACATTCATGTATTTCAAGATGTTTGCGATTCAGAGTTGAAGAGTTGGGGAAACAAGTTTATCGTATCAATGGTTATTACAATGTGTGGCTTTCTAGCGATCAAATTGTTTGAGATAAAAGGTAAAATTGATAGACCAAGAACCTTCGTTTTTTACAGAAATAGATAATAAAGTTCAGATTTGATAATTTTTTCTCGATATACCAAATATATCAAACGTATGTTGTCTTTTATATATTCTTGAAATTGTTTCTATAATTATTTTGTATGATTTAGGAGTATTTGATATGTTTTCGAACAGAAATATTATAATAGATGTTTCGGTGTGTGTGTATGTATATATATATATATATATATATATATATATATATATATATATATATATATATATATATACATACATACATACATACATACATACATACATACATACATACATACATACATACATACATACATACATACATACATACATACATATATATATATATATATATATATATATATATATATATATATATAATTTTGTCGATACAAAATTAAGAAGATTTAGATCCAAGTGGATCTGCCAAGTTCCTTGTCTTGACATAGACAACTTTGATGGTACCATTTTAGTCAGTTATCTCACAAAATTGTGTCGAAGACCAACATGCCTTGAGTTCTTATTATACCAACATTGTATACTTTAGATAGTGCAGCCTTACTATCACAAAACATGAGATTTGATAGCACTAGAATATCCCATAGTCGGATATCCAATTGTAGATCTCTAATCTACTCTGCCTATTTTCCTCCTGTTGCTAAGTCAATAAGCTCAACTTCCATCGTCGAGTGACCTTTACATGTCTATTTATTGCTCGCCTAAGAAATGGCTCCTCCAGCTATAGTATAAATCCAACCACTTGTGGATTTAGGATCACTGGTGTGATCCATCTAGCTGGCATCCGAATACCCTTATAATATCCCAAAAGGTGATGTTTATGTTAATCTAATAGCACTTTTCCTTTTCAGGTACCCTAGTACTCTTCTTACTGCCTTCTAGTGCTCCATCCTTGGGTTGACAATATACTGACTCGGTTTTCTTATAGCAAACACGATGTCAGGTCGAGTGTAATGTGTGGCATACATCATGCTACCAATTGCACTCGCATACTCAAGTTGAGTTGCTGTTCGACCAAGTTCACATTAAGTTTCATACTTGAATTAAAAGGAGTGTTTAATTCCTTAACATTCAAATGTTGAAACTTTTTCAGGATTTCTCTATATAGTGAGATTAAGTTAGAGAAATCTGGATGTCTGTTCTTTTCACATTGATACTTTTTTTTTTTGAACAACTAAACACACAACCTGTAAATCCTACTCCTAAATAACACCAATGCCCACTATAGGACTAGAAACTCAACCCCTTAGGGGAGGAACACCTTTACAAACACCTTGATACCGCTAAGCCAATTGCCTTTGGTTTACATTGATACCTAGAATGGTATTTACTTCTTCTAGATCGTTCATCTTAAAGTTCGATGACACGTATTTCTTCGTCTCAATAATACCTTCTAGGCAAGTTTCAATGATTAACATATCATCAACATAAATACATACAATGACTATGTATTCGGGTGTATATTTGGAATAAATACACTTATCAGCATTATTGTGCTGAAACCCAAACGCAGTCACGATGGTATCAAACCTCTCATGTCACTTTTGAGAAGCTTTTTTCAAGTAGTACACGGATTTAATAAGTCTACACACTTTAATTTCATGTTCAATTATCACAAACCCTTCAGGCTGCTCCAAATAAATATCCTTACTGAGATAGAAATTCAGAACGGCTGTCTTCACATCCATTTGATGGATATGCAATTCTTTCAATGTTGAGATTGCTATGAGAGCTCTAATATGACTAATCTTAGCAACCGAAGCATATGTATTGATGTAGTCGATTCCTTTTTGTTGCCTATATCCTTTAGCAACTAACCTTGTTTTTAGGCAGATATGGATCCATCTAAATGATACCTTCTCTTGAATATCCATTTGGATCCTATGGGTTTCCTTCCCTTGGGTAGATCAACTAACTCCCAAGTTACATTGCCCGATATTGGATCCAATTCATCATTGATAGCTTCTTTCCATAGAGGAGCATCCTTGATGTTATGGCTTCGTTATAGGTCTTGGGATTATTATCCATGTTAATGGAGAAAGTGACCCCCTTGTCGCTTTCTTTTGAGTCCCTTCAACCAAATAAAAGAGAAAATCATCTCCTAGATTTTTCTCTTTTCTAACTAAATTACTTCTCCTTGGTTCTTCTATAATTTGAGAAGGTCAGATATTCTCTTGAGAAGTACTTGGAGTTGTTATAGGGTTTGAGTTTTCATCGTCTCTTGAAAACTTGTCCCCAAAGAATTCCACATCTTTGGATTCTACAATGACACTTGATTCATTGTCCAATAGTCGGTAGGCTTTGTTATTATGAGCATATCCAATAAATATAATCTTCATAGCTTGGGCTCCTAATTTGGAACAGTTGGGGTTAGGTGTACGAAAGGAGGCAACACACCCCCATACTCTCTGATAGTCTATGTTAGGCTTTTTGCCTTTCCATAATTCATATGGACTCGCTGGAATCACACGACTAGTTATCATATTGTGTAAATAGCATGAGGTCAATAGTGCTCCCCCCACAAGTTGGTTGGCCAACCCGATTGGTTTAACATGAAGTTGACCATCTCAATTAAGGTTTTATTCTTTTGTTTTTCAGCCAAACCATTTTGTTGAAGAGTGAAAGGTGAAGTCCTTTCATGTTTTTTGATGCCTTTCTCTTCACAGAATACATCAAAGTCTCGATTGAAATAGTCTCCCCTATTAGAGCGAAGAATTTTAATGTGTCTTTCAAGCTTATTCTCAACTCCAACCTTATATTGTTTAAATGCATCAAAAACTTTGTCTTTTGATCTCAACAGATAAACTTGTAAATATCGACTTGAATCATCCCAAAATATGATGAAATATATTTTTCCCTCATCGATTAAGTACTCCATTTAGTTCACCTATATCCAAATGAATCAACTCAAGAAACAATGTATTTCTCTTAACGGATGGAAATGGTTTCGTTTTAAATTTCGATTTTACACATGTTTCACATTTATCAAAATCTTTCTTTTCGCAGTGCAACATTCCTTTAATTTTGATTTTATCAATGTTTTTAATGTTTGTGTGTGCTAAACGTTTATGCCATGAATAAATAAGAGAAAGTGAATAATCAAAAAACATCATTTCATTGATATTTCCAAAGTTTTCACCAAACACATCATTACTAGCAACACTTAAAACCATAAATACTACCAACATCAAGACCAACACTAGGCCTGTCAGAACTACCCTCATCACTGAGGCTAAGATAATACATACCCCCAAAGTTGTTCGCCTTTCACACACACACACATTTTCTTTAGTAATCCCTATCCTTCCATTATCAAGCTCCATCTTGAACCCCACTTTGTCAAACTTTCCTGCTGAAACCTAACCCTTCAAGATAGCAGGCACATGAAGTACATATTGGAGGATTACCAAATGACCACACTTGAACTTGAGGGTCACATAACCTCTTCCAAGTACGTCAGTTCTATGCCCATCCACACAGACCACAACAGTCCCTGGTGTTACAGAACAGTAAGTGTGGAATCGATCTTGTTGTCCATAAACATACATAGTGGTTCCTGTATCAACAAACCACCCACAAGTTGCTATCATCTGTGTCAGCAAAGATATCATGAAAACTTCTCCCATGTACACATTTTCTACCAAGTTGGCAACCTCTTTGACAGCATTGGTAGTTGGTCCAAACTTTCAATCCTTGCACTCTCATGCGTAGTGGCCAGTCTCTCCGCAGATGTGGCATGGTCCGACCATATTTGGCTTAGAGGTTGGGTTCTTATGTTTTTGACGCCTTTATTTCTTGAACCCAGGCTTTTTGGGACCGAAGTATTTATTATTCTTGTTCCCAGATTTACCCCTTTGGCTAGAACCCCCAAGTGACAGGTGGTGCACACTCGCTTCAACTTTACCCCTTTTGTACCTGTTACGACTTTCCTTCTCAATTCGGATGTACTTCAACAAATCATCTAAAGAGTAGTGCTCATATTTGTGCATCATCATCTTGGAGAATTCTTTCTAGGAGAGTGACAACTTTATGATAATTGTGCCTACCTGGAAGAGCTTCGGTAAAGAGATGGAAAAAGCATTCAGCTTCTTGACCAAGACATGGAGTTTATGCATCTGCTCAAGTATAGATCTTTCATCAACTATTTGGAACTCCAAGTACTTTGACAAGGTACTTGTTAGTACATTCCTCGCGTCCCCTGTACTTGAGCTCCAAAACTTTCCAAAGCTACTTAGGATTTGTGACCGAGGCGTATAGATCATAAAGTCGGTCGGATAAGGAGTTATTGATATGGCCAAGACACAAGTTCTGAGACTCTCTACACAGAGCCCTTAGCCTTTCCAAATCAAAGATCACTTTCGGATCAAGTTCCTTTCAAATATCAACTGGAATTGGAGGCAATTCAAGATCGAAAACAAACCCAAGTGTAAGCACAACGAACAAAAACTTGACATTATCAGTGCAACGAGTGTAGTATAAGATCATCAAAGTCGTCCAGTTTGACAAAATATTTATTAATTATTCTGAAGTTGGCGGAAGAGAGTTCAGTATCCATAAGTCTGGAATTTAATCACAAATAAAAACCTTTAAGATTGCTGTAATTCAGATTTGACTTACAATCGTTCCGACGATTATTATTGAAAACTAATATCGAATCGTTAGTAGAATCAACTACGAGCAGATCAAGAAGTAATATAGAGAATTAAATGTCGATTTGGTGCAAATAGTTAAAAACATTTATTATTAATTTTTGTCGAATTTCGTCTAAAAATCAAATTGATCATTTGTGACCAGATATGATTATAATAATGGTAGAATGAGATTGTCCTGTTGTCTAAATAAAAGACCAGACAAAAAATTAAACCATCTTGAAAAATCGTTGATTC
This sequence comes from Cichorium intybus, assembly GCA_023525715.1. Classification (NCBI taxonomy): domain Eukaryota; kingdom Viridiplantae; phylum Streptophyta; class Magnoliopsida; order Asterales; family Asteraceae; genus Cichorium; species Cichorium intybus. The sequence goes on from CM042010.1 coordinate 123,770,391, forward strand.
TTGGCTAGTAAGACTGCATGGAATCACTCCTGTCTTTAAATCCTTAAAGGTTTTAATGACGCTCGTTGGCTGTAAGCTATCAACGTAAAACCTCAGGATTTAATACAGAATATCGTTCATTCAAACAACGTTGAAGGAATCGATAAACACAAATCAAAATACTCGGAAATGGAAGAAAGCTAAATCGTAGAGGGATAGAGGAGAGAGCAGAGAATGCTGCATTTTGAGGCATGGAATAAACGAGACTTGAGAGACCCTATTTATAGTAAACGCGAAAACCCTAAAAGCCTTAAAATTCGAATTTTGAAATTCAATAACGACCAAAGCCTTAAAATTCGTGTCCACTAATTGACTCGGCGCGTGTGGGCTTGGCCTACTCCTTAACCTCCACTAAAGCCTTTGAAGGCTTATGTAACGACCGTTTTTCAAAAAAAAAAATGTGAATAGTAACTTCGGAATGAATAGTAACTCCGCGCGTGAATAGTAACTCCGGTGTGAATAGTACTCCGGCGTGAATAGTATCCGAGAAATGAAGTAAGCGCTTACCTTGTGATGACGTCGCCGATGATGTCGTGATGACGTCGACGATGATGTCGTGATGACGTCGTGAATAGTGTTTTCAAGCCCTATAAATAGAGGCCCAACTTCTTCATTTCAACCCACAACAAACACCAAACAACCTTACCATATCGAGGAGTGTTCTGGTGAGGAAAATAGGTCGGGAGGAGTTAGGAGCGAGCGGTAGCTGGTAACGAGGTGCTCGGGAAGTGTTGGAAGAGCGGAACGGGAAACGTGCCAAGGCTTTGCGAAAACGCCAATCTTAAGTAAGTAATTGCTATCGTATTTCTCTAGTAGTTTATAAGTGTTAAACTATAAAATGTAGAGGTTATATTATTCGTAATTCCAAAAATAATACCGAGTGATTTACTTACGAGGATGGTGTCTAGGCCGATTACTTGGGATCTGGTTGTTGGATTTTCCGAAAGGCTAAAATGCTGAAAGGATCCTGCCACCCCAACTAATCTTCTACCTGGCTATCCTTTACTTGATAAATCACGAGGTATCATGTTGGAATTATGGAAGAATTTAATGATGCAACTATAAGATAGTTAAGGAGTAAATAGTGATAAATGTCTTACGGTGTTAACAGTTAAAGAGGGAATACGAAGCAGAGATAAACGCTGTAGTCGACTATAATCAGGTGAGTTTCTCACTACATGGTGTGGACGTTATATGTCCTTTACCGTATTTTTGTGTGCTTATAAGATGTTTATAAGATGTTGGTAAATAGTACCAAGTTGTGTGTATATTATATATATATATATATATATATATATATATATATATATATATATATATATATATATATATATATATATATATATATATATATATAAAGATAAGCGATCCGGTGAGGACATTTCTTAAAGTGAGGACTCGTGAGGACACCTTAAAAAATTGAAAAAAAATTAAACAAAAATATAAGTAATAAAATGGATCATAGTACTATGTTGGAGAAAAAAAAAATTCGAAAAAAAACTTGTGGATCATTATTTTTTTTATATAATAAACAATGATCCACAAAATAAAAATTTTTGTGTATCATTACTGTTTCTCCATGATCCAAAATTTTTTTTCCAATTTTTTTGGATCATGATATAGTACTATTCTTGATTTTATGATTTGTATTTTTTTTATATTTTTTTAAAATTTTTTTAAGGTGTCCTTACGAGTCCTCACCGAAAAAAGAGTCCTCACCGGAACGGGACCCTATATATATATATATATATATATATATATATATATATATATATATATATATATATATATATATATATATATATATATATATATATATATATATATATATATATATATATATATATATATATATATATATATATATATATATCTTTCTGTTATAATTGTATGGGTTGGGTTATGGTGTGTGTGGGCTCGACGTACTGAGTAATATAGAGATACGAGCAAAAGACACTGAGCAGATACGCATGACTCGACGTACAGGGTATGCGCGGCTCTAAGTGCTGAGCAAGGGAATTAGATTTACTGAGCAGATACGTATAGGAGGTTATAATCCAATATACTGGGTAGAGTATAATATGTGACGTGTGGTTGTATTTTTCCTGGTAGGGGTAAAGTATGTGTAGCTGATATGCTGTGTAGTTTTCGGAACTCACTAAGCCGTGTGCTTATCCTTTCCCTTTTAAATTACCATTTCAGGTTATACAGGTGGAAATGACGGACAGGCATGACGGGTACACACTGATGCTGCTTAATTGGGGATTCATGCGGTGAATTGATGTTTAAAATGATTTCTAAATATCTTCAAAATGTTAATTATTGAATAAATTGATATTTATTTAAATGAAGATGTTTTATTAAAAACCGGGTGTTACAAGTTGGTATCAGAGCCAAGGCTTGAGTGAATCAGACTCACTTGATGGGTTTTGATCTCAAGCTTGAGACTTAAAAGTTTTCTTTGGAAATATTTTTACAAGAAATTATAAGTTGTTTTTCGATTAAGGGGTTAAATGAATGTTGTTGCAAAGACGCAGTGTGTACCGTCAGCCGACGTCAGTGGGGAAAAGGTTAAGTGCTTAGTCTTTGTTGTTATTTCTGTAATATATGTGTGCTTAAATGCCATTAAAGTGTAGGCAGTAGTAACTAAATAGTCCTAGAATTTTTGAGTTGGCCTAGTTGCATGTTCCTTGATAAGTGATATCCATAAGGTAAATCCTTTTATGTGAAAAATTTTCTACGACTATGTTCGTAAAACAACCTGGGGTATAGGTGGTAAAATTATCGTGAGAAGTGAATTGGGGACTCCTGGACAAGTTCTGAAACGAACGAGGGTAGGTGTGGAAGATAGTAGTAGAGCTTCTACTATTGAAAGCACAGGATCCGCGTTCGAATCGGGAGTTGGTCGTAAGGAATCCAATACACTGAGGGTATAACTAATTGGTGTATATGTTGATAAACTGTATTTGTCCATTCTATTGGTTGGCAATCATAGAGTTTATTGGGATCAATTAGGAAGCTGGAGATTGAGAATCTAGTGACGTTTCATTTCTTAATAATTAAGTAATGAACAGTTGATGTGACTATAGTAGACGAGCTGTGCAAAAGTGACACGTTAAGTCTCTTCGTTACTAAGAAAAGCATAGATAATGGATGATAAAAAGAAGATGTTGATTGCTAGAATAGTCGATTTTGATTGACTATAAATAAACGTAATGTTATTTAGAGAAGAGCATAAGTCGCAAATTTCATTTCCAGATATGGAGATATATGTGAGGCTTCCAGGTCATCTACAATTGCTGGTTAACAAGTTTTATATACGAAGTGTGTCAGACGACTGTAGTACGATAATGATGAAGGCTGAGGATGTATGTGAGCGTATCAACAGAAATTGGGATCCAGTAACTGGATGGCATAATTTGGAAGAAGACATACGTGAACTAAAGCAATATATAGATGTGAAAAATATACGTACAGATATACGTGTACATACTAGAAACATAAGGTTTTATACGTGGTGTCGTATGTTTGCAGAATTAGAGTTTTATCCATTCCCGTACAAGAGAAGTACATGTATACGGGATGGACATATAATAACAACTCGTGAGAGTGCAGATGACATAGTGGTGTGGCGTAAGGGTATTCATGTAGGTAGTGAATACTATGAACGAATGTATCATAATAGGCTAGATGTGGCCTATCAGTGTATCATGTACTTAAAATTTGTTAGTATATGAAAATAATAAGTTGAGAAAATATTGCTAACTGGCCAAGATAACCATCTTGTTATCATATGTGTGTTGGGTAATAGACTAAGTGAATACCTCTTAAGTAGGTAACTCGTAGGCAAGTAACCGTGGATAAACTGTGTCGGTAGCTGGTTGAATATCTAGTTGATATTAGCTGTGCGGACGAATACGTAAGTATTAAGTGGTGATAACCATGGATATGGTATATCCTATGGTGGGTGGAGATTTTGTAGTTGTATGTGGAGGCTGAGCTGATATGAGGATTCTTGGTGTCATGTGGTTGGTTGCAGAGCTGTGCAGTCGTATGTGTGTTAACCGTTAAGCCTTTAGAGCGAAAAGCTGTTTATTCTGTGGGGCCACTTATACTTGTAGTTGGGACCACTTATTAGGTGGGGCTACTAGTATTGTGGTTGGGACCACTTATGCTATGGGGCTACTTGTACTTGTGGTTGGGACCACTTATTCCGTGGGCCACTGGTAACTTGTAGTTGTGACCATTTATTCTGGGGGTTAATAGTACTTGTGGTTGTGACCACTTATTTAGTGGGGCCACATTTGGTAAGACCACATATGTGTTGTGGATCTTATGAGCAGTAATTATGGTGGGACCACATACAAGTGTTGTGATGGCTTTATTGGCTGGCAGTTCTAACACATACAGTCGGGTGTCTGGTGAATAGCTGAGCTGTTGAGGTTGTGAATAGTAGGGGTTGTGATATGATGTGGAGAACATGTGATTATGATTATACGATGCATAACAAGTACCTTGCATCCATGATGTCAGTATTGTGAGTATATGAGATTACATAACGAGTACTTATTAGTCTCAATAGGTTGGCCTAGTTGATTAGAGGTGGTTAATGTGTCAGTATTGTAATACCCTTTGGGTTTACTAATACAACCATATTGTGTTGAAATAGAGAATGATTGAGTGGAAGAATAAGTGTATGTCAACGTTGGAGATTCCGGGGACGAAATCTTATAAAGGGGGAGAACTTGTAACGACCGTTTTTCAAAAAAAAATTGTGAATAGTAACTCCGGCGTGAATAGTAACTCCGGTGTGAATAGTACTCCGGCGTGAAATAGTACCCGATAAATGAAGTAAGCGCTTACCTCGTGATGACGTCGACGATGATGTCGACGATGACGTCGTGATGACGTCGTGAATAGTGTTTTCAAGCCCTATAAATAGAGGCCCAACTTCTTCATTTCAACCCACAACAAACACCAAACAACCTTACCATATCGAGGAGTGTTCTAGTGAGGAAAATAGGTCGGGAGGAGTTAGGAGCGAGCGGTAGCTGGTAACGAGGTGCTCGGGAAGTGTTGGAAGAGCGGAACGGGAAACGTGCCAAGGCTTTGCGAAAACGCCAATCATAAGTGAGTAATTGCTATCGTATTTCTCTAGTAGTTTATAAGTGTTAAACAATAAAATGTAGATGTTATATTATTCGTAATTCCAAAAATAATACCGAGTGATTTACTTACGAGGATGGTGTCTAGGCCGATTACTTGGGATCTGGTTGTTGGATTTTCCGAAAGGCTAAAATGCTGAAAGGATCCTGCCACCCCAACTAATCTTCTACCTGGTTATCCTTTACTTGATAAATCACGATGTATCATGTTGGAATTATGGAAGAATTTAATGATGCAACTATAAGATAGTTAAGGAGTAAATAGTGATAAATGTCTTACGGTGTTAACAGTTAAAGAGGGAATACGAAGCAGAGATAAACGCTGTAGTCGACTATAATCAGGTGAGTTTCTCACTACATGGTGTGGACGTTATATGTCCTTTACCGTATTTTTGTATGCTTATAAGATGTTGGTAAATAGTACCAAGTTGTGTGTATATTATATATATATATATATATATATATATATATATATATATATATATATATATATATATATATATCTTTCTGTTATAATTGTATGGGTTGGGTTATGGTGTGTGTGGGCTCGACGTACTGAGTAATATAGAGATACGAGCAAAAGACACTGAGCAGATACGCATGACTCGACGTACAGGGTATGCGCGGCTCTAAGTGCTGAGCAAGGGAATTAGATTTACTGAGCAGATACGTATAGGAGGTTATAATCCAATATACTGGGTAGAGTATAATATGTGACGTGTGGTTGTATTTTTCCTGGTAGGGGTAAAGTATGTGTAGCTGATATGCTGTGTAGTTGTCGGAACTCACTAAGCCGTGTGCTTATTCTTTCCCTTTTAAATTACCATTTCAGGTTATACAGGTGGAAATGACGGACAGGCATGACGGGTACACACTGATGCTGCTTAATTGGGGATTCATGCGGTGAATTGATGTTTAAAATGATTTCTAAATATCTTCAAAATGTTAATTATTGAATAAATTGATATTTATTTAAATGAAGATGTTTTATTAAAAACCGGGTGTTACAGCTTAAGGCAAGGAAAGTCTTATACACCCTTCCCCCCACCTATGTGGGACAATGAAACTAGCCAAATTGCTAATTTCTTAATTATTTCCAACCAAATTGTCATACATAAAAAATATAAATTAGTTTGGGCAAATAGTTTACTCTACAAACTCGATATTGAGATCGTTTAAAGAAATTTTATTTTCTATCTTTTACTCAAAACAATAAGGTTATATATTAGTTTTGGTCCTTATAATATGCATCTTTCTGTATGCTTGATCCTAGTTTTGAAAAATTGATATAAATTGTCATCATGGTTTCCAAACCCATCACTACTGGTCCGTTTCCTTAACATTGTTAGTATATGTTGTTAAGTATAATGTAAAAAGACTTTTTTTTTACCTTGGACCAATACTATTAAAAATATATACTTCAGGACCATATTTGAAAATTATGTGTAAAAGATTAATTAAAACCCTATAAATCGTTCTCATTCAACTGCTTTTACCTTCCCTCATTCGAGTCTATCCGCGACAACTTCAAAGACACCTACTGCCGAAGCCGAAAACTTCAAATGCACTTACTATCGACAACAACAATATCCAACCCCCCGCCTCCTCACTACTTCTCCTGCACCATAATGCCACCGCCATCCCCATCCTTGCGGCCTCCTTTGCCTCGTGCCGCCTCCATCTCTGGCTAACAACTCCACCTCTATAACTCTGAGAACTCTCTCCCCCATCTCTATGTGTCGCTGCACAATTGGCAACACTACATCAGCCACCTCCTCCACCATCAATCCTCTCTTTCTCTCTCACTTTCTCTCCCGCAAAACATCGACCACCTCTTCCAACATCAATATCCTCTCTCCCCCTTCAACTTCAGCCTCTCTCTCATATCTCTCTCGCTTGACACCTGTTAGTGATTAGTGTTAATAGTCATTAGGGTTTAGGTAAGCCCATTAGGGTTTAGGTTAAGCCAAGAGCCCATTTTGTATCCCTATTTATATGAGGTTAAACCCTAATGATTATTAACCCTAATCACAAAAAAACATAATTAAAAAAAAGCGTAAACGACGATGTCAGAGCTCTAACTGACGATGCGACTAACAATGACTGCTCGTCGGAGAAAAAGAGAGGAGGAGCAACGGCCAAAGGCGGTACCATTGAAGAAGAAGAAAGAGTCGTGACAGCGATCATGGAGCCGACGACAGAAGAGTCCGAAGAAAGGCAGCGAGCAAATAGAGAGGGCACGAGCTGTAGCAGACGGAGCCAATTCCGACAAGATCGACAAATGCATTGTTAATAGAAGGAGAGAGAGAGAGACGACTGCAAATCAAAGGCTACCTGGCGAATAATGTCCAAAGAATAAGATGCCATCCAAGAAGAGGGGCTGTAGCAGACGAAGCAGTAGAAGAAGCTGATGACGGAGCTCTGGTTTGGTGTCGGCGGCGATATTACTATATATGAGAAGAAAGATGAAAGAGAAAATATTGAAGACACCTCCGACGACTAGATGGTCGTCGAAGGTGAAGGTCGGCAGCGGCGGGTTGTGATCAGCAGTAGGGTTTTAACCTAGAGATCTGATATCATGTTATAATATAAAATTGCTTGATAATATTAATAAGAGTTTAACCTTATATATAAATAAGAATATAAAATAAACTCTTGACTTAACCTAAACCTTAATAAGCTTTCCTAAACCAGACTATTAACCCTAATGACTATTAACCCTAATCACTAACGAGACCAAAATCCTCATCGACGATAGCGGTGGTTTGCTGGAGCCAGATGCACACAATAGATCATGGGTGGTAGTAGGGTGTATATGTGGGGCCCATGGGTGTATATGTGAGACCCATTACTGAATAATCAAAACACATATTATAAGAAAAAACATAAAACCTGTAAAAGAGACAAGCAGGGGCAATATCGCTATTTTATGTTTACTCAACGGAGGGATATGGATGGTAATGAAAGGAAGGACCATCTATGATGGATTTGACAACCATAATGATCAGTAATGTTAAATTTTCAAAGCTAGTATCAAATCTAAAATATACATATATCAGATGGACCAAAAGTGTAACTTACTCAATTAATTTTGTTGGGTGGCAACAGGGGATTAGGGTTGAGGGCGGATGGCGGGCTAAATATAGGGACCTTAAATGCAAAAAAGAATTCGCAAGGGACTAAATATAGGGTGTGATTAGATCCCTCACGACTCTATAAATAATGAAGCAAAAAGTGATAGATATGAAAAGTTGAAATCTGGCGGGCACGTGTTAAATGGAGTTTGTGTCGCCCAAGTCAATAGATTATTCTTGACTCTTCTGCTTATTGTTACAACCCCCACAGCCTTTCGTACAATTGTATCTCCATGTCGACGACGGAGAACACCGATGGAATCCGGCCATCGCCGATGTCTGAATCATCACCGGCGGAGTTCACCGGAAAAGAACAGCCACTCATTCATATGGTATTGGCAGTGATAGTTTGGCTTGGCTCTATACATCTCAACGTTTTTATCATTCTCGCTTCTTTCTTCTTCCTCCCTCTTCACAAATTCTATCTGTAAGTGATTATGCTATGATTTTTCTCGAATTTGTTGTTAACGAATGATTTTTTTTCGTTTATTTAGTTTTTGTATCTGTGCTGGTTTTCAGGGTTTTGGGAATTCTTGCGATCCTAATGGTGATCCCGATTAACGAGATGAGCAGATCGGGCAGAGCTTTAGGCAGGTTAATATTATGAATTTATAAATTGCAGTACGATGATTTACATCTAACACTGTTATATACAGCTCTACTGTAAGGATTTCCACCATGAATGATGTAAATGATTGAATCTAATTGTGTTTGACATATAAACGGGTGTTTGAATGTTCATCAAAATGCGATCAGTGGACTTCCAGAATCAGATTGATATAATTAGATAATTAGTTGATTAAGGGTGTTTTACTTTCATTGATTTGTTTACTATAGCATCTTACTTTTATTTTTTCTTATTAAAACATCGTACTTGAACAAATTTACTGAATAATAGCATTATTGTTGGATACTTAAATGCAAGAAATAACAATATACTATCACTGATCTGTTTATTGTAGCATCCTACTTTTATTTCTATTACAACATTATACTTTGAAAATTCTACCCGGTTATAGCAATGTCATCTAAATATAAAACTAGGTTTCAAAGTAGAATATCCTAATAAGAAAATAATGTATGTACAATGCTTTAATTGGGTTAATTTTTCAAAGTATAGTTTTCTAATAGGAAAAAAAACAAATTTGTAAAATACAACGTTGTTATAAAAAGAAATGAAAGTGGGATGCTATAATAGACAAATAAATGAAAGAGCATTGCTATTTCTTGCATTTAGCCCTAATCTTTTTTGTCAAACATTAAAAACAGTTAGGTCCAAATAATCACTAAATAGTTCTCTCTCTCTCTCTCTCAATTTCAGGTATATATGCAAGAATGTCATTGGCTTTTTTCCTGTCACACTTCATGTAGAAGACTATAAGGCCTTCAAGCCAGATCAGGCTTACGGTATTATGTTCTTAATTTTAATATATTTTCATTTTTTCCTCTTTTATGTAGAACTAAGAACTTATGTGATAGTGGAGATAAAATAGCAACTTATTTAGTTTGAGGCTTTGAGCTATATAAAACCTATTTCAAGTAGTGACTCTAAAATTCTGATCGGCCATTATGTTAATATCCTTATTTTAGTTTAGTTGAATAATAATTGAATTTTATTCACATTCTTCTTTATTAGTTTTATAATTAATGTATAAAGCTTATAACTTATGCAATGATCCATGCAGTTTTTGGGTATGAGCCTCATTCCGTTTGGCCAATTGGAGTTGTTGCATTGGCGGATCTTACGGGCTTTATGCCTCTTCCCAAAATAAAGGTCCTTGCAAGTACAGCTGTAAGATTCGCTAATTTCTACCCTTCATGCTTTAGTTCCCGTTTGTTACAAACCGAACACGTTGTACTGTGTTTGGCATGCATTGGACTGGGACTGAGATTGATGTTAATTGGATAGAAATTGCAACTGTTTGTCTCTCCCAAAAGGCGAGACAGGGATTCGCTCGGTTCATCGTTTATGCAAAAAGACGTGAATACCCTTCTCGTCTTCTTCATCAAAAATAGTCCTAGAAAGCTTGTCCAGTCCCAGCCAGTTCCATCTAGTCCTATCCCATGTAGCTACACGGGATAGGACTGGAGTGGACGAAACAAGACAGGACTTGAAAAGCTTCCTTGGGCTATTTTTGATGATGAGGATGAGGAGGGCATTCATGTCTTTTTGCACAAACGATAAACCGAGAGCGAATCCCTGTCTCACCTTTTTGGGTGGGACAAACACTTGCAATTTTTATCCAATTAACATCAATCTCAGTCCCAGTCCAATGCAAGCCAAAAGTAGTGCAAGTTTCTTATGTTTTGTATTGTCTTTTTTGTACATAATAAATATTATGATGTCACATTTTATATATATCAGAATTGACATGAAAACAGGTTTTCTATACACCGTTCTTGAGGCATATATGGACCTGGCTTGGATTGACACCAGCAACAAGGAAAAATTTCTCCTCTCTTTTAAAAGCTGGTTATAGTTGCATAATTGTACCAGGTGGTGTGCAAGAGACATTTTACATGGAACATGATTCCGAGGTTCTAAAGTTTTTATTTTTTATTTTTTACTTTTTCTTTCTAAATAAGTAGCATCCTACTTTCACTTTTTCTACTACACAACATTGTATTTCCATTTTTTTTCTTATTAACGAATTGCACATTGGAAAATCTACCCAATTACGGTATTTTACTTTCAATTTTTTTTACTAGGACATTGTTGTAGTTTGGTAGATTTTTCGAAGTACAATGCTGTAATAGGACAAAATAAAAGTAGGATGATGCTAATCATACTATAAACAGATATATGAAAGTACGTTCTATTTCTTAAAATTTAACCCTTCTTGTATGATTTGTTCATTGAATTTTGAGAGAATCTAACATTATAATTTACTATATAGATCGCCTTTCTGAAAACAAGGAAAGGATTCGTACGAATTGCAATGGAGAATAATTGCCCCCTGGTTCCTGTTTTTGCTTTTGGTCAGGTATAATCCTTTTTTGTCCTTTTGGGCACTGTGTACCTGATTTACATCATTAGGACAGTGTGAGTCAGCTCAGAGGTTGCTGGAAGAATAACCCTTTTGCAAAAACATGTCTGCATACTAGAGTTGTGATTTACCAAATTTCTTGCATGTTGCAGTCATATGTTTACAAGTGGTGGAAGCCACGTGGGGAGTTGTTTTTGAAATTCTCACGGGCTATAAAGTTTACACCGGTTGTGTTTTGGGGTATTTTAGGGTATGTTATTTTTATACAATTTTTTACTATGTAGTAAGTTCAAAAAACACATAATCGTTATCATTAATGGTTATTTTGTTGTAGGTCTCCTATACCCTTTCGCCAACCAATGCATGTGGTGGTTGGTAAACCTATTTATTTCAAGAAAAATACAACACCTACTATGGAAGAGGTATTATAGACATCAGTCTTAGTCACAGTCCAATGCATGTCAAACACAGTGCAACTTCTTTTGAATTATTTGTTTTTTTAAATCTCATTATGAAATCACATTGTAGGTTTCGGAAGTGCACGGGCAGTATGTGGAAGCAGTTAAAGATTTATTCGAGAGGCACAAAGCGAGAGCGGGTTATCCTGGTCTTCAGTTAAGAATTATGTGAAATCTCCATTTTACCCCTGCATTCGTGCATTATACGAAACAGTTGCTAGAAATGGTAAAGCATAGATTTGTGCATTTATCTATAGGTAAGGTAAGCTCGTTTGTACAAGCTTAGAAGATTTCATGTATTTTGTCCATATATAACTATTTATAATTTCACATTTTCTGTTGATATGTAACCCTTTGTGAACCTAATTAATTTGGAACATCACTTGTTTTTAAGTATATGAGACGCCCGATCAATGTACCACATTTGCTTGAAGCGAACAAACCCAAAGACAGACATTGCTCTATTAAGAGTCTTGTTTGTTTTAGCTTATTCTGAACCAAAACGCAATAAGCTGATAAATTATTTTTAGTGTTTGATAAGTTTTGCATATACACGTAAAATGATCAATAACAACATCATTGCTTATTATTGATTTATTTGTTTTTTTGTCATATAACGGTTTGCTTTTATATTATTTATGATAATATTCTTTTACTAAAATTGATCACTTATGACTATATCTTTTTATAACTCCAATAATTATTTAGATAACATATTTTATTAGAAGATAAAATATATGTGTTGATGTTAATTACCTATAACAATTTTATCATATTAAAACAAAATGTCAAAATGGTCCCCCGTTTCAAAACTTTATCAGTTTTGAACACTACAGATACACATGTGGAGTTTCAAGCTCTATAAAGAGTTTTCTTTGTTTTTGTTTCCCTCTCTCCTCTTCTTTCATATCGATCACTGATCATCATTCTTCTCATTTATTGCTACAAATTTATCATTTTTCCTTCCTCCTTTTATTTATTTTGTATCATTTTAATGGATATGTAACTCAAGTTAGACGCACAAAGAACAATTTCACAAATTTATAGTTCCACGAACACCCAATAGGAGAGAGAGAGAGAGAGAGAGAGAGAGAGAGAGAGAGAGAGAGAGAGAGAGAGAGAGAGAAACAAGAACGGGATTCACAATATGTGGTGGCATCATTTGCCACACTATTTTTTCTCCAGTTTAGTCTCATATCATTTTCGCCACACCTCTACCATTTCTTGCCAAAGGGGTGTTTATGGTTTGTCATTGTTGCCGCACTTTTCCTTAATAATTTATTTTAACAAATAAATTTAGATAAAACTAAAATTTCCATTAATTGAAATGAAGTAAACCCTTTTGTTACTCTACATCTTTGCTAGAAAAATATATACATGCTCGTCATGTCCTCCACTATACGCTCAAACAAAGGTTTGTGCATTCAGAACTGTCGTTGGAAATAATACCATTGAAAAATTGCATGTTTGTCAAAGTAATCATGCATGAAATGTTGGTTGGCAGCTTCACGATCTCTCTGTATATATCTTCGGCTTTTTTTGCCTTGAATTTTAGGCTTCGTCATTGCTTAAAATATTTATAATCTAACGTGCTAGAAACACCCGAAAACGCTTGAATAATAATTGAATATTTGTTTCCGACGATAATTGAATATTTGATGAAGAAGACATTTCAAATAGTAAGATGGAGTGTTGGAGATTTAAGAGTGATAATAAGTGGTGTAGGTTGTTGATTACAGGTTTCACAATAGCATAACAGGTTGTCAGAAACCGAGATTCCAGATTTTCCAAAGCACTCAAGAAGACTCTAGAGTACACACAGATGTCTCGAAAGACCTTGGAACATCCTAAACTTCTCTAGGACTTCGATGAGTAGTCTAGAACATTAGGGATCCTTGTAATATACATCGAGCTTGATAGATAGATCTGGTGGGATTTGATCATATAAACACATAAACACATGCAGCCGAAGACTAACAATATCAAATCACAGATTTATCCACGAACAGAGTTCAGGATCATGCAGTTCATATCAATTATAGCTACTTCAAACATAACAAAATGTACCTCAATGGATCTCCTTACTTTGATTCGGTTAACAGCATCTTGCATTGGATAAACAGAACCCAAAGTAGAATCCATCTAGTGGCTCATACCCAGGAACTCCAGAAAACCAGACAGATCAGAACTTCTACTTGGGAAGGAAGCAAAAGATCACAAACCCTAGAGAGGGATGTGATTTTCGCAGAAAGGGGGAATGAGAGGGATTTGGCGGCTCCTTTGTGAGGATGGGATGCCTTAGGGTTTACCCCAATACCTCTATTTATACTGGAGGGCTCCTAGGATTTCAAACCTAATGAGCTTTTTGGCGGCAGCACCTTCTGGACTTGTTTCTATTAATTAACTCTTTAATTAATTACAATCTAGTCCCTTAATTAATTTCTATAAATTAATTCTCAATTAATTTATGATTTAATTTATTGATATAGTTTCAAATTAATTTATTTCTTAATAAATTAATAAATTAATCGTCCTTTCTTATTTTCTGACTCTGTTTGTTTTTCTGGGTCATGGGGGCAACCCAAAATGACTTACACCATTATAGAAATATTACCACAAGTTGCTGACCTTGGACATTATTCCAACAAGATCTAGAAATTTCTTGTATGTGCCAAGTATGTAATAACATCTAGAAACCTCCCCAGAAGAGGTGGAAAACCCTATATTAGGGGAGGAGCTTATTCGTTCCAAACTATCATAAGTTATCATGTAATCTCTCGAGTTCTCTAATGACACACACATACGCACACTGGCATACTCTCTCATTATCTTTTAAGCATTGTAGCCTTTAAGCTCTAATCTCTCGCTTTCCAAGTTGTTTATATGGTTAATGACTTGAGATGATAACTTACACGGGATAGGACTGGAGTGGACATGACAAGACAGGACTTGAAAAGCTTTCTTGTGCTATTTTTGATGATGAGGATGAGGAGGGCATTCATGTCTTTTTGCACAAACGATAAACCGAGAGCGAATCCCTGTCTCACCTTTTTGGGTGAGACAAACAATTGCAAATTTTATCCAATCAACATCAATACCAGTCCCAGTCCAATGCATGCCAAAAGTAGTAAACTTTATGTATTGTCTTTTTCTATATATTATAAATACTATGATATTGCTTAGCTGTCACATCTTATATGTATCAAAATTGACATTGAAATAGGTTTTCTATACACCGTTCTTGAGGCATATATGGACATGGCTTGGATTGACACCATCAACAAGGAAAAATTTCTCCTCTCTTTTAAAAGCTGGTTATAGCTGCATAATTGTACCAGGTGGTGTGCAGGAGACATTTTACATGGAACATGATTCCGAGGTTCTAAATATTTTCTTTTTTTTACTTTTTCTTTCGAAATAAGTTCTCATATTTTGCAATCTTTTACAGATCCAATCTTTTTTATTTTTAATTTTTTTGATGTAATATACTCGACTCGATTATGATTTTATTTTGATGTCAATATACCTAGTTTTATATTTTTCTCATAGGGTTAAATGCAAGAAATAACATTGTACTTCCATTTATTTGTTTATTATAGCATCCTACTTTCACTTTTTCTACTACAGCATTGTATTTTCAGTTTTTTTTCTTATTAACACAATGCACTTTGAAAAATCTACCCAATTACAACATTTTACTTTCAATTTTTTTACTAGGACATTGTTGTAGTTGAGTAGATTTTTCGAAGTACAGTGCTGTAATAGGACGAAATAAAAGTAGGATGATGCTATAAAGTATAAACAAATCTATGAAAGTCATTTCGTTTCTTAAATTTTAACCATTTCTTATATAATTTGTTCATTGAATTTTGAAGCAATCTAATATTATAATTTACTATATAGATCGCCTTTCTGAAAACAAGGAAAGGATTCGTACGAATTGCTATGGAGAATAATTGCCCCCTGGTTCCTATTTTTGCTTTTGGTCAGGTGTAATTCTTTTTTGTCCTTTTGGGCACTGTGTACCTGATTTACATCATTAGGGCAATGTGAGTTAGCTCAGAGGTTTGCTGGAAGAATAACCATTTTGCAAAAACGTGTCTGCATATTAGAGTTATGATTTTTACCAAATTTCTTGCATGTTGCAGTCATATGTTTACAAGTGGTGGAAGCCACGTGGGGAGTTGTTTTTGAAATTCTCACGGACTATAAAGTTTACACCGGTTGTTTTTTGGGGTATTTTAGGGTATGCTATTTTTATACAATTTTTTTTACTATGTAGTAAGTTCAAAAAACACATAATCGTCATCATTAATCGTTATTTTATTGTAGGTCTCCTTTACCCTTTCGCCAACCAATGCATGTGGTGGTTGGTAAACCTATTTATTTCAAGAAAAATACAACACCTACAATGGAAGAGGTATTATAGATTTATAGTCGATCTCTTGCTTTAGATGCTTTTTGTTTACTTGAGACAGTTCACTGGTTGTACTGTTTTGACGTGAATGGGTATAGGAGTGAGACCGATGTCAATGAGACAAAAATTGCAACTTTTTCCCACCGAAAAAGTTACGAGAGTGACATGCTTTCGGTTTCTTGTATGTACAAAAGACATGAATGCCCTCCATATTCTCACCATCAAAACAGCCGTAGAAAGCTTTCTAGGTCTATGTTTGATGTTGACATTATGAGGGTACTCATGTCTTTTTGTAGATAACAAGATATCGATATCGAGTTCATGTCCCATCGTATTCCTATTGACATCAGTCTTAGTCACAGTCTAATGCATGTCAAACATAGTGTAACTTCTTTTGAATTATTTGTTTTTTTAAATCTCATTATGAAATCATATTGTAGGTTTTGGAAGTGCACAGGTAGTATGTGGAAGCAGTCAAAGATTTATTCGAGAGACACAAAGCGAGAGCGGGTTATCCTGGTCTTCAATTAAGAATTATGTGAAATCTCCATTTTACCCCTGCATTCGTGCATTATACGAAAAAGTTGCTAGAAATGGTAAAGCATAGATTTGTGCATTTATCTATAGGTAAGGTAAGCTCGTTTGTACAAACTTAGAAGATTTCATGTATTTTGTACATATATAACTATTTATAATTTCACATTTTCTGTTAACCATTTGTGAACCTGGTTTATTTGGAACATCACATGTTTCTTTAAGTATATGAGAAACCCGATCAATCTGCCACATTTGCTTGAAGTGAACAAACCCAAAGACGGACATTGTTCTAGTAAGAATATTGTTTGGACTTTGGATTAGCTTATTCGGTACCAAAACGTAATAAGTTGATAAATTGTTTTTTAGTGTTTGATGAATTTTGCTTATACATGTAAAATGACCAACAACGACACTATTACATATTATTGTTTTATTTTTATATTATTTTATGACAATTTTTTTTTACTAAAATTGATATCACTTATGACTATCCTTTTATAACTCCAATAATTATTTAGATAAAATATGTGTTGGTGTTAATTAATAACAATTTTGTCATATTAAAACAAAATGTCAAAATGGTCCCCCATTTCAAAACTTTACCACTTTTGAATACTATTAGGGCCTGTTTGACAATCTCTTAAATTTTAAGATCTCAATTTTTAAGAGGTCTGAAAGTTTAAGAGGATCTGGATTGTTAAGAGCTGAATTTTATTATGTTGTTTGATGAGAACCTCTTAATTGCTGGGATAAATGATAAAAATGACAATTTTACCCTTCTACATAAAATTGCACATTAGAAAAAAAAACAAAGCATATCAGAATCTCTTTGAATCTATACTAATTTTTAATTCACATCACCAAATTAATAGAAACATGAAGAAATCAAAGGTAGATATGATTAGCAACTTCCCGGATTTTGGCGAGACAATGGAGGTACTTGTGGACTTCAGTTACCTCTATAGACATAGATTATTTCCGAGGATTAAAGCCGTTGTCTTCTTGCCGGCGAGGTTAAAGGAAGACGCCGCTGTCTTTTTGCCGGTGACGGAGGTGAGTGAAGCAGGCGAGGGAGGAAGCTTGACGGCGAGAATAGCGGCGGCGGCGTTGGCGTTTCCGATCAGAAGAGCCGGTCGAGAGATGAAGAACGTAACTGTCGTCGATTGAGGAGGAGAAGCGGAGGAGGAGGGAGCGTCCTTGCTGGTACCCGGCGGGAGGAATGGTTGCCGCTGAACTGCCGGCGGCAGGATGCAGATCAGAGGAGAGATGGGGGGCGGGAAGGGACGGCGACGGTGACAAGGGACGGTGGAGAGGAGAAGATGTGAGGGCGGCTTCTCCCATTTGATATGTTGTAGGCAGAAGAAAGGTACGGTAAATTAGGAACACGCGTGTTTCTTAAAACAAAAAGAGGCTTCCTAAAGTCTGATAAATTAAGAGGTCTTTTTTAAATTAAGTGGTAAAATTAAGTGATAAACAAACAATCTGAATTATACTGATTAAGAGCTTGCCTCTTAAAAACCTAATTAAGAGGTAAACAAACAGGGCCTTAGATACACATGTGGAGTTTCAAGCTCTATAAAGAGTTTTCTTTGTTTTTGTTTCCCTCTCCCCTCTTCTTTCATATCGATCACTTATGATCATTCTCCTCATTTCTTGCTATAAATTTATCATTTTTCCTTCGTCCTTTGAATTTATTTTGTTGTCATTTCAACAGAAAATATGGTTGTATCATTTTAATGAATATGTAACTCAAATTAGATGCACAAAGAACAATTTCACAAATTTATAGTTCCCAGAGAGAGAGAGAGAGAAAGAGAGAGAGAGAGAGAGAGAGAGAGAGAGAGAGAGAACGGAATCACAATATATGGTGGCATCATTTGCCACACTATTCTGCCATATTAATGTCACATCATTTTTGCCACACCTCTATTATTTCTTGCCAAATGGGTGTTGATGGTTTGTCATTGATGCCACACTTTTCATTTTCCTTAATAATTTATTTTAACAAATAAATTTAGATAAAACTAAAATTTTCATTAATTGAAATGGAATAAACCCTTTTGTTACTCTTACATCTTAGCTAGAAAAATAAATACATGCTCGTCATGTCCTCCACTACACGCTCAAACAAAGGTTTGTGCATTCAGAACCGTCGTTGGGAATAATACCATTGAGAATTCGCATGTTTGTCAAAGTAATCATGCATGAGATGTTGGTTGGTAGCTTCACGGTCTCTCTGTATATATCTTCGGCTTTTCTACCTTGAACTTTAGGCTTGGTCATCGCTTAAATATTTATACTATAACGCGCTAGAAACACTCGACACCACTTGAATAACAATGGAATATTTGTTTCCGATGATAAAGATGAAAAAAGACATTTCAAATAGTAAGAGTAAGTGTTGGAGATTTAAGAGTGATAATAAGTGGTGTAGGTTGTTGATTATAGGTATCACAATAGCATAACAGGTTGTCAAAAACCGAGATTCTAGATTTTCCAAAGCACTCAAGAAGACTCTAGCATACACACAGATGTCTCGAAAGACCTTGGAACATCCTAAACTTCTCTAAGACTTCGATGAGTAGTCTAGAACATTAGGGATCCTTGTAATATACATGGAGCTTTATAGATAGATCTAGAAATTCCTTTTATGTACTAAGTATGTAATAACATCTAGAAACCTCCCCGCAAGAGGTGGAAAAAACCTATAATTGGGGAGGAGCTTATTTGCTCCAAACTATCAGAAGGAGTTCTCTAATAACACACACATACACACACTGACATACTATCTCATTATCTTTTATACATTGTAGCCTTTAAGCCTAATCTCTCACTCTCCAAGTTGTTTATAGGGTTAATGACTTGATAGGGTAGCTTACTTTTCATTGTGTTCGCATTTAGACAACTATGTTTTTTTCGTTCACATTTGACCATTTAACTTGTTAAGTCTGTTCAAAAAATACCATTATGATCGGTTGTACTATGTGGCGGCATACATGGCAGCATACGTGGCAGGGTTAATGACTTAATAGGGGTAACGTACTTTTCTTCATGTTCACATTTAGGCAACTATGTTTTTTCCGTTCACATTTAGGAAACTATGTTTTTTCATTCACATTTGACCATTTAACTTGTTAAGTCTGTTAAAAAAACATCATTATAACCCACACTCTCTCAACTTCAGTTTTGCTATATTAACCCTCGAGTTTTGGAAAACACGACCCATGTCACCTCAACTTTAGTTTTGCTTTAATTTCAGGTTTTAAACAATTAACAAAAAATTAGTTAACAAGTTAATTGTTTAAGATCTAAAATTAAAACAAAACCGAAGTTGTGGTGGCATGGGTCCACTAGTAGAAAATAAGTCGTTAATGATAAACTAATTTTATGAGATACAAAAATATATGTCATAAAAATGTCATCTTTTTAAAAGCTGAAGGATTTACGACATACATAATTATATGTCGTAAATCCGTGTCATGTTTTTTAGCTTTTATGACACACAAAAATGTGTGTCATCTTTTAGTGTCAAAATCTATATATAAAGAAAAACTAGGAATACACTTCTATGTCATTTATTATAAAAATGTGTGCCATCTTGATTTATTCCCCTTTATTTCCTAGCTATAGATAGTCAGTCTTTCTCTCACAATTTTGATCCTCACAATTCATCACGCTTCCGCTCTTCCCATCGTATAGGGTTTGCTATTGCTTCAATTTCAGTCCTAATGTTTAGGGTTCCATCACTTCAAACGAGTACAATATTGAGCAAGTCAAGACTCGAAGGTTGTCGGTGTCGACGATGGTAAATAAACCTTTAATTATATGACATTAGTTCTAAACAACGTACTCTTAGTAAAATAATTTAATGTCTTAAATCAGCTATTGTATTATTTTGATTTGACATTTTTCTAAAATAAAAATATATAATATGTGGTAAAAGCTATTTGTAATTACCCCTTTAATATATAAGAAATAAATAGGAATGATTTATATCCGTAAGATTTAAATGTATGAATCATTAAAATACTCTGAATACAAAGAATTATATTAAAGAGTATATGCAGAAGTTTTTTGAAATTTGATATATGTTTTTCCATTAAATGGTTCAAAAACTGTTAACAGACGTTGAGCAATTCAGAAGTAAAATTTCGACTTTACAATCGCTCTACAAAATCAAAATCTTATATAGATTAAAAATCAAAACACTCTATGGTTCGACTTTTCTTTACTGAGAATTTTTTTCTACACTTCAGTCCAGTGACGGAACTAGAAATTAATATATGGGGATACATAAATCTTGAAATTTATATTTATGTTTTGAAATTAAAATTTGAACCACCAAAATTTGTAACCGCATGCGAAAAAGTAAGAATACATTACTAGTTAGCGATGGCTATAGAAAATTGACAATGATAACAATGTTGTTTTTAATATTTCTAATACTCAAACAACCAAACAATTATTTATCACGATATCATACACTATCTCTCATACCAAGATGGTAAATAGGTAAACAAACCGGTTCATTTGTGCACCTCTACCCTAGTAGAGGTGCACAAAAGTCGGGTTAAAAACCGGTTCCGGTTTTTTAAAAACCGGTTTTTTTAAAAACCAGTTTGGGTCCAACCGGTTTCGGTTATAACCGGTCCGGTTTTGGCCGGTTTTTCTTTAAATGAGATTGAGTTTCAAACCGGTTTTTTTCGGTTTTTAAACCGGTTCGGTTCAGTTAACCGGAAGAAAAACCGAGATTTTTAAACCGGTTCAGTTTGAGATAAAAAACCGGTTAAAAACCGGTTCGGTTTTTTTTTCCAGTTATTTAAAAAACCGGTTCATTTGTGCACCTCTACCCTAGTATAAAGTCTAAACTATAAAGTTTACCATTTGGGCCTTATGTCCAATCTGAGCTTCCTTTTTTTGGATTTGATCCCGTGAGAAAGTTAGAAAGGGATAGACAACAGGCAATTGTACAACTTTTTGGGGGTGCTGGTGTACCCTGGCGCCCCATGTAAATCCGCTCCTGTTCCGGTCTAGTTTCAAATGACACTCTAGAGTCTAGTCTAAACTTTTACTATTTATTTACTCGGTCCAAATAAAGGTCGATCTGGGGGCTGAACAATGTCTGACTCTGCTAATCCATATGCCTACTCTAGGCTGATCCCAATGAAGCATACGAACTCCAAAATATGCTCATTTAATTATCTTCATTATACAACAAAACATTAGAAAGTAGCCGCTATATTTCAAGTACTTGAGACAAAAATATGCCGCCCGACAACAAAACCAGCCGAATTCTAAAAGCAAACGCTCCATGTTCCCCTTGTGTTTCCTATACCGGCCAACCTCGTTCTTCACAAAATTTATAATAAATTATCTTCTCAAGTGTCACATTCAATGATCTAAAAATCTGTCTAATACGTACAATGACTTGAAGACCATGACAATTAAAGAATGTTGCTAATTAGAAGATAACCTTGAATTAAATATCTAAATTTTGTCTAATAAATACAGCGGTATCAATGTGTATCCCTCAATCCAAGTGGTGAGGGTTTTAATCCTGTTAGGGGCAAAAGGTGTAGAAAAAAAAAAGGTACAATAGGAGTAGATTAGTCTGTGATTCTATATAAAAAAACGGTACAATGAATTGAATACCAAGATAATTAAGGAATGTTGGTAATTAGAAGATAACCTTGAATTAACTTTCCGATAAAAAAAATCTACGAACGATTATGGATCGTTGTATTTTCTTTATATTGGAAAAGCTTATATATACGGTCTATTTGGGATATCAAACTGTTATATCGGTCATATTATAGTGGTATCATATTTGAAACCGACCCTTAATTTTTGCTCTAGCCATAAAGAGGTGGAAATCAATACTTGAAGTATCAGCCTCTCAATTTGGGCATCATATTTTTCATAGGGTTATTTAGTAAAAAGAAATAACATTCACCCAACTATTCTGATTTAAAAACGAACAACCACAACATATCTTATTCTTTTACTGAAGTATGTACTACATGAAATCTTTGCAACTTATGTTTATTTCAATGCTATAAAGACTTTTTAGTGTACGTGCATATGATTTTGGTTCACCCCTAACCTACGTACTAAATATTCAGTGTTAAAAAAATATTGTAACAAGATTTATGTTCATACCGTGTTGTCTATATTAAGTGCTGTTTAAAATAATAATGTTCGCCTTGAGGACATATGTTATGAATAATTTGTTTGCCCAAATAAACAATCCTAAAAATAATGCATGGGCAGTCTTCCGTTATATTATTTTGCTCTTTTCCGGGCACTGAAGAAATTTATTTCCGTTCTGAATGGAATTAGGAGAAAATTTTTATGGGGTGGGACGGGAGACAAAAAACCTACGTATTGGGTGGCTTGGTGTGATGTTGTGAAGCCGAAGCATTTAGGAGGCCTCGGTGTGGGATGTCTTGACTCCCTTAATATTGCTCTTATTCTAAAATGGTGGTGGAGGCTCAAAGTGGAGAAAAAAAGTTTTTGGTCTCGTTGTATTAAGAGTATTCATAAAATTAGCGGGATTGATAGCGCGCCCCTAGCTAGATGTAGCATACCGAGACCGTGGCTTGCTATTTTTAAAGTTCATCTAGAGCTGGAGTTTAAAGGGATTATGATTAAAGATTTGTTTGGAAGAATTATAGGTGATGGGAAAGACACTTTTTTGGAAAGATGGTTGGTTTGGAGACATTATTTTTAAAGACAAATTCCCTCGTTTATACTTATTGGAGGTTGAGAAAAACTGCAAATTATCTCATTGTATCGGAGCTGGTGGTAGTAACATATATGGATGGCAGTGGAAGAGGCCTTCAAGGCGTGGTCGTGAAGCTAAAGAGTTGGAGGGCATGATTGATTTGCTTAAAGATGTTAGTCTTGGCGGACGTTCCAGACCGATTGAAGTGGAATGAAGGTGGTTCTGATGTTTTCTCGGTGAACTCGATTCGTAATTTACTTGCCATGTCTTCAGATAAAGATTTAGATGTGGAGTCCTTTAATTGGATCAAGTGGGTGCCTTTGAATGTAAAGTGTTTTGTTTGGAGACTTCTACGTGATAGAATTCCGGTGGCCTTCAATATTGTGAAACGGGGTATTGTGGTCAATGACGTGATGTGCACCATCTGCAATTCTGAGTTAGAGGACGTTAATAATCTTTTCTTCGGCTATTGTTTTGCTAAGGAAGCTTGGGTTTGGTTATGTTCGTGGTTTAAATTTTGGAGTTCTCCTCCTTCTTGCGTGGCTGATTTCCAGAAGTTGATTGGTCGGGGTGGCTTAAGCAAGTGGAACAAGAAGCTTGTGCTGGCCATTGGATACTCCATGCTTTGGTTCATTTGGAAAGTAAGGAATGGACATGTGTTTAACAATTATCACATGAGGTTCACTGTCTTCATTGAGGAGTTCATGTTGGCGGTTTATAATTGGGTTAGGAGCAAATCGAAATTTAGTAATTTATGTTGGAATAGTTGGTGTAATTTTCCTAATCTGGACTCTTACGTTTGATTGTTCTTGTTCTCGCTAGTTTCTTGATAGTTTTTTGTTTTTTAATAAAGTTGTCGTTCAAAAAAAACATATTTAGTCATTTATGCTTATTTTATATATATGAACATTAAATTTTTTTTATTGTACAAATTTAGTCACTTATATTTTTTTGTGCATATATATTATTAAACTTTGTTTTTCTGTAATTTATGTTTAATAATAATATGCGTATAAAAATAAAAGTTTAATGGTTAAATGTATACAGAATTAACAAATTTCATCATCATATGTGTAAAAGAAAGCATCCACAATGATTACTCACAAAAGAAAGCAGCCACAAAGATTAATCTGCTCTATTTTTTAAAAATGGCCAACAGTCAACACACACGTTCATACTGTATTATTAAACTACACCTTTTGTCCTAAGTGGGACTCAACCACGGTTAAGAGACACATTCCACCAATATCTAATATTGCTAAGCTACAAAGTATTTGGTTATCCAATTAGTTAGCAATAAATTGGCTCCAAACAAACTATATAGTAAACTCTATATGAGTTAATTTGGTAGCATGACCAATCATCCAAACTATTAAGATATGAAATAAGTTGTAACAAGATGACCAACCCATGGCCGACCCTAAAGGTGTACAACACGGTTGGCAGCCCAAGGTTCATCCTTCCAAGGGGCTCTAAAATTTTGACCTTACGTAATAGTAGCTAAATAGAAAGCATTTTTTTTTTCCATTTTTCAGGCTCAAAATTTCTTAGGCACATGTCCGATTATGTTGTGAATGAAGAAGGAAATAATCGGAATTCTAAAATCAAAAAGAAGGTGGGAACGACGCCAAAACGGGTGAATAAAAAAAGAATTTGGAAATGGAATCATCACTATCCAATACAAGGTTCCAACAGATATAAATCCATGGTTTTTGTTCTTAAAGGTTGCCCTTAAAATTCTACTAGATTTTTTTCTTGTTTTCCTACATCTTCATTTTAAATTCATATATTATCTTTTTTTAGACGATTGGGGTTCAATTTTCGAATAAGGTTTAACCACTTTGATTGTGCAAAGTTTGAGTATTTAATTTCACTTCTTCCTTTCTTTCTATCCATATCTAACATTATTATCACAATATGCCATTGTTATATCTTGGGGAATTCTAAGTAGTTTTAAATTTCATTATGATTTGGATAGGACAGTAGAAAAACAAACGTGCGGTAGTTGTTTCATTTTACACCGATTTTTGGAGTAACTTTAAGAGAAAATTGGAAAGATTGATGTAAAAGGTAAGAGATAAGAATAAACAACCTCTTTTCATGTTTTTCAACTATTAAAAGTAACAATTGATTTATAACATTCTAACTTTCGTTCTTGTTTTAAGTTTAAAGACAAAGTTGGTAATTTGAGAATGGTTTATAAGAATAAGACATATATCACACTAACAATACATATTCTTTATAGTTCTATTTTTTGTGAGCTCCAAATTTATCCACTAAGCTTGCGTTATTTCAATTGCGACATGCTTTTGTCATGATTCCAATCAAATAAACTCTCATGCTTATCAAACCGTCCTTATGAATTCATTTATAAAACTAAATTTCGTATTTTTTTTCTTCCCCGCTTGAGACCGGCCGTGGCCAACCTAGGAAATAGTAAAGCATTATCTACCACGTGTGACTCGTACACGAACACATATATTTTTAAATTGGCTTAATTAATTAAACTAAAAAGTGCAGGTGAGTTGAATATGGCAAGTGAAGTCAAATGTATGTCGCCCACGTGGCAGACTGCTCTTCATTTTCCACCGTGCACTCGCCTTTACCCATTTTCCCAACCAAACAAATAACCCTTTGTTTCCGCATACGCTTAATTGAAACATTTATACAACTAATATAGTTTTAAAAAAAAGAAGACAAAAATTATTAAAAAAGACATATATACAAACACACACACACATATATATATATATATATATATATATATATATATATATATATATATATATATATATATATATGTATATATATATATATATATATATATATATATATATATATATATATATATATATGTGTGTGTGTGTGTGTGTGTGTGTGTGTGTGTGTGTTTGGGGGTTGTTGGGGCGTTGTGGGAAGGAGGAAAAATGTGTATTATTGTTTACCCGCCCCTAAATATATAATTATGTGGTGATGAGAATGGTACACGTAGTAATATCTTTTAAAGGAAGATACTTTTATTTATTTAATAGTGTTGGTAATATAGAATTGGAATAAAATCCGCTGAGGATGTTTCTTCATCAGACCCTTTTTCCAATAAACAAAGAAAGGTAGGGAACAAATATTATCTTAAAAGTAATCCAATATACAATTCAAGATATACCCCCGATACTTTGATACATGTTGACAAAATCGTATATCTTTTATTAAATGTTATTTTCTAATAGGACGTTTGGTTTGCAGAATATGTTTGAAATGAATGAAATATATCGAAAAATTGGAATATTTAGGAATTGGAATCTATTATACGTGTGATTAATATGAAATGGAAAATGTTTTTTTGTTTGGTTTACAGATTTGTTTGAAAAATAAAAAATTATGTAATATAATCAAAATATCCTTTTATTATTTTTTTCACCTCTATTATTTTAAATTAAAATAATAAATCTTTCATCCATTAAACTCTTACGCTTCAGTCATCCTCACTCCTTCCTTTTTATGTTGTCGTGATGGTTACCGGCGAACGCTCCCAAAGGCGACCCCGAGCTTCTGCTTGCATGTTCTTACCCGAAAAAAAATAGCCTGACCTTGGTAATTCGTAGCGTAGTAGAATGAAGGCTACGCACCGACGCTCTCTTTTCTATTAGTAGCCATCGGGGTGGGGATGAGGCAGAAACACTTGCCGCACGTGATAATGCGAGTCTATCGGGAGAGGATGTGGTGGTAACCCCCTCTCGTCTAGAGCGTTGAAAAAAATGTCCCGATGAACCTTGGGAGCATCCCGGGCAAGATCTATTGCTTCAGCTGCGCCGCCTCTACTGCGCAAAGATTTTGATCCCCCGTTTAGTGAGTCGTGAAAGCACCGTTCAACTACATGCTCAAACTTATGTGGGCTTGTTTGCATGAGCTGTGTACTAGTGTGTGTCAGTGTGTGGGTGTAGATATATGTATGGGTGTGTGTTTGGGGGTGGGCATGGGTGTCAACATTGTCATGGGCTTGTTGGCTTGCGTATATATGTGGCTGTGAGTATGGGTTGGTTGTTGGGGTACGGTAGGGTGTGTAGGTGTGGTAGGATGTGGCGAGGCAGTTGTGTGTGGTGTGCGTGGGTGGGTGGGTGTGAGTGCGGTTGTCCGGATGGAGTGGGGTGGGGTGGGAGAAGGTTAATTTTGTCATTTTACACAATATTATGAATGGAAGTTACTTTCATTGGCATTATCTCAAAGAATGATGAATTCCATTAAATATGGAATTTGATGGAATTTAAGCGAATTCAATTCTTTTGATTTGTCAACCAAACACACCATTGATAGAATCTTTCATCCCAATTTATTCGAATTCCTCCGGGATCCATGAACCAAACACGACGTAAATAACTTGCAAAAAGCTATAGATCGTGTATTGTTGACCAATTCGATTAACCGATCAAAGATAGATAGATACCTTGATGGAAAATTGATTCAAAAATATTAATCATCTTAACAATTATGGATAGTTATAGGGTATCTGACTAAATTCAAAAGCAAATGTGACAAAAGTTATCGATTTTTATACTTTTGACATATTATTTTTTTTTTTAAACATATACAATTTTATTAACTTTTTCTAGATCGAACACCATTTTATAATTTTTATTTAAATTTTGGTCACTTCACCGGGAACCTTCTGGTTACGTGGTTGCTTTCAATATGATACCTATTTTTTTCGATTTTGACACTTATTTTTTTTATGAAATGAAACGTCTTCATCTCATTGATCATCTTCCTCAATTAACGAAATTTGATTGTCTTCCAGAAAGAAGGTCACGATTATGCATCTCTCTCTCTCTCTCTCGCTATAGTCTTCGTTATTGTGATCAGTCCACCACCACTATTGTGTAATAGGTTCCGGTGGTGCACACACACATATACGTATATGTACAATATGTATAAATTGGTGAAATGAAAGTATTCAATGTATAATAAAGTTGTATAGAAGATGGAGCAAAAAATGACACTTAAACCCTCAAAAACGAAAAATGAATTCTTGTTGTGGGTGATCCACCGGTAATTAGTGATGGATACCAACTAGTGACAAAAGCGCATTCCCTTAGTAATCGACCTCTATTTTTCGACTTATTACCAAGAAAAACTGACATGTGTCACTAACATTGGTGATTTATCGAGGATTGCCGATAGCAATAATTCATTTTTTGTTTGCCAAGGTTTAAACGTCAATTTTTTCCTCTATCTTTTGTACAACTATACTATACATGAAATCAGTGGCGAATCTAGAATCGAAATTCACATGGTTCCCTATTTAAATAAACCGAAAAAATAAAAGAGTAAAAAAAATACTAGTAGCAGGTCGGGCCGGGTCGGGTCTTAAAAAAATCAAACATAACTTCAATAGTCATATTAAAATTCTTACAAATGAAATTGAACTATTAGACAAACCAATAAAATTGATTTGTTCGTGAATTTTGATTCTTAACATATTGAAATTATGCTATTGATGATTGTACAATTGAAATCAAAGGCAAATAATTGAAACAAACCTATTAGTTGTGAACGTGAGGCTTGGAAGGGCCGAAGGTGGTGGTCGAACGACGATCGGTGGCGGCGAGAACTGTAGCAGTCGCCGATCACGCAACAATCTTGAACGACGAAGAAGCAAGGATTGTGAACATGGTGAGGACGTCTGGACATGATTACGTGAATTGTGTTAGCGATTGCCGATTAGCGTATTTGTTTCCCCTTTTGGACGTGCTCATGTAATTTGTTTTGTAGACTTGTAGTTTATTTGGGCTGATTGTTTTAAATGGGCTAACAAATTAAAAGCTAAGATAGGTCCTCAAAAATAATTAAGATGGTTCCTAATTTTTTTTATATATAATTAACTATATTAATTAAAAAAAAGGTAGGTCCTAGGACCCACCTTCCATATATATAGCTCCGCCCCTGCATGAAATATTTTTATTTCACCAACTTTTACGTATTATACATATATGTACATGTGTGTACCATCATAACTCATTACTAAAATCATGGTTTTATCATTGTATATGTAAATATGTATGTGTTTGTGTATACACCAACACACATATACATACATATACATATGCACATGCATACACATAAACATCCTAAACATACACATACACATTCACACACATGAATATATATATATATATACAAATACACTTACACAAAGTATGATGTTCTTTCTTAAATCAAAGTATGATGTTATAATAAAGGAAACACTGAAAGTATGATGTATTTCCTGGTTTATTAAAAAAAGTTGGAAATAGCATCATACTTTCATTGATTCATTTATCATAGCATCCTACTTTCATGTGTTATGTGTATATGAGTCTATGTATGTGTGACTATGCATAGGTTACTTTGTGTGTATGTATTTGAAAATTTGACTATACAACATCTTTGAAGAACTCGCAGTCAATTTAAGGTAACATGTCATGAAACTTTGAATAAATTTTGTTTGGTAATTTAACTTTGCACAAAGGTTTTAATGTTTAATCTTATAATAAATTTGATATAACTTTTTCCTATAATTATATATTCATTTTCTAAATGTTTACAGTGATCGATCTAAACTACTTTAGCACCAAATGTTTAGTTTAAGATTTCAGCTTGGGTCTGAGTTCTTATCATTGGTTTCAACACCTTCTCCTTGGTGGTATGGTGGATTGCTTGCGGTGATGGAGACTTAAAAATTAGTATTTATGGGTTTATTAAAAATAATAACCTAAAATTTTAGGAAATTTCACTTCACCATGTTATACACATACCATGATAGATCAAGTATCATGTAATTAATGGGCCAAAACGACTCCAAACCAACATTAACAGGTGGTGTATAGATGAGGTGATTATGTCTAGATCTTTGAGGATGTTTCATTGGCATTGGACAGGGATTGTCTTGTTAGTCGGTGTTAGTACTTGAAGAGTGGCGGTTTGATGGAGGCGTGATATCCGAGGAGGAGTGGAGTTGGAGCAACTAACATGATTAATGGATTTTCTTCGTACTATGCATCACAGGGTCGAATGGGTGGTGATAGGATTTGGACCATTCAGGTATTTTTCTGTGAGTTCGACCGGGTTTCATATTGATCAAGTGATTCTTCCACTGGGTGTTTCGACAACTCGGAGGAACAAGTTTCTCCTGATTAGAGTCAACATGTTTGCTTGGAGAGTGGGGTTTAATCGGTTGCCTACAAGGTAAAGAGATTGATATCAAAAGTGATATTATTGAGAAAAAACGCAGGAATATAAATACAGCCAATGTACAACAAATAAGGCTAAAACTAAGCCTATATCTAAGGAAACACAATCAGAAATAAACAGAAAATATATACATCCGAAAATACAAATATATCCAATACTCCCCCTCAAGCTGGAGCATGAAGGTCACAAATGCCCAGCTTGACAAGAAGCGTGTGAAGCTGATTTGACCCAAGCGGTTTAGTGAGCAAGTCGGCAATTTGTTGTTTTGAATCAACGACATTGGCATGATTTCTTTTCGCTCAACACGTTCTCGAACAAAATGACAATCCATTTCGACATGTTTGGTTCGTTCGTGGAAGACAGGATTATTTGCAATATGTCGTGCTGCTTGATTATCACAGAATAATAGTGTAGGACTGTTTTCAGAAACGCCTAATTCCTTAAGAAGCCATCTAACCCACAGGATTTCACTTACTGTGGTAGCCATGGCGCGATATTTGGCCTCAGCGGAGGAACGTGAGACGACGGACTGCTTTTTTGATTTCCAGGAGATCGGAGCTCCACCCTAACAGTAGCAAATATCCAGTTCGGGACCGTCTACTAAGTGGACAGCAAAGCCAATCGGAATCGCAGTAGGTGACAAGTTTGAGGTCCCCTTTCTTTGGTAACAAAATTCCCTGTCCAGGTGTTGATTTCAAGTACCGGAGAATACGAGTAGCTGCCTCCATATGATTTCGTCTGGGATCTCCCACAAATTGACTTAGTACACTAACGGAGTAGGAAATGTCGGGCCTGGTTGCTTGCAAATAGAGAAGATGACCAATGAGTCTCCGGTATTGATTGCCATCTATCTTTTCTTCTTCTTTTCCTTTGTCAAGCTTAAGGTTGGGTTCCATGGGGAATGCACTGGGACGACACCCTTGAAGACCGCTATCTTCGAGAATATCCAAGGTATACTTACGTTGGCTAATGACCAAGCCATCCGGTGTTTTTGCGACTTCAATACCCAAGAAATACTTTAGCGAACCAAGATCCTTGATGCTGCTGAATTCTTTGTCAAGACGTAGTTTTGTGCTTTGTATGTAGTCGGCACTATTTCCCACAATTATGACGTCGTCCACATAAATCAACGCCAAAACATATTTATCTCCATGCTTGTAGATGAACATGGAATGATCCGCCTTAG
Organism: Cichorium intybus; assembly: GCA_023525715.1. NCBI lineage: Eukaryota > Viridiplantae > Streptophyta > Magnoliopsida > Asterales > Asteraceae > Cichorium > Cichorium intybus. The sequence continues at coordinate 123,802,262 of CM042010.1, forward strand.
ATTGCTTATATCCGAGACCAACCAGAAATGTGGTGAACTTTTGATACCAGTTTCGAGAAGCCTGTTTCAAACCATATATCGATTTTTTTAATTTGCAAACTTTTGTTTCATCTTTATCTGTAAATCCTTGTGGTATCTTCATATAAACTTCTTCTTTTAATGCTCCATGGAGGAAAGCGTTGTTTACGTCAAGTTGTTGTATCTCCCACCCTCGTTTGACGGCAATAGCAAGGAGTGTCCTTACGGTTACGAGTTTAGCGACTGGGGCAAAGGTGTCATGGTAGTCCACACCTTCAACTTGTGTAAAGCCTTTTGCCACAAGTCTCGCTTTATAACTTTCCACCTCTCCGTTTGGTTTGAATTTGACTTTGTACACCCACTTGGAATCGATTGCTTTCTTTCCTTTTTGCAAGTTTTCTATTGTCCACGTACCATTTCGTTCAAGCGCCTAGATTTCAGCTTTCATGGCGTCTCTCCAATGTTCATGTTGAGCAGCTTGGTAAAAGGTCTTAGGCTCATCATGAGAGTTGATGGCGGACAAAAAGGCTTTGTGAGCGTTAGAGAAATTTTTATAAGAAATGTAATGGGCAAGAGGGTGTACCGTGGAACTTCCTTGATCGGAGTCAGGTGACGTGTGGTTGATCGAAGGGGGGAGCATAACCTGGTAGTCTTTCAAATATTCTGGTACAGTTCTGTGTCGCATGGGTCGTTCCATGTTAGAAGGTTCATGTAAAAACGTTTCTCCATTAGAACCATTTTGGGTATTTTCGCTTGGGCTTGTCTCCATGTTGTTTTCCACATTTGGGCTTTCTTGCACATTGATATCTCCAGGAGATTCAACTGTGTTGTTGGTAGTGGTGGGTCATTTTCATTTTTTTCATCTTCACTAGATTCTACTTCTACCCCATTTGTCTCCTCATTAGTGAGGTTTATTTGTTCAACAGTAGAATCGACATATTCAAAAAACTCATCATCATGAACTTGATCTTTCGACATTAATGTGTCAAAAGAGAAAACATTTTCAGCAAATCTAACATCTCTCGACACAATTAATTTCCTTTGTTCGAGGTCGTATATTTTGTAACCTTTTGAGCCACGAGGATAGCCAAGAAAGACTCCGGGTTTTCCTCGAGGTTCAAATTTGTCCCCTCTTGTTTCTGTGTTTCTGTAATAAACAAGGCATCCAAAAACACGCATGTGGTCGTATTCAGGAGTATGCTCCATTAACATTTCATAAGGCGTTTTATTCCCTATGATTTTCGATGGCAATCGATTAACAATATAAACAGCGGTAAGGACACACTCCCCCCAAAACGTAGTGGTTAGACTAGCCTCAAATCGTAATGCCCGAGCTATCTCCAACAAGTGTCTATGTTTCCTTTCCACAACCCCATTTTGCTGTGGGGTGTTGGGGCAAGAAGTTTCTAAAGCAATGCCTTGTTCATTATAAAATTGGTTCATTTGATTTGAGACAAATTCACCACCGTTATCACATCTTATCCTTTTAATTTTCTTACCGAATTGTGTTTTGACTATATTGCATAAACTAATCAAACAAGCGCTTGCCTCGTATTTGTGTTTTAATAAGTAAACCCAAACCCCTCTACTATGGTCGTCGACAATGGTAAGAAAATAATTTGCCCCTGTAAGCGATGGTCTCCTATATTTACCCCAAATATCACAATGAATTAATTCAAAACAAGCATTTGTTTTAATTATGCTAATCGGAAAAGGTAAACGTGTAAATTTGGCTTTATTGCAAGCATCACAAACTGTCTTTTAAATTCAAGGAAACACCCTTAAGAAAACTAATGCAAGATAGCTTAACCTCCGAAGCATGCCCGAGACGTTTATGCCATGAATCTACGGTGACACTCAATGCCTTCCTTTTTTCTTTTATTCCCCCCATTCGATAGAGACCATCACGACAATTACCCGCTGCAATCAAGTTCCCGGTCCTCAAGCCCTGCAAAACAAAGAAATCCGGAAAAAATGTCACTGCACAATTAAGGTCTTTAGTGAGTCGACGAACGGATAAAAGGTTGCATGTAAAGTTAGGAACAAGAAGGACTCCTCCAATTTTTAATCCTCCTTTGAACACATGCACGCCTTTCCCTTTAACAGGAATGGTCTCTCCGTTTGGAATAGTAACGGGCTCTTCGAATGTACTCGTGATTACGTTTTCAAGCAGATTTTCTTGATGCGTAATATGCACGGTAGCACCCGAGTCAACAACCCACTCACCATCAGATTTTATTCTACCTGCCATGTTTGCTACTGCGGGTGTGTCGTCGCTGGCTGCTTCTCGATTTCCACCAAAAAGCTTTAAAAATGCTTTGTATTGTTCCTCGCTTAGTCCCGGTACCGGACACGGTCCGGTCTCCACCATCGCTGCCTTTGGTTTTGATTTTTCTTTCTTTCCTTTCCCGGGCCACCACTCCGGATACCCGATTCGCTTAAAGCACCCGTCTCTGTTGTGACCATCTTTCCCGCAGAAGGAACAATTTTCACTCTTATCATTCTGAATTCTTTCTGTTTTCTGCCATGTCTTTTCAGTTTGGAAGTTCCGGTTGGCATCACGTCGTCCCTGATGAGACGCTTGGAAGGCAGTGGCCTCTTGACTCGGTCGTTTAGCAAGGCCTATCATCCGCTGCTGCTCATCTTCGGCTACAAGATGATAAACAGTCCCAAGATTGGGAGTAGGTTTCATGGCTAGCACTTGAGTTTTGATGACAGCAAACTGATCATCAAGGCCCATAAGAAATTCATAAACTCTTTCCTTTTCTTTTAATTCTTCTAATCTCTTTCCAAGCTCACAAGAACACTTATCGCAAGAACACTTGGGTGTGGGAAGAACAGATTCCATTTCATCCCATATGCTCCGCAGCTTTGTGTAGTACGCTGAGATACTTGAACCATCTTACCTCGTTGTCGTCAATTGTTGTTTCAATTCATAAGCCTTTGGTGCGCTCTCCTTGCCAAAACGTTCTTCTAAGTCATTCCAGATCTCGGCGGCTGTTTTGGCGTATTTGACACTGTTGCGGATGTCCTTCTCCATTGTTGTAGATAACCAGCCTTTGATCATAGCGTCACAACGCATCCAAGGCATGTATTCGGCTGATTCCTTTTCTGGCTTGCTGATGGAACCATCGACAAAGCCGATTTTATTTTTTGGCGAACAAGAAATTCATCATCTCTTGTACCCAATCACTGTAGTTCTTGTCGGTAAGCAGATCGTTTATGTGCATCTGCCTGGGATAGTCGGAAGCGTGTAAATAGTAGGGAGAAGCATGGTCGATGACTGCTCCTTCATTCTTGTTTTTGTTTTGCGGGTCTCCTTCTCCAGCCATAGTCACGATCTTCTGCTAATTTTTTTAGGGTTCCTGTTTTGAGGATATGATCTGCTCTGATACCATAAAGAGATTGATATCAAAAGTGATATTATTGAGAAAAAACGCAGGAATATAAATACAGCCAATGTACAACAAATAAGGCTAAAACTAAGCCTATATCTAAGGAACACAATCAGAAATAAACAGAAAATATATACATCCTAAAATACAAATATATCCAATACAAGGAGCAATATGGATCGTCATGGGATTGACGTTGAGTTGATTATGCATCGATTTTGTGGACAATATGCCGAAGACGATGACTATTTATTCTTTCAATGTTCTTTGGCTTTGTAATTGTGGAATATGTTCGGGTGATGGGTGGATGAGGTGGTACCGAACTTTGGGGTCGTACATGGTATGTTTCAGTGGATAGACGTGCATCCTATTCCTAAGCTCAAGAGATCTATTTTGGATTCGGCATGTTTGACTTTGATTTGGGTCCTCTGGACATATCGAAATGAGGTGGTCCTTAGGAACAATAAATGCAGAAAGAACTAGTTGTTGTTGTTCGATTCAATTGTTCCATTTTCTTTTAATTTGTTTTGTATCCGAAATCGTAAGTCTAGAAAAAATTGGAATGTATGGATACAAAACCCGTATATGAGTTAATTGTTCCTTTTTTGTAGTTTTGCTAGCTCCTAACTAGCTTTTAATAAATTTCAACCGCTCCAAAGAAAATGTGCATTGTTATACTTGACAACAATTTAAATACGTTATCCATATCAAGAAAAGAATAATACATATTATTATTTCATAACAACTTAAAAATATTACTGATAACCTCCTTCAAATATAAAATTATAAAAACTTACAAAGCACAAAGTAATATATTTTAGAATACAATTTCATAACCCAAACAAACCTCACCGTCTCTCAAATTCATAATAAAAAAATCAACACTTTTCAATGTTCCGTCCCACCTCTCAAGAATCCCTTGTCCAATAGGATCCTTTTTCACATTTACAAAATACCACTTAAACCTTCACCATTCACAAAACTCCAACTTTTACCCCTCTATCGTATCTCTATATAAACAACCACAACCAAGATACAACTAGTTGTTCATTCACCATCTACAGTTCTTAATTCAAACAAACACACACAATACTCAAATGGGTCAAAAGAGCTACACCACAGTTTTCAGAGGATATCACCAAACAAGAGGCTTTCGGGTCAACCCGAAAAGATTTTCAGTTCAACGGCTACGTACAAAGTTATTCAATTTCTTCAAGATTCTTGTAAGATCGTTAAAGTCGTGTTCTTCTCCTTTTTCATACACCAAAAGCAGATCGAAGAGATGCAGTAAGGTAAGAGATTGGAGTAGCCCTAGAAGCTCGGTAGCAACACAGAACAATATTGATCAGAGCTACGTTTGTAGGTTAAGATCATTAGGAAGATCGAATTCTTTCTATGCGGAAGCCATAGCTGATTGCTTGGAGTTTATAAAGAATTCTTCTGTTTCTTTGGATGTTAAGCCTGATATTTAATTAGGGTAAAGCTAGGTTTTTTTGTAGTTATATGTGAGACATTTTGGTCGATAGTTTGCATGGGTTGATACAAAACCCATTATACATGAACCACCATTTTCAAGCATTTACGGCCATTGAGCTAGCTTAGAGTTAGACTGTATGAGATCTCATGTCACATTGGATTCGGAGACATGTATCTTTTTTGCCTTTTTGGAATTGTATAGAAAATGATTTCTCAAATGATTATGTTTTTAGTTTCTCTTGTCACTTGTTATTCTGTTGAAATTTGTAAATATATTTATTATTATTTTATATTAGTCGACTAAAATATGTGAAGGAAAAAGACTATATAACATACAGACATACAGTGTACCAACACTGGTTTATAAAAAACCGCAATACGTGTGCATGAAGGATTGAGTGAATTTAAAATTGAGAATTGATTTAATATTTGTTAATTTGCGTCCACGTGCGAGCAGTATTTTTGTTGTTTACCCACGTTACCTTTTAGCAGTACTTTTGTAGTTTACCCACATTACTTTGTGTTTTTAAAGAGTGTTATGTTTGCTTGTGTGATAATATTTTATATTTTTTTCATTTATATTATAAAATAGATTCTTTATATCAAATATACAATACTTATGATCAAATATACAATATTAAAGCTGAAATTTGTTAGATTATCACGATAACTTTAAATGATTATTTATGCGATAATCTTTGAACTATCAATTTACGCAATGAAGTGTCCTTTTTTTACCAATTTATGCACCTAACGTTACACCCTTTTCTAAAGAGTAGTCAAAATCTGAAAATAGAAAGATGGCAAATTTCACAAATGAATCATATATTCCACAGACGAGAATTTTAATTAATGGTTTTGTATTAGAACTTTGAACACATGTATTAATTAAAGATATTGAACATCATGCCATTCTCTTCAATGTCATGAATTTGCTTCACCATGGAACCATGTTTCTTAAGCAACAAAGGACAAAACACAAAACTACTTGTAGTGAATTTGGCATGAGACTTATGTTATGGGACAAAAATTACATATTTTACCCCTCCATAAAGAAAAAGTACAACAAGATTTGATACAATAACTCAAAGTCTGTCCAGTTCGGTTCAGTCCAGTCCATGTAACAGTGCAAAACCCAACTCTAAATCATCAAGTTTCCTTTATTAATCTCATCAATAGTCAAACCCTAATTCACAAAAATAAAAATACTTCTTTTCATACAAACCCTACATCCACAAAAACCTATCAATCGATTCAAAACAACCACGTCTAATCATAAGACCGCGTAAAAAATAAAGTACGTATACTTACCGCCAAAACAAAAAAACATCAACCACCACATCCACATCACGCCGGAATCTCCTCTCCGGAACCGGATTCCTTCCCGGATTCCAATTCCAATTGGAATTGCGGTTTGGAAGGGAATACAAAAATAGTCGAAGCCGCAACTGTTGGTTGAAACCCCGCGGTATATCTCACCGAAGTTATTGTAACCCTCGGAAGCTGTAAAGAACCCGAACTTAACGGAACAAGTTTATAACTCAAAATATACTCCGATAACGGTAACACAAAAGTCGTATCGTTATGTGGGCCCGACAACACGAAACTTTGTGAATCCGATAACGAGAACTTAATTTCTTGAAGCAATTTCGTCTGATTATGAATCCGGGCAAAGTACGTGAACGGCTGCCCGAGAATCCCGTGTGGCGGGCACTCTAAACTCACAATCAAAGGCGGAAACTCCACGTTTAAATCCGGTAAGCTTTGCTTTGTGAGAACCTCTTTTGATGATTTAAAATCACGTCTCCATCGTAAAAAAACGCTTCCCATGTGAAGTTTGGTTATATTTGCTTCCGGTTTTACCGCGAATACTTTTTTAAACTCTTCCCCGGGCAGGAGCGTCGGCTGCCCGGGATACTGCCCGGAATCTTGATTTTTCAACTTGAGATTTTCGTCGGGCTCGACCGACATTGAGATTAGTCGTAACGGGACTTCGGTGCAGTTTGTGGTGCTGACTACGAGTATGCTTGTTTCGTTTACGGGCAGGGATGCAGGCTGCCCGGGATCCGAGGTACGTTTGATTCGCGAGAGTAATAACGGATCCCGACGGAAGGGTAGCATGAGGCGGTGGCTGATGACCACCGGAGTTTTCCCTTCGATTTGTAAGCTTTTATGGACATGTACTTTCGGGCTGCCCGAAACCGGTGAGTACCCTAAAGATACATAAAGCATGATCGGTTTCGGGCGGTGCCATCGGATTTCAAGATTACACGACCACGAATCGCCAACGTTCAAAAACGGGACGGGAACCAAACCGAACGAGTTTTGGAATTTACGGCCGGAATCGGAATCGGAATCGGATTCCGATTCCGATCCCACGCCTGAAATTCCGAGAAGCTCGACGTGAAGATTATCCGAAGAGGAGATTTCGGCTTCTCTCGGACTAAGTAAGCCTACCCCTCGGGTGTCTACTAAATTGATTTTTAATTCACCGGAAAAGACGGAATGGCCCTTGGAGGTAAGGGTTACGGGTAACATGAAGTTTTCGCCTACTAACGCGGGCCCCACCGAGCCCAATTTGAGGTCGACTTGCGGGTCGGGTTCTTCGACTTGGGTCACTTTCATACCGGAGAATGCGATTGCAGGGTCTTTTGTAGGGGAAGCTTCGAATCGGTCTTCGAATTTCCAGAGGGGTAAATCGGTCATATTGGCGGGACTTTCCGCTCCGCAACATATGCTGAAATGGGGCCCGATTCGAGCGATTACGTATGTGCATTCCAGCTTTCCGCTATGCACTGCATCATTAAAAAAAATTGTTAATGCAAGAATTAGCCAAGTGGGCCCACAAGGAGCTCAAAAACATCCAAAAACGTACCCGATTTAATATCATATGTCAACCGCAACCACTTATTTGTAAAAAGTTCAAGAACCGGAACCGTCTCGACGCGTCTATCGGGATGAACATTAGTAATCGCGGACGTTTCCGGCCTTCGTTCATTCACAATTATAAAATTGCACTCCGATTGATTAAATTGAACCTCCAATTGATCGATCTCAACTCGGCACGGTAATTGCGACAAAATCGAAACCGTAATTAAAGTCGGCGCGTGCGGTTTCACTATTTGTTCATGAAACGCCACCGAAGTGAGTAGAACAACTCTAAGCGGACTCACGAGATCGATCTCGAGATGAACCGGATGGTCCCCATCCACGTTCACGTTCACTTTCACCCCACCACCGGAACCGGAATCGGAATCGTTGATTCCGGAGTCGGAATCTTCGCGGACGATTGAGAACACTTCTTTGTGGATTGATTCGACTTGTTGGAGAGAGGGGGACCCGCCAGGGCCGTAGTCTTTTTGGATTCCGGCGATTGGGGAGAGTGGGATGGCGGCCATTTCGAGGGAATACGCGATGAAGTCTTGGGGGGAATTGAGATTCCGGGAGCATTTGCGGAGGTAACCGAGGACTTCCCAAAGGAGAGTCACCCAACCTTCTTGGCGGTAGAGGGTTGTGAGTTTATCAAAGTGGAGTTTCGCGGTGGTGTATTCGTTTGAAGCGAAGTATTCTTTTGCCATTAGAAGGCGGCAAAAGGCGGCGGATCTTTCGGATTTTGTGCTTGTGTACGCTTCATATGATTTTTTTAGTAACCCGATTATTTCAGTCGAGTTGTGGGATTTTTTCGCTTCCGCGAGAGTAAAACGCGCGTAATCTTCGTCTGTAATACTAGAAAATTACAAGAAAACATATTTAAAAACATTGAATAAAAAATCCCAGGCCCCATTTGTAATAAAAAACTACACAGGACAAGACAAGACCAAACAAACAGTCTTGTCCTGTGTACTCTGGTCAGTACAGGATTGTACTATACTGACCAGACTTGTCCTGTGTACTCTCTGGTCAGTACAGGATTGTACTATACTGACCAGACTTGTCCTGTGTACTCTGGTCAGTCAGTACAGGATTGTACTATACTGACCAGTATAGTACTGTCATGTCAGTGTAATAAATGGAAATATATTAAATGACAGGAAAGTTTTTGAGTGATTTAAAAGACGTACAGTTGCATTACGGAGGTGTCACCAAGATCAAGTAATCGAACAAACTGACCGATGTAAAGAGAAGGTACAATGGAATCGGAATTGTCGTCAGTCTCAGGAATGGAATCAGGGATGGAAAGAGCAATCTCTACACATGTTTTCTTCTCTTTTAAATACTGAGCAGCAAGCTGTGTCATATGTAAGAAGATTAACCAGATATTTAGATTATTCTTTTATAAAAAACTGATTATTGAAAGTAGGTTGCTATTTCTTGCCTGATAATAGTAAGCGGGACGGAATTCCCAGCCTAATGGAGGAGAGGAATTGGTTTGAATAGTTGCATTGCTGCTTTCAAGTAACTCAGCAAATACTAAAAACTGTCTACTTAGCCATTCCCAATGAAGAAAGTTTACTTCTGGTGGGCCCGTGAGTTTTTTATAAGAAGAATTGTGTTGGCGAAACCATCTTATTGCTTCTACAACTTTTGCACCGTGTAAAAGTAATGTTGATATTTTAAAATTTAATTGTTCTGCAATTGCTTTGATTTCAACCAACCGTTGAATTGGTGGTAATCTAGTTGATGTACCAATCATCTGTAGTTGTAATTGTCAGTATGTGTGTATTTCTTGATTTGAAAAAATAGAAAACTAATTATCAAGACACATGTAAAATTACGTATATGTCCCTAGTTTTAAAAGAGATGTAGTAAGAAAGAGAATTACCTCTCGTAGTGCATGGTAGCCATCTTCATACATCCTCAAAGCTTCAACCCAATCTCTCCTGAATTCTGCGTATATAGCAACCTAAAATTGGATTCAAATAAAAAGTAAGCAATTAGAAAATAAAAAACTTGTAGTGAAATTTATAGAAAAGGATTTTTTCTTACTTTAAAGCAGTAACGGATATTGAACTCGATAGATCCGTATGTCTTTTTTTCAAGACGCGTTTTAACCCTTCTTCCTTCATCTCTATAAAAAGTAACAGCAAGTTCTGCGAATATGCTTCCTAGTCTACATTTCCATTATTAGTAAGTAAACACAAGTAACATTTTTTGCATCGATAAATCAATACAAAAAAGGACAAAAGTGCATATACCTATTTAGGGATTGGTTTAATTCAGAAGCATCATCTGGTATAAATGTAAGAACATATTTTGCATCTAATTCAGCACGCTTGCGAATAGCAACCATACGTTCTTCAGTGATAAAATCTGTACCAAAAAAAAATGTTCATAACCTTGAGGGAGAACCCACATCAATAAAAATCAAAAAGTATAAAATTGATAGTCGTCAATAATGTTCATAACCTTGAAAGCATAAGTATTGATTTACAGAACAACTAAAAGGTAAACTCCAGGGTTTATTTAAGATCATATGAAGTTACAAAATTAACAAGAATTATACACAGAAAAAACCACTTACCCCTGGAATTGAACCGCACAACAACCACCACTACTAGTTTGATATTCCTCCCTTTAATCACTGCTCTGTCATGCACAAGAATGTATAAATGAACGACTACAATATGATTTCAGGTCTTAAACCTGCTATTTTGGAAAGTAATTTGTTTCTGTTGACAATTCAGCATCAACATTATTTTGTTATTATAGATGCAGTTGCGATATTTCTTGGAAAATGTAAAGTACAAATCATTTGAAGTTAAAAGTGAAATGGACTAAAAATTTAACTAAGATCGGAGGTGGAAGTGCAAAAATGGCATACTTGAGGTTTTCGATATCGGTGCAGACCTGTTGCCACAGGGCGGGATCACCGGACAGTTGCTCGGCATCGAAGAGAGCTGCGACAACAGCAGGAACCCTAGTACGATGTTTCGATAGCCAATCTCTTTTTAGAATGCCGCTAGAAGTGAAACTTGAGGGCAATTGATTATCTTTTTCCTTAGGGTTTTTGGCTATGACGGAGATCTTGGAAAAATCCGGTAATGCGAGTGTATTGATCGGCGGTTGTTCGGAGTGGAGGTGAGTTGAGATCGTGGCATGGAGGTCTTGGTGACCGACGATAGACACTAGAGTGACCGGTGGTGTTCGGAGTTCTTCGGGGTAATCTTCCATGTTTGTAAAAATTAGGGTTTTGAAGAGGACGGAGGTGTTGGATGGAAGATGAGGAGGGGGGTGGTGGTGTGATTCTTCGGCAATGTTCAGGTAGAGCTGATCTGAGTAGTACGTGGTTCCGATGTGTTTCTTAAGGTGTGATGGGACATGGGACTCAATGAGTTGACTCGTACGCCAATGTCGTGTAGAAAAGCAATGTATTGGTTTTTAGAATTAAATCTTAAATTGTGTTATTTTTAATTTTTTTATTTAATTTATTTTTCCTTTTATCAAGTTTACCCGTAATCTTTTGGTTTTAAATAGTTTTTTCTCAGAAAATCCCTTTAAGTTTTAATGTCTCCAAAAAAAAACTTTCACATTTAACAAATTTTTTTTTGAACCATTTTTTTCATTTTGGGCCATAATTGATATGTTTTTCTTATAGTTGATGTTTTATAGTGTTTTGATGGTTTATAACATTAAAATATAAAGATAATATTTGAGTTTTTAAAATAAAGACAAAGATAAAAATGTTTAGTCTAATTCTTGTTAGCAAAATACATACGAGAATATATATATCTGTAAGATGTTCACAGATTGTAGCAGATGATGAGCAACTTTCTAATATAGTTTAAAATGTTTCTAATAGAAAAAATATGAAAACTTAGATTAGATTCCAGAGTAGATTGATGTCCAGAAGTTGTCTTTACATTTAATTCTTAAAACAATCTAACACACCATGACACCATGCCAATTTAGATCACCATTCTTCACTTGCTACAATATTGAGAATCCTATAAATAGATTTTGATATGCACTTTCAACATAGATTTTGATATGCTCGGAGATTGTCTTGGGTGAAGAACAATAGTCTAAATTGGCTTGGTATATTTGATTGTTTTAAGAATAACGCAAATACAACCTCTGAACACCGATCTATGTTTAGAATTTAATCTAAGCTTTCATGTTTTCCAGTTAGAAATATTGTTAATCCAGACTAGACAGTTGTTCATTATCTGCTACAATATTTGACATCATGCAAATAGATTTTAATATGTATTTGGCAACAAGAATTGGACACAACAACTTTCTCTTTGTTTTGAAAAAAAATCAAACGTTTCCTTCAAATTTTAATGTTAAAAACTATCAAAACAACATAAACGCCTACAACAAGAAAACATTGGAATTATGAGACAAAGTGAAAAAGTCGGTTCAAAAGAAAAAGGTTTGTCAAATTTGGTGTTTTTTTCGAAAATAAAAACTTCAAAAGAAATATTGAGGGTTTTTCCAAAAAAATAATTCTAAAATCAAAAGATTATTAGTAAACCTGCTAAAAGGTCAAACTGAAAAAAAATGAAAAAAATATAACGTGTTATAAAATAATGGAATTTGAATTTACGAATATTTGTTGTGATTGGGACGGAATTGGTAATTCCACCGTTGAAAGGAAAAAAAATAATGAAACTATGTACTTATGTGTTTAATGAGACAAAAATTGGTAAAATTGAATGAAATTGTACATTCCAACCTTAGGGTGGGGGGAGTAGTTCCCTCCCATCCTACCCACCCACACGTCACATTAGCTTTTTATCTCTCTTCTCACTTTCATATTTTCTCATCTTTCACCCATCGAAGCAATTCCCTCCAAACCCGCGATGCCACATCGTATTTTCGATTATTAAATTAATTAATTAATTAAAAAAATTAAATTAACATTTAAGTTAATATTCCAAATAATATTAAAATGCAATAAAAATATTAAAAAGTCAAATAACATTAAATTAAAAAAGCACATAGTTACAAGAGTTTTAAAAAAAAACTAAATACGAAAAAAACCTAAAAATCCCAACTGTACAAGCTTGTTATTTCCTGCTTTTTCGAAAGAACCAAAGCCGGTCGACTTCTGGTCAAATGTTCATGGGGGCGAAGGAAGAACTTTAAATCGTTTTGTTGGCGTGCGTATAGGAGTGATGCTTCCTCTAGCTCAATGAGGGATGCTTTCTGCTTCGATTCATCCTCCACTATTACCAACTTCTTTGCACGGTAGTCCTCTTTCTTGTTTATTTCAACCTCATTGTTTTCTACGAGTTTGGATATCTTATCCACAATGATCTGATACCCCTCAGGCACTAATGAAGATCCAACCACATTTTTCTCTTTTCTTTGTCGGGAATGTGTTGATGGTTGTGGAGAAACTTCATTGACCTCATCAACATCGACTGGGTGAGGTGAAACGTATGCATCGGAATGGGAGTTCGTGTAGTGGTTGGAGTCGGATGTCTTGCTTCGTTTGGAGGAATAATGTGGGGAATTCATCCTCATTTCCCCAACTGTGAGCCATTTCGCATGCTCTTTCAGTATTTCTTATGCCCCCATATGTGGGAACCCGTTCGGGCAATTCTCTGGTACTCACTTTGTGTGGCCTTTAAAACATCCACATCTCCCCTGCCGTTGGCACGCACGTTGCATTTGTTGTTGTAAATACAATTGAACTTGTTCACCTTCTGTTGCAAGTCCTTCCATTTGGAGTATACTTGAGAGCCTGTCCGATCCGTCCCTCCAAGAAGCGCGTTGAAATGTGCCAACACGTGCTCCCAGAACGACTTGAAGCGTTGATGGTTGCCTCATTCTGCATACTCAGAAACACTAATAAACGCCTCCGCCAAGGCGACCTTCTCTTTCACCTTTCACAGAAGACGTTTCACACGATTGGTGTAAGATCGTTTTTGGGAGGTTTGGGAGGGGTTGTTGTGTTTCTAGAACTACCTCCTCCAGTTCCACCTCCTCCTCCTCCTCCTCCACTTCCACCTCCACCTCATCCTCAGAGATCGGTTGTGTTTCGTCACTTAACTCCTCCTCTTCTCTACGAAAATGAGAAGTGTCAGGGACGTAACATTGGGAGTTGGGCAATTGACCGAGACTTTGTTGGAACCGGGTATAATTAGGTTGGAATTGGCCGAATTCTTGAGAGAATTGGGTATAAGGTTGGAATTGAGGATATTGGTTGAAATTTTGATAATGTGGGATGGGGTCGGAGGAACATCCTGACGGTTTTTATTTTTAGAAGAACTGCTTTTTTTGGAGTTGCCTCGGCTAGAACTCATTTTGTAAAAAAAGGTTTTTTTCAAATAATAGGAAAAGGTTTAGAAAGAAGTTGAGAGAAAGAAAGAACAGTGAATGTGCGAATTTTTTTAATGGGTAAGGGGTGGTATTTATAGAGAAATGAGAAGGGTAATTTTTGGAAGAATATATATTTTTTATTAAACCCTTGGGTTCGGGTGGGTTCACCATCCCAAAAGCCATCCCACATACAACCATTTAGCTCGAACTCGCATAGGCGGGGCAATGAACTTGTCGGGACCGGCGGTGCCGCTCCCATCCCACTCTTGAACCCGCATCATCCCACAACCACATCGTGCACCCTTATGAGACAACTTTTGGCATATTAAGGCTATGATGTTAGTATGAAATTAGAGTTAGCAGGTATGTATGTTATGTTTAGTATGTAATATGTTTCTAATATCTTATTAATTAATAGAGATTGGAGGGTGCTTGGAAGCAATTAAAATCAAGAGCAAGTTGGCTAGTGTAGCTAAAAATACCTAGCTACTAAGGTAAGCACATGAAGATTTTTCCATCATGAGACACATGAAAATATTAAGAAAGATATATGTGATCTCAAATTTGTGATTATGCAAATATTTGAAAATGTTTTCAGAGCATGCTATGTGTTTATAATACGAATTCTTTTGAAAGAAGAATTTGCTATACATGTTACATGATTATTGATGACAGTCATGGTTGATGAATCTTGTTTGAAAGTGTTAGAAGAGTTGTGTCATGATTTTATGCAAAGTTTTTGAAAGATAAAATTGTTAAAAGTTTATGTTATAGTATATACATTTCATGGCATTTGTGTAATTGACTTGCTTAAAAGAAAAGTAGTGATCATATATACATTGAATGTGGAATGCATATGAGTCAAGTAAGGCCCGGACATGTTCCCGTAACAGGACAGCAAGACTCTACTGGGATGGTACCTCCCGTCGCGAAATAGAAGTTTTTTAATTTGTTCTTCTTATTTTGGCAAGCTTAATAGTCAAGTAAAGAGATTCGGTTTTATAGACCTAACATGTGGTATGTAACTGTAAGTTATAGTCACGCATGTGACATGGTCTTTATAGACCCATGATACGGGAGGAAACCCATAAGCTTGTATTGGAATGTAAATCATGCATTGCATATAGATTTACTATGCATGAAAGGTATTGTACCGAATAAATTGTTAAAAGTTTTCTAAAGTACTTTGTGTCTAAAAACTCATATAGCTCACGAGATAAACTTGTCTTATGTATGTTGTTTTTAATGTCATGTATCTCAAGAACAGGTTGTCTAACACTAGATAAAGTAATGGAAGGATATACAAGTCACATGAGACTTCATAAATAGAATTGATGATTGGTGATAGTTGTCTCCGTAGTTGATGTGGTATTCTCTAATGTTGAGGGAGGGTTTTTTGCCAAAAGGTTATGCCAAAATTTCTGGGCTATTGATTTAAAGTCTAGTTGGTATGGATTTATATCTATTTGCCAAAAGGTTATGCCAAATTTTCAGTAGGAATGCTAGAATATTTTTGGAACGTTGGTGATGCATTTCCTAATGCTTTTTCTATGATTTATATTTGGTATGGATTTATAACCCCGAAAATTGTCTAAATATTTTTAAAATATCTTTTGTTTTTGTTTTTGTTTTTGTTTGGGACCAAAATTTTAAGATATGACTTAATACCACAAGCAAATTTCTTTAAAACATGTTTAACAACACAAGGTTTTATAAAACATTACACTACTTATATGTTAATATCTAATGAATCAATACAATTAATATCTTATTAATCAATACAATTAATAATCTCTATATACCTATCATATAAGTTCAACAAAAAAATCCAACAAGTAAAATAATACATAGTTATATAGTCTCATTTCATATTGATCAAACCTACTAACCTAAACAATCTCATACTCAAGGAGACAAGGAACAACCCATGGTTGATGTACTTAGTAGAAGCAAAACAAGCTAGAACACAGGTACACAACTTCATATTCATTCATAAACATTAAAAGACTCCACAACCAAAAACATACATAATAACAAAACTCAAATTACATGCATCTAAACGAAACAAAAAAAAAGTAGGATCCACCAATTTGATCAAGTGTACTACTAACCCAATAGCCAACATGAAAAAGGTAAATCATAATACATAGACAGTTTGATTCAAATACCAACAATGATATTTGGACCAGACTTATGGATTCTCACATCCTTACTGAGAGGATATAGTTCGATTCAAATAAGTTAATGAGACCAAATACATGTTTTACATTGGTTACATGATTCATGACGAGTGTTAAATAATTGTGAAAAGACATATGCTTAACATGAATCTAGTTGACAATTGAGGAATCATATGTTGATTCTCTCATACATGATTGCTAGGAAACCGATTCCCACAATCTTGTTAGCAAATAGCAATCCAACCCCCCGTAAAAATGCAGTCTTTGCACTTTTAAGCTCGTACTTCGGGTGTTTGGAATTTGACTTTGATAATTGACTCGATTTTGACCTTCATCCATAACTTCTCATCACCTACAAAATCATCAAATTAAACAAGACATAAATTACATGAATAATTAGAAAGATCGACTCTCAATAAGTAAATGTGTTTTGCAATATAACTAAACGACAGTTATAAAGTGCTGTACACATAAACTCTTTCTTTTCTAGACTAAATAAA
Source organism: Cichorium intybus (assembly GCA_023525715.1). NCBI lineage: Eukaryota > Viridiplantae > Streptophyta > Magnoliopsida > Asterales > Asteraceae > Cichorium > Cichorium intybus. Next base: position 123,819,041 of record CM042010.1, read on the forward strand.
CCATCTGAACAAGACTAAATGACCATTTTACCCTTCATTACCTCTTGACAGTAAATGAAAATTCATCCAAGGCGAAAATTGAAGTCTGTTGAAGTACCAAGTGATAGTTATCCTGCAAATTTTGCTAATCAATAAAAGTACATTGCTATTTTTTTGAAAACCCTAAAAAATATCCCAAATCAATCGATTTTTGTTACATAACAAAACATGGGATTGATTTCAATGAGACAAATTGCAATTTTTTTGTCTCACCCAAAAAAGGATGAACAATATGGGACAGGGACGTGGAAAAGACATAAATGCCCTCCTCATCCTCATCATTGAAAAGAATCGTAGAAAGCGGAAAAGACCAAAATACCCGTTATAAATATCCTCTTCATTCGGAAACAGCAGTTTGGGAAATTGGAGATGGATGGGCAGGAACAATACTCCCAAAAGATGGTGGACCAACACCTGAAATAAATAAAATTCAAATTAAAGAATATATTCCACTAAAAGGACCAAAATACCCTTGGTATAACAGATGGAAGATAATTTTATAAGTATAAGTTTCACCTGTAATGTAGGGTGTAGGAGCATAAGGCATGACATTAGGGCCAGGTGTCACCATCCCCTGAATACCTCTATACCCCGGGCTGACCGGGGCAGGACGGCCCATTTGACTATATGGAAAAACACTGCCCGGACTGCCCAACATCTGCGGGTGATGGTGGCCCGTGTAAGGATTATACTGAACCTGAAAAAAAAATTAGACTTTTCAACAAGCAGTACAAACAAATCATACCATGTTTCAATAAAGTAATTTTAAAGAAAAATTAAAATTAGTCTTGTAATATTTAAAGTGTAATCCATGTTCTTATTATTAAACTTTTTAAAGAATATGATATATGAAAAAATATGAGCTAGAAAGAGTTATTCACCTGAGGAAATACATATTCATGCCCATAAGTTGGATACCTGTCAAAACCAAATTTTCTCAAATATTACTAAAATATTATTTATCCATTCATCACTTTAACCTGACAATAATTAATGGGAAAAAAACACGGCCCAATTTTAAAAGATTATTTACAGACATGTCTGTATATAATCTTTTTTGATTTATTAAAAAAATTTCAGAGGTACCGCCCTTTTTACCAAAAAAAAAAAAGAAAAACTTATTATGTTTCAATATAAAAAAGATGTGTTTTAATAATAGTAACTTACCCATATAAAGAATAAGGAAATTGTTGATAACCATAAGGAACTGGTTGGCGGTAACTTGAGTTGTGGGGACTCCACAAATAGTGTCCTATAAAAACTCACATTATTATATTTTCAATTTATAATAGTTCTCAAATAAACAGTCATTTATTATTTATCTTCACTTCTACATAAAAGGATAAAATGGTCATTTACTCTCGTTCAAACAGTTCATTGATTCCAATATAGAAAGTGAGAGAAATGTGCCATTGTTTCTGTAGTTTTTTTTTGAAGATTGTTTATCCAGTAGGAAAAAAGAAAAGAAATTAACTGAATTGAAGGTTAAAAAATCTACCATGTGTTAAAGACGGTTGGGCCCGCCCAAGTGATGCCAAATTACAATTTGCCCTCCTACCATCAATAACCGGAGTGGGGTCCATGCAAGCCCTCTTTGCAGCTTCAGCATCACGAAATGTTACCTAAAAAAATAGTCACAATCACAAGATATATCACTAAGACTCAACATTAGTCGAAAAAGGGGACTAAGAAGTTAAAAAACATTACGGATTTACAGAAAGAGAAACAGAAAAGGTGAAAGAGATGTCAGCCTAAAAGGACAATTATAGCAATTATGATTTCATGGACTTGAGGAGGTTATACACGATGGATGTTGATTTTAATTTTTTATAATTTCTTCCTGCTTTTATATAAATCAAGCATCCAACATGCATATGGCATGCTCCTTTATATCATATTGGTATGGTTCTTTCAATAAAACAGCAAAAAGTATACACAAAATTTATATAATCAAGAGGAATGATTATTTCCTTGAATCATGTATACAAAAATAAACAAGGAGACTGTCATGGTTACTCTAGCAGTAAGAAATAAACATGCAGCAGAAAGGTAAAAAAGTTTCAAAGTTTTGACACCACCTAATTCGTTATTTTAAAGGACAGTTCTTCTAAAATTGCTACTCAATTTTGATTGCTCTTTTAGTTCCTTATCCTCGTATATACAGAGATTATATTTTGGTTCATGATATAAAAAAAATTGACTTCTAGTCTTCTATCATATGTTGCTATGCATAAAACCGATCAGTAAGTACCTCCATACCGAAATTTAGAAGCAAAACAACATCTGAAAAACGAAAGTTTTGAAAAAAAGGAACTCACAAACCCGTAGCCTTTGGATCTCCCTGTATGTTTATCAGCGATTACAACAGCTTCTAAAATCTCTCCGAATTGATCAAAGTAACGATGCAGCGTCTCACTCTGTGTCTCCCATGCCAGTCCTCCAACAAAAACCTTGGTGTACGTCGTATCTCCAAATGGAAAATTCAAAAACTGTAAACCTGGCCCGTTACCTCTGATCGGTTGATAAGCAGCCATTGATCCAAGTATAACTGTTGTATATATGAATTGTATCTATAAACGGTTGATCAAAAGCTGGTTTCAGCAGTTTGATTTCCCATTCTGATACCTAAAGAGAAACCCTTGTAGAACCCTAATAAGAGGATTTTTAGAGAAAGGTGGAATGATTGAGTAATGGGGGTATTTGAATATTACGGGCGGAGAAAGCATCTTCGTGTAATTATTTTACGAGTAGTGGGGGCTTGCACAGTGCTGACGTTAGGACCAATAGTTACAGTTTAGTCCCTTAACTTTTCTTATGTTGACACATAAAGACAACATTTTGGATATCTTTAAATAACACCCACTCTCATTATTTAATTTTGCGTTGTCTTATTGTCTATTTGCATGCAAGTGTACAAAGGACAAATAATCTTCAACCATATTACACTTAGCCTTGAGGATTAACATTAAAAAGAAATCTAGATTCTTTAATGCCTATAGGTCCAAAGAGGATAATTTGAAAACAAAAATAGGAAAAATGATATTTGCAAAACAAAGTTGATCATTAAAATCATTGACGGTGGGGCTATAATTTTGGTTGATTGAAAATTTATACAAGTGGGTGTTTAGTTATTGATAATAATAATAGAACTTATTTATGTAATCTTTAAACATAAAATTGAACTTAATATGGGACCAATTTGTAGCATTCAATATTTGAAAAAGAGGCCACTAGTATTACTATACTCGTAGTAGCATCTCGAGGATCGCGAAATGTGGACATAAAGACAATAATCGCGTTCGAAAGAATGTTGCCTTTTTTGTTCCTAAATTATAAATAAATAAGCTTGAGTAAACTTGATGTGACAGAAGTTTCTCTATATTTTGGATTTAATTCTACTGAATGCTATTTATTTTTGGTACTAATTACATTAATCTCTTATAGTGGAGAATTTGTTTGGTTTTAATTTGTTGTGAATTCATTTGGTGAAAGTTAGGAGATTGTAAAACATGTCTATCGAACTGGTTGGCTAACAAGTCAATAATTTCGGTTCAAAATTAATGGTTTTTAAAATTCGAAGTATGGGTCTAAGAGAATCATGTCACCCTGACTCATTAACAACAAATTATGTCTATAAAACTTAATATATAATTAATACGCTAGATGCAATTACTAATGAAACCCCCTTTTTTATTTAAACGTTAGATAAAACCGTGATGCATGATAAAAAAAAGATACGGGTTTCATGTAGAATTTTTTTAAGAGAATACACAAAAAAATAATTACTATATGAAACAGTATTGGGAATATCTGTATTCAATAACTTGATAGAAAAAACAAAGATGAAAATCGTCACATTAAATGTTTTTTTTTTTTTTTTTTTTTTTTTTTTGCATGTTTTCATGAACATTGGTTTTAACAAGAACACAAACTATAAATCTGCAAAGAAATCACTTGTGGTATCGAGTCCTTGAGCTCCTCCATTGCTTTTCCTTTTTGTGCCTAAAAAGAAGAGAGCCAAAATAACAATGTTGTCTTTTCAACAGGGGTAAAATAGTCATTTTAGTATAATGTCTTAAAAAGAAAAAAAAAAACTAGAGCATAATGTTTCCTTCAGTTTCTCCAAGTATTTCATCATTTCCTCAAATATTTTTTTAAAAATTATTTTTTTCGATCTCGTTCTCCAAATTTAAAAAGGATCAAATAAATAAAATACCTTTGGATGATTTTGGAAGAACATCATCCGCATCCATATCCATGTCATCATCATCATCATCATCACTGTCAGCAGCTGATTTACCCTCTACTTTCTTTCCAGTACCCTCTAATAGACTATCTATGTCCCACAGCTGCAAAATTAAATAAAAAAATAAAAAAATAGAAGTTAATGCCCTCTTCATAAAAAATAGGGGCATAAAAACACACCTTCAAAATGGAGTCGTGTGAGATGCTTCCAAGATACTTTCTATCATGAGAAAATGCTGTTACAAGAAAACCAAACGTTCATTAAAGTTTAGATGTTATTTCATAGGAAGATAACAAGGGCAAAATCGTCAATTTTCATTAAGGGACTAAAAAGGTTATAAAGCGTGAAATAGGGACGAAAAAAGAAAAAGGGATTCTTTTTGGACCATATCCAAAGAAATTATACATGATTTCATAAACAATCATGATAATAATAATAATAATAATAATAATAAATAAATAATAATAATAATAATAATAAATAAAAATAAAGCCTACCAAGACGCTCAACTGGATACTCTGAGTGTTCTGCAATTGGCTGAATTATTCTATTAGGTAATATACCTACCAAACTAAACACAATAAAAAGAAAGTTTATAATTATTAAAATAAAACTTAATTAAACAATGTAAATTTAAAAGACTCCTCACCTGATGAGACCATTTTCAGTTCCAGCAATAACCCTCTCTTCATCAAGCTAAACAATATGGGAAAAGAGCAAATCAGTAATTTTTTTAACCATAAATTGGATATGGATAACTTCTGATAATTTTGTATGTTGACTTTTAACCCAAATAAAATTCAAAAAACAAAAAACTCACCTTCAATAACGCATTTACTGGATTTGGAGAAAGACCGGTAAAACGATCACTGGAAAATATAAACAAATGGGTTAAATGCAAAAAATAGCAACGTACTTTCAATGATTTGTTTATTATAGCAATTTTACTTTCTTTCTTCCTATTACAACATTGTATTTTTGTAAAATATACCCAATAACAATAGCAATGTTTTAATAAATTTTCAAATTTAAAACTCGGTAAAATTTTGAAAGTATAATGTCTTAATAAATTGAAAGAAAAATGTTATAATAGAAAGAAATAAAAGTAGCAAATGTGAATTACCTGCAATCTTTGAAAAATCCCCAAGAGTATAATAACATGGTTCCACTTTCAGTCCCACATATAACTTTTCGACCATTCTGAGTACCAAAAAAACAGCCACATAAGCCTACTGATAAACTCTGTTAAAAAGACTAATTTACCCTCACATGCAAAGCACATGACAGTCTTTAACATCACCTTTCAGGGACTAAACTCGTGACAGAGATACTTTCCATGGACGAAAAATGTTAGAAGTGAAATAGCTGGACCATATTTGTAAAACTTAACTAACCACAGCCCACAGGGGTAAAAACGTAATCCGTACACTTTATTAACACTTTCTCAAATACATACCTTCATTATTACTATTGATAATGGCTCGTCTTCTGAAAACTCTGATTGGGTTTGAACCTATAAAATAAGCAAAAGATTAGATTTATTATATAATTAATCATGGAACAATTTTTTTTCCCATTTAAGAAACGAGGAACAAGACAAAAAACAAAAAGACGTGGATGCCCTCCACATTGAAAATAGCTCTAGAAAGCTTGGGACTAAACATGTTTTCTGTAGCTATTTTCAATGATGAGGGCATTTACGTCTTTTGAGCATTTTTAACAAAGAAATACCTTGTTACTTCGCAGGTTACAAACAGATAGAGTGCCATCTCCACTATATAAGATAAATGAAAACAAAAATAATGTTATTAATTAAGAATTTAAGATCACCTAAATGAAAGCTTCCATAGAAAATGAAGAAATAAATAAATAATCCTATCTAGTGGTTACATTTTTCAAAGTACACTTTCTTAGTAAAAAACTTGAAAGTACAATGATGTAATAGAAAGAATCGAAAGTAAGATGCTACAAAACAATACACAAATAAATAAGCTCTATAAAGATTCTTCTTTAGGGACATAGGGAGCAAAGTCATTCATGGAAATATCTTTCTGCAAAGAAGGGGTATTTTTGTCCTACCTTGTTCCCAAAAGTTTCATGGAATCAGGCTCAAAGGTCATATCAGTAATATACTCTTCATGAACTTGAAACGAATTGCAGCAAGACTGCTGTCTTGTATCCCATACCTACAATTAGACAAAGAAAATTTATTACTTTTAGTAATTCAAATAAAGGACCATGGCATTTACGTAATAAAATGCATATAATGATAATATGATATAAAAAAATCTAAACCTTTATACATCCTTCATCACCTCCAGAAGCAACAGTTGTTTCTGTGAGATTAACCAGCCTGTTCACAGCTTTCCTGCAAAAATAAAAGATAAAATTTAAAGTAGAATCAAATTTTATTAATAACTAAAAAATTAGAAAATAAAAACACCTACTCATGAGAGTTTTCAAGACGAGCAACTGGAGATCCTGTTTCAATATCAGTGGCCAGAATCGAACAGTCTGGAGAGCCCGTGAGAATTACTGATCCACAAATCAGGTAAGTTTTAGAAAATAGCAACGTACTTTACTCTTTTTACCAATATATGCACTGTACTTTAGTTTTTAACCATAATATGTAACTCAAAATATCAACATACTTACAATTTCTTTACACATAATAGCAACATACTTACAATTCCTTACTCATAATAGCAAAGTGCTTATAGTAATATGCAATAAATAAAGCAGAATGCTGATAATGGTAATGAAATGAAAGTGGAATTTAAAATACATTGCTACTATTCAATCATGGTTGTATAGTATATATTATATAAACAATGGTGTTCATTACCACGTCCTTCATTGATGAATCTAACAGCTCTACAAGATTCACCATGGGCACGAACCTTCAACACCCTAAAATGATAGTTTTCAAAGAAAACCAAATTTAGTAACAGTATGACAAGATTAATATAAATGGGAAAAAAAGTGAGGGAAAGAAAACCAAATAGATACAAAGTTTACTAATGACAATATATTACATCTTATATAGGAAACAAATAATTGTAAAACCCCTTAGTTTCATGAACCATTTTCATTAAAAATCTTAAAATTTTCAAGAAATATGTGTGCCTTGATCATATACTTTACCTTTGTGGTTCAGAATCTTCAGCATAGCGGTATCTGTAAGGTGTAAAAGATTGTTTGGTTAAATAATACTCGAATATAACAAACAGATAACTACACAATGGACTTACACAAAAAGGTTGCCAGTGATTAAACCAGCAGCAACTAGCTGGTTAGAAGGATGAAAATCAAGGTCAAATGCTATATTCTTCACATTAATCTCCATGTGGATTAACAGAACAGTGTGTTTTCACTATGCTGGATTCTTATTCCAGCCTTAATCTGCATAATTTTGAAGGAAAAAACCAATAATATGAAACATATATAGGATTATGCTTTGCTACAGTTTAAACCAGTAAGATTCAAATGAAACACACATTCGTTCAATGTTAGTAGGCAAAAACACGCCTTTAATCGATAGAAGCAGAATTGGCGAACTCTATAAGGATTAACTAATCAAAATATAACGAACAAACGATTTGTAGCATTGAAAACTGATAAAAGAATATACAAAACATAAAAAGTATACCTAAGAAAAAATAGTATGCATGTTTGAGCATCGATGCTAACAAGATTTGGTAAGATTGTAAGAATTTACTCTGGAAAGGTGTTGTAGTAAAGTGTAATTATTCCATTAACAAAGCCAAAAACAATAGAGTTGATAATTGCCGGTGATGAATTGGCTAGGGTTTCAGATAATAAAGAGTGATCTATTTGGTTAGAGCCAATCGCATCCGAACAAAAGAGCAAACTTTACCTTAACTTTTGGTAGCAGAGAATAGCAGCAACCAACGGAGGCGAAGCAGCAGAAACGAGCAAACAACGGAGACCGATTTTTGTAGGGTTTTAGAGCTTAGGTTTTAGAAACTTTTTTTTTTATTTTTTATAAGGTTAATAACATAAAAATTATTGTAGTTTGATCAATATTTTGGTTTAACCATTATTTTTTTTTTCTATAAAAACCACTAATGCTTTAAAAGTTTTCCATATTAACCACTATTTATTTTATTTTATAACTTTTAAGGATTATTTTCATCGAAACATTATGTGAAAAGTTGCATATCGACATTTGAAGCAAATATAAGAACTCTATTGTAGTGAAAATGATACATAAAGTTGTCTACATGTGATTTCGGTCTTCGTAAGTGCAGCTTTTCGGCCACGTTACGAATGCATAGGGTGTCAAATTGAATCAACTAAATTTTGAATGTGACGGGGGTAAGATGTGTTCCGAGTTGACGCCATACAATCTTGGCTTTTATCTGTTATATTATTCGCAATGTATCTTTTTGAAAATATGAGTGGTTTTTACGAAATTTTTTGCAAAATATGAGTGGTTTCTTTAGAACAAAGAAAAATATATGCTAAAACTGGATTTTGGCCAAAGTATAGTGATTTTTATGTTATTAGCCCATTTTTACACCCTATGCATTGATGTTGTTTAGATATAAAATTCAAACACAAATTATTGTCTAATGTTTTTTTATTTTATAAGATCTGCCCTTACGATAAGCATTTTAAAATATTAAAAATATTTTTTATTTTTTTTGTTAACCATTCAGTTAATTATAAATATTTTGAAATATAAAAAATACATCTCAAATACTTTATTTAACAATAAATAATTCAAAAGAGTTTTTCTAAGGTTCATATTCAAGTCACTTAGTTAGCCCAAGATATAGTATAAGAAATTTAAAAAATAATAATAAATAGTAACGGTTTACGATCGATTCTACGATCGTACGATCCAATTCTCTCTGATATTACCCAAAAACGATCAAAGTATGATTGAGATCGATTTACCTAGGCGGGATCGTAGGATCGTACGATCCTACGATCATGATCGCAATTTTAACAACCTTGATAAATAACTGAAATTGGAATTGGAACTCAATTAATTTGACAATGTGTTTGAGTGATTGGGAAATGAAATGGAATTTGATTTTCTTTATCGTGTTATTTCATTTATAATAGAGTTAAGGTCGAATTTGGTCACTTGACTTTTTGGTTTGTGCACATTTGGTCACTTAACTTTGTTTAAGTTGTAAAAGGTCACCTAACTTTCTTATTTTGTCCCGAAATGGTCACTATGACATGTTATAGCCGGTCACAGTGACCATTTCAAAAATAAATAAAAAGTTAAGTGACATATTATAACTTAAATGGAGTTAAATGACCAAATAAGCACAAAACAGAGAGTTAAGTGACCAAATGAGAACATTAACCCCAAAACAAATTGATTTATTGAAACGTTTGATTTTTGGGGCTTGTGTTAGTTGTATATGTTACTCCAATAATACAATTATTTATAAATTAAAAAATGTGTTTGAGTCGTTTTAAGTTAGAATCATGGAAATCCTCCCTACGTTCATTTTACTATGATAATTCATTTTTATAAATGACCAAAAAAGAATTATGTATATAAAGAAGAAGGATCAGTTGATTGTTTCTGGTTTGGTGATTTTTTTAATTGTTTGGTTTTAACTTCTATTAAAATTTTATAATTGTCTAAAAAGGGAAAAAGGTTGTGGGTTACAACTCGGATGAAAAATCGTTTACATATTATACCAAACAATCTTATGCAAATGATTTAGAATAAGGATGCTTATTTAGAACAATGATGAACTAGTAATTTTGAGGATATCTACAACCAATAATTTCGAGAACATTTGATGTTTCAAAAAATCAATTTTGTTTGGGGGTTAATGTTCTCATTTGGTCACTTAACTTTCTGGTTTGTGCTTATTTGGTCACTTAACTCTATTTAAGTTATAATAGGTCACTTAACTTTTTATTTATTCCCGAAATGGTCACTGTGACCAGCTATAACAGGTCACAGTGACCATTTCAGGACAAAACAAAAAAGTTAGGTGACCTTTCACAACTTAAACAAAGTTAAGTGACCAAATGTGCACAAACCAAAAAGTTAAGTTACCAAATTCGACCTTAACCCCTTATGATAAATGGTATCGATTATATTGATCAATTTTTTATGGATTTTTGGTTGGTTTGTATGTATAATTACAACATGAAATAGTGTGAGGAAAAACGTAAATTGCACGAACCTATCTCAACGTCCATCGCGTGGAGGGTAAATCAAGAAACCTAATCGCCTATAAAAGATAACAAAGTGCTTGAAATGATGTGTTTACATCTATTAGGCTAACCATGATGTATCGAAGTAGATGTCACACATCGCATTAATACGAGTCGGTAAAGTGGAGGGCGGCCTCGAAAATCTTGTGTGATAGGAAAGACCCTTTTAAACTAAATAGAATTTTTAAAAGATAACTTAAGTCTGTCATGATGTAAGTATCTAAATGTTGATCGTTCAAGAAGGAGAACAAGAGGAAGATGGAAGCAGTAGAAATGACGACATAGACGATGACTTGCGGTAGAACTTTGTTGGATCAGATCTCGAATGTCATTATAAAAAAAATCTTCTTATGAGTGGCACAGATCGTTGAAAAGCTTAAAGATGGACGTTTAAGGTGGTATAAACGTGTCATAAGACTTTCCCATTAAGGGATCGCGGCTAAGCCGCTCATACCATTTTTATTAAAAAAAAACTTAAAAATTAGGATGGCCTAAGCCACTGCTAGAAGCGAAGGTCATGGACCTTATTCCTTTGTGTTTATATGTCATGTCATCATAATGGATAGTTACATATTTGTATGATAAAATTACTATCTTAGTAATTCAATATTTTTTAAATATCAAAATTCGTAACTTTTTCCTCTATATATAAAGTATAACTAGGCGTACTCCCGCGCATTGCGCAAGAGTAAATTAATATAAAAAAATATATTGAGCGATCACATGTAAAACTAAAAATAAATCAATCATATGACATATATATATATATATATATATATATATATATATATATATATATATATATATATATATATATATATCAATAATAATTTTTCATCCAAACATTGAGTAAAAAACATAATCACATTTTTAGAGTCAATTATTATAGACGGTCCAACATTAAAAACATGTGGAAATATATCTACATAAATCATCTCAAAATTTAAAATAAATATAAAATAAAACATAATAATAATAACATAAGATAGACTTTGAGAAACGTGTTGTTGTGGATCCTATTCCGTTAGACTCACATGTGTAAATAATACTTCAATAATATTAACAAAAATAATATTTTATTTTTTAAATAAAATTTTTTTAGCTGATAAATATTTCATACAAATGTATGAATATGTTTCTATTAATCTTATTATTAAAAAAAATATTTTATGATCATTTTTGAATCCCTTATTCATTTTCATTTATAAAAAAAAAGTTACTTCTATTAGAAAGTTGCATCTTTCTATAGTAAAATTTGCTCATAAAAACTTTGAGACATTGAATATTTAGACATACACTTGAATTCATAAATAATATTGAATTAAATTTTGTCATATTTTTTTTTATATTGTTTTATAAATTTAAATTCAAAATACATCTTATTAACTAACATAAGCATAAAAATATAAACAAACAATATAAGATAAAGAAAAATGGTTTTATCTATTTTTCTCAACAAAATAAAAATACAAAAATAATTTAAAGACTAAGGAGTCAAATAAAAACAATATGAATTTGGAATTTTTGGAATATGATATGAATTTATGTAACAATTAAATATCATCATAACTTTTAGTTTCCTTTGATTAAAAAAGTTAACATTGTTTGCTTTCGGTCTATTTATCACCCTTTTATATTATTTTTAGAAAAGATATATTATTTAAAACTCAAAAAGTCTATCATTAAGATGATAATATATTATATTTAATAAAACAATTAATGGTAGATGTTGAATAGTTAGGAGTTTCAATTCAATATGTTGAAAATAATTTTTTTTTCAATAAATATAAAAATAATTATAAAACGTTCATCGCAATTGATAATTTGTATCAATAATAAAGTTTTAACTAAAAGTCGAATAAACCAATATAATCATCTATTTTAAGTCAAGTGTATATGAACAATCAAATATTAAAATTATAGTATAACATATAGTATAACACATTGACATGAACTATGTAAGAATCTAATAAAAAAAATATTTACAATATTACATAATTGCACAATTTTTATATCATTTTTCTTGTCAAATAATGTTAATCTTAGAAGCATTAAGATGTTTTATTGCTAAAGTTTTTTACTTGTATTTATGTGAAATTTTTTACTTTTTCAATGTTTACTTTTTTTCATGACAATAATGTCACAACTTTTATTGTTAAACCAGTTTTTGATGAATATGGGTTAGAAAACATTATATATATATATATATATATATATATATATATATATATATATATAAAATTAATATATATATATATATATATATATATATATATATATATATATATATATATATATATATATATATATATACTTGTGGATAAACAATAGATTCTGAAAGCATTGAAAATCACTAATTACAAAGAATAACCAATTGTACTAAATGTATTATATATATTTCTTCCGTTATGTTGGGGTAGAACCAATTATATGCACTTTGTCTCTTGTCTTGCAACTTGTAATTTGCTTTAGATTATTCACATTTCTTCTTTCTAATACAATATAAATATATGGATATCGTACGTACGTGTTATCAACCATGTCGTTTCTCTCTTGCCTCGCGACTTGTAAATTGTTTTAGTTTTCTTCATGTTCTTCCGTCGGAATACAATATAAACATTTGCAACTTCAAAGTGTGTGTGTTCTCAAATCAACTTTTCTCTCATCATATTCTCAAAGCTAGAATCTAATTTATATGTGAACTATATATAACTGTTATATCAATTAGGTGTAATAAGTAACAATTAAGTATCATATGTTAAAAAACTCTTAAGTGGTTTCTATTAACTAGTTGAAAGATGAAGGGTTATGGAGGTTTCAAATGAATATGGTGCAAGAATGAGACATATCTTGAACCATATTATTTGGATGACCTCTATTATAAGAGTTATATATATATATATATATATATATATATATATATATATATATATATATATATATATATATATATATATATATATATATATATATATATATATATATATATATATATATATATATATATATATACTACATTAAAAAGGAAATATGGTTTCTAAAAATAGAAACTCTTGAAATTAAGAGATGCAAATTATAATGCATAATGTACAAATAGTAGAACCTTATACAATTCAATCTTATTGCTTAATTTCGTATCTCCTGTTTTACATCAAACGAATTCCCCCAATTCCGGTCGGATCCATCTTAGTAAACCCATCAAACGAAATTCGTGATTTGAGGATACCAAACTTTGAATTTTGAAATACAAGAGAGTTATGAAATCCACTCCCCAATTATCGCTTCTCCTTTTCCTTAAATTTCTCCTCTTCTTTATACCGCCGGAGGAGCCAAACCCTAGTCTCTCGTAAACCTATCACCATTGATCACTCTCTTCTGTATAACTAGATCGTAATTATGGTTTTTGAAATGGTTTCTATGGTTTTCGTATTATCCAGTTAAATTTGGATCTTTTGATTTGTGAAATGGGTAGCTGATATCGGAAACCGATTTTTTTCTTGCAGGTTAAATGAAGGTATTAACAATCCAAGCTTCAACGGTAAGTTTATTTTTTCTCAAATTTCCCCTGCTTCTTTATACCGTCGGAGGAGCCAAACCCTCTCCATATGGATCATATAGAATATCTAATATACCATCTCCGTCCAATCCTCTTTCTTTCTTGTTTGAGTTTTTTTTCTTGGTCCTATAGAAGATCTAATATACCACAATTTAGGTTTGTTTTGATACATACCATATGGAGCTGTCATTACCATGGTTTCTCAACCTACAAACTATGTTTGAGGGTTTTGTGTTATCGCAGTCAGATCTAAGAAGCAGTAGTACCACGTGACTAAAAATTTGTATCATCTACTCAGAAGCAGTAGCACCACGTGACTGGAGATTTGTATCTCTTCTACTTTCTGTATCTCCAAATCCAGGTGCGCTAATTTCTCCAAACCATATATGAGTCGAATTGAAGTAGACCCATATTTTTTGATTTAACATTGAAATGCACATGTTGCTGATAGTGGTGGTGCCGCCTTCAACCACCCACCGCCATGGGTGTCCTCACCAGAACCACAACATGTCGCCTTCAACCATTCTCCAGGTACAACTGTTAGGAGGTCTAACTTCATTAATCTGAAGTTCATGTTTTGTTTTTATAATAAGGTTCATTGCGATAAACTTCATTTCATTGTTTGTACATTGCTTTTGACCAGGTGTTTCAGTTTTTAGCATCTTGCTTTAGTTTTTTGGACAAACTACTTAATATTATTGCATCTTACTTTAGTTTTTGTTTAAAATTGACTTGGCAGATTTGCTATTGGACATCACACCTGGATTTTGGATTTTGGATTTTTGACATTAGACATGTATTTACATCAGACTTTATCCAACTGTAGACTTGCCAAGTCATTTATTTCCTGCACTCTTTCTTCTCACTGTGTGAAAGCATTCAAGTGGGTTTCATCAACGCCACTCGCTATTTGTTGTAGATTTTAATTCGATTACATAATACTAAAAATTCTTGATTTTTTGGATTTTGTCCTTTTTAGCAAATGCAGATTTCACTAAAAGCTGGAAGCATCATGTGTTTTTGTGTTTTAATTTGGTGAATGATCATGTAGTAGGATTCGAAGATTCGGCTCCATCCTCAGGTGCTACTTCAAAGATATCCCTTTAATATCTGTTTTTGTGTCCATTTTTACAGGGCAGTTTCGTTGATACAAATCAATATAATTGTTCAAGATTGACTCTTGGGGTTGTAATTTCTCTTGATTTAAAGCCCAACAGGTTCGTCTTCTTTGAATTTCTCAGATATTGAAGCCAAATCAAATCAAGATTACTTTTTCTTTTGATTTTTGGTTTTTGGTTCGCATAAATTGATGATTCTAATGATCAAAAAAATTGATTTACTTATGCAGGTAAAGAATGATTGCATCTTGAAAGCTGATTCACTTATACCGATTCACTTTTTATCTTTGTTTTATGACATCATAAATAAGCAATCAAACAAATTTTGCAGGTCTTTATCTATGAGGTTCAATGGTCATGTTTGTGGGAGTGGTGTAGGGTATCCACCATGGAATGCTTTTGTAGCACAGTTACACATCAAAGCAAACTTACCAGGTTATCGTTGTCCGTCCCCCTCTCTATTACACACCATTATTTGGGGTTCTTTGGAATTTTCGTTTGTTCAATTGATATGTAATGTCAAATTAATTAAAGTCATTTATTTATCTTTTGTTGACTCTGATATGTTCTTGGGGTGGTGGTGGGTGTTTGGGGGTTTTTTGCAGTGACTTTTTCCATGATTATCATTACTTTGAGCTAATCTTCCCAGCCAATTACCTGATGTTTTTCTGACACTCAATGTTTGATTGTTTCAATGACCGAATTAGCTTTTGCAAAAAAGGATTTCGTGGGTCAAAAAAGTTGGGGCAACCAGAAGGATCGGGATGCCGTAGGGAGAGAAGCATGGCTGTTCAGGAAGAATGCACGAGGAATGAGAGACTTCATGATCAAACTTCTTTTGATCGGTTAGTATAATTTTTAATTACATCAATTGTATAATAAGAGTAACCATTGCTTTTCAATTACATGAATTTTGAAAAAAGCATTTTAAGCACCAAAATGATGTTCAATTATTGCAAGTTGCCAAAATTGCCCTCACCCACCCATGATAAAATACAATCTCAGTGGATAAATCTATAAATGGCACAGAGCTTGGCGCTTCTACTTTTTTGTATATTATAAAAGTTTACTAAATGAAGTATATGAACACTGCGCGGGAACACATATTTTCCTTCGTAGCATCTCGCCCCCAACAATTTGTGTCCCGCCGCATTGCGCGGGAACACATATTTTTATATTGACCATATACTTTGGAGGCAATTCTATGTGTGACTATATGTCATTGTGTATTCAAAAAAATTTCTTACATAGGTACCAATTCTGTAAAGTATATTTTTTATTCTGTAATTTGCATTTTTTTCACGTAGGGGCATTTCTGTAAGGTTTTTACACAGGGACCAATTCTAAGAATTGTATTTTATTAGACACGGATCATTTTTGTAATTTGCATATATTTTTGTTTAATAAGGACATTTAGGTAATTTTATTACATAGAGACTAATTCAATTATTTATATTTTTATTACACAATGAGCATTTATGTAATCTGCATATCTTTTGTTACATATGAACCAATTATGTAAAATATTTTTTATTACATGGCGACCAATTCTGTAGTTTGCCTTTTTTTTCTTACATAAGGACCTATTTTGTAAAATATTTTTATTGGACAATATCATGTCTGTAATTTACAGTGTTAAAAGCTCGGTCATTATGAAAGTATGTGTGTGTGGCTATTTCTTTTAGGCCTAATGTGTTATGGAACATGAGAATGTTAAAACAATATAAAAAAAACTTATAAAGGATTTTTTGATTTTAGCATGTTTTTCTTTTATTTTGGCTTCTTTTTCTATTAAAGCATCGTACTTTGAAAGTACAATTCTATAATTAGGTACCTTTTTCAAAGTATAATGTGTGTTTGTGTGTTGCTGTGTGGCTGTGTTCGGTGACTGTCTATATGAACGTGAATGTGAATGTGATGGTGTGTATTCGACTCTATATGTTGTGTATATGTTTGTGTGTGGCAATGTATATGTGAACATTACTATGCATGTGATTGTATGCGTTGTGTGTCGTGTATCAAGAATTTTTTTGAAGTATAGTGCTATATCTTGGGTAGCTTTTGAAAACACAATGTCTTAATATGAAAAATTGTAGGTATAATGATATAATTATTAATTGGGTAGATTTTTGAAAGTAGACCATCCTAATATGAAAATTTTGAAAGTACAACGCTACAATTGGGTAGAATAATGAAAGTACAATGTCTTAATTCAAAAACTGGAAGTACCATGCTATAATAGGAATAAATGAAACTACAATGTCGTGTATTTAGATCTTTAATTTCTTCTCAAATTGCATTAGTTACGTCTAATACCAGTTTAAACTCTATGGTTTTTTGTTTGTTTTAATGAAACATCGAACTGAACCACTCGTATTTTCCTGTAGATTGCGTGTTTTTTTTTTTTTGTAATAATGTCTTTAAAAAACAATTATCCATTAAGAAAAACTATTCATAAAGGGTACAAACAAAACTAATCGACAAAAAAAACTATACCTCCCATTACACATATATCTACCGAAAAAAATCCATTCACCGCTTACCACATTCGCCACCACCCAAAGAAACCTAACTGCATGCCGAAAACTATTTGCAGCCGCTACATCGCGCCATGAGATGGTGAAGATTTTTATGTTATGTTTGACGATGCATTATGTTATTTGGAATATAAAAAAATAGACGCATAAAGAAAACTATTCGTCGATAGAAATTACTCACCATAAAGAAACAAAAATGAATTGACACCTGAAAACTATATACCGCAACGAAATGTGTTCCCACCCCCCGTGTTAGCTCCCGCCGCATTGCGCGGGTTCACGACTAGTATATATATATATATATATATATATATATATATATATATATATATATATATATATATATATATATATATATATATATATATATATATATAAACATATTTTTATATCCATCCCCAATTCTTCATTTATAATCTCTTTTTATTTTCGAATTTGCTATTATAAAATAATTTATTTGTTTTGAAATAAATCAGTTAGTTTTAGTATTTATATTAATCTTTAATTCAATAAAAACAATTATAAATTATAATTATCAGATAAAAGAATGGTTTGAGTTGAGTTGCTGATGGGTGTGGAAAATATATTTTGTTGGGTTATGTATATGGAAAAGAGAGAAATCAGTTTTTTAAAAAGAAAATTTCGATTTGGTTAGTTTATTGATGGGAGTAGTCTAAGAAGGCTACTATCAGCGACCGCAAGGAAGGTAGAGTCAATAATAATTATGGTAAGAGGAATAGAGTTTGTCCTAGAAGGAAGTGAGAGGATAATGTGAGGTTTGACATAGAAGAACTTGCTCTTTCTGAGGACATGACCTTAAATAGGGGGGATGTGAAGGCAATACAACAAGGTTGATAGGTAGCCTCGCCCCTTGTATGTTTTGTTCCCCGTCTTCATTTTTTTTGACATTTACTTATTTGATTATTCATGTATTGTTTTGCTACTCTTTTTGACTTAATCCCTAGGCTTACCCCTTTTGCATGTCATCGGGTTCATATGCTTCTTTATGTTGTGTTAATGTGTTATGCCTTTCTATATACTCTGACTTACTGCACCTTGTTTGCCTCATAATAAGTTATGTTAAGAAAGTGTGGAGTCTAATCCGAACCGGAGGAAGACCCAAGGCAGCCGAAGTGGAACAATTGTCTGAAGCAACCAGAAAACAGAGGCAAGACGAAGCCAGTGCAGCTCAGACAAGTCTCCAGACCTTCGTTCTAGGAGGAGTCCTTTGCTCTGGTCAGATCAACCATGACGGATCAGAAATGAGAAAGGGGTGACCCTTCAGAAGATCTACAGAAGGTTGAACCGAAGGCATGAAGATCAGCAGGACTAAGGCAGTCTTGCCTTGTTCGGATCCAAAGCCATGTCCAGTGCTGAGATCCGAAGGTTGCTAATCATTCAGACCAAGGATGGTCAAACCTCGTTCGGATGAGAAGATACGTCCTCAGCATGGACATGAAGGAAGATATCCAAGATTGATAGCAGACATCAGTTGGTGAAGGCTTGTTACGAGACTAAATCATTGTGACTAAGAGACAATTTTATCCGGACTGAAGGGCGATATTCAAGGATGCCTCTCATCGGTATCTCAGGCGGATCATAGTTCATCGTGACAGCAATAGGTTGTGGTATGGTCATAGGAATAAACGAATCAGTAGCACGAGAGGATGAATCTGCAGTATCCTCTAACCGAAGATAAGTCCGGAAGAAAAACTTCTTTCTTGAAGGAAGAGTTGACCCTTTGTACGACGTGGAGTTCGACGGAAGGTGCAGAAGCACAAGTCGGACAATTATAGTTCGAAAGGAAGATCTCAACCAAAGACCAATGGGGTCCCTCAATCGAAGGCGAGGCTTCAGTTATGCCCGGTATTGGTGTTGTCACATCTCGTGTCAGAAGAATCTTGGAACACGCAATGAATAGTACTTTATGCCAAAGCATAGGAAGCATGGTGTTGTCAGCTTTATCAATCAGTCTATAAAGCGACAAGGTGCAAGGCTAGTTTGTTATTTTGCCTTTTCCCGCCCAAATACTTGCGTGCCCAAGCTTCCATATCCTACTATTTATACATCTCATCTACTACTCATTGTAACATGTTAAACATATCAAAGATATGAGTGTAGTCATAATTTCTCTGTTGTAAATCATTGAAGTTTATCAATGAAGTTTCTCTCGTTTCTCACGGTGGACGTAGCCCACAAAGTTGTTGGGTGAACCACTTTAAATCCTTGTGTTTCTTGTGCTCAAATTATTTTCATTACCCAATAGCCTAGATAGTTGAGTGAACGTTTGTCGAAGTACTTGGCCGTGTTCGGTGGTATGCCCCCCTTTTCGTTGCGTGACCAACAGGTTATTGTTATATACATGTTGGATGTTATTGTTATATACATGTTAATTTTTGGTTGGTGAGAAGGTTTATCTCATACTCCAACCGTACCACTAATAGTCTTTAGCAAAAAGGACCTACGAGAAACTAACAACACACTATAATGGACCATACAAGATATTGAAAAAGGTGGGCTAAGGTGCTTATCGTCTTTAGCTTCCAGAGTTCGCAAAAAGTCATCTAATGTTCCATGTCTCCCAACTAAAGAAGGCCATCAGCCATCATCCTAGCTCACCCTTATTCCCACCGCAGTTAACAGCATACATGTAGTTGCTGCTAGAAGAGAAGCATTATTAGGCCAGTCTACTGCTTTACCCTCAAACAAACCCACTGAAGCACTCATTTGTTGGAAAGGACTACCGATAACAAAAGCCGCATGGGAGGATATCGAAAGCATGATTCACACTTTTCCCTTTTTTCACCTTGATGACAAGGTGAATCTTTGGGGTGGGGTATTGCTACATCCCCTATATGCTACATGTATTCCAGGAGGAAGGGTAAAATAAGAAAATTTAACAACCAAGAACACCTGGCACCTGGGGTGCCAGGACCATAGGGATAGCGGGGGAACAATTTAATGGCCACTCTGAAAACATTGTTGTTTTTTTCTTTTACATACCATGGCTTATTTATTCAACAAAAATTAGGGCAACAAATCATTCTGGAAATTTGTGTTGGTGATTTTAGTGTCATTTTTACATTTTAGTATGATGGAAATAATAAGTATATCAATGGGTTCACACTTTAGTTCTAATACAAGTTAGGAGGTGCGGGAGTGCATACTTGTATCAAACTAAGTTGATACGAGTACGAATATATAGTGGGGGTCAATGGGGCCCAGCCCCTTGTAGGGTCCAAGGGGCAGAGCCTCTAACGGGGGTTCTGCTGAAGTTGACGTTGGGGCAGTTCCTCGAAACAAAAACGAATTTTAGGATCGGCATCAACATCAACGCATTGACGCTGATGGTCAGGATGACGCTGACGTTGATGATCAGCCCCTAACTGCCTCCTTTAACCGCTCCTACTTTCTGGGATTCAGTTTTTCGGTTCAAAAGGATTAGTTTAACATGAATATTGACATAAGAAAGAATAAGAATTCTCTTTAACTATCAAAACTGTGAACTTGCAATTGTGTATGATTACAAGTTTGATTCTTCAAGAATTATCCCTATAATTTGAATTTTGTGCAACCTAGGCATAGGGTCGAAATATCAATTTCGGACAGTGTCTACACAATTCTTAAACCAATCCCTGATTTCAGAAACCTTCCCTATTTCTACATACATTCCCAGTAATTTGTGCTTTATGATTATGGAGAGTCTACCCATTCCAATGCTAGGGTTATTGTGTGTCTTTTAAGTTATTTCAGTAATACAAGAAGTGATTTGCTTTGGTTAATTACATTTTCTTGATTTATCAGTAGTTGTATTATGCTGTAAGTCCCACATATTGGGGGGTAAAATGACGTCTCTTCGACAAAAAGTCTAGCTTTTGATGGGTGGTAAAAGGACGCATCTTCAACAAAAACTCTTTAGATCGACTTAAAATTTTGTGATGGAAATGTCTGGTGGTGGAACTCAAAACAACTTAAGAAAATATCTTGGATCATTTAAGGACAAGTCCACTGTCAAATGTTAACATAGCTACAAATTGCAGCGACTACAAGGCACACAAATATATGCAAATTACTTGATGGAATTTAGTTTATGCAATATGGTTGTCTTTAATTATATATATTTGTATGAATTATATAGGAGTTAAATATAAATATAGTCAAATACCATGTTGCGCAACCAGAAAAAGAAAGACATATATTTGGTAACTTTCCTTATTTTTAAGTTAAAATTTAGGCCATGTTAGTAGTATTTGTATGCAATGTTTTAAAACTCAGGTTTTTAGTTGACCCGGTGTGGTGACCGGGTCACGGGTTAACAAGTTTAACCGTCGGATCAACCTGGTTTTTACAATTTCCATATGTATAATATATTCCAGCATAATTATATATTTATAAAACATAAACAATGTAATTTCATCTTTTTGATACCAAATATATATATTTTGTCAAAGTTTCTATAAAAAAAATCTACGAAATTTAATGAACTAATGGTGAAGCAATCTTAAAAGTTTAAGTCTTGAACTCTTTAACGATGCTTTTAAATCCCAAATTCTAATTTTTGTTCCAATCGCCGGGTCACTGGTCCAACCGTTTTTTTGGGAAAACTGGCCGGTTCAATCCGAGTTAGAAATTATCAAAAATCCGGTCATAATTGATTCGCTCTCTTCACTGGTTCACGGTCCAACCGGTTCGACCGGCCAGGTCAACCCGGAGTTTGATACATTGTTTGTATGTTATTTTATATATACAAGGAGGCAATAATGCTTTCCCCAATTATTTACCCATTGATCCAACTATATTTGCAACTAACTCTATCTAAGGTACAAGATCGTTATCTCAACTATTAAACCTCCAGCTATATATATGCATCAGTATATTAAACTTCAAGTTTTTTTTGTTAGGACATCATATTGAACTTCCATTTTTATTAGAACATCATAGTTCGAAATGTTGAGTGTGAAGCCACTCTTGTGGTCTGTCAAAAGAAGTGGCTGAAGAGGCGTTTGTCAAAAGAAGCAGGTTGAAGAAATTACCTTGCTTATCTCTTTCTTTGACAATTCTCTTTATAATCTCTATTTAAGAGATCATCTGTAACCTGTAAAATACACCAGATAACACATAAGAAAAGAAATAAAAACTCCTAGTTACCGAGAGTGGACGTAGGTCGGAGATTGGACCGAACCACTATAAATCTTGTTGTTCTTGTGTTTGAGTGTGTTGTGTGTTCGTGTGATTCCCGTCTGTGACCTAACAACTGGTATCAGAGCAAGGCTCTTGATCGTTTCACACGAACCAACAAAGGTGAAGAAGGAAGTCGCTGACCTGTTAGAATCGGAACTAGTGCTCCGATCAGAAACCATCGTCAGCCGCTGCAGTTGTCACCTACCGCCGCTGCCGCCGGTCAACCTGCGACACCCGTCGCCATCCGCAGACATCTGCCACCGCCGCTCAGGTTAATCGCAGTCGGAATTCCGAAGCCGCCATCGCCGCTGCTCCCCTCTCTGCATCTCGCTAGTTTGTTTTTTTTGGGAAGAAAGATCGTCTGTAATCCTTTTTTTTATATTGGGAAAAGAAACAAAAACAAGGAAAAAAAAGGAAGGTGCACTTTCAAAAAGGTGGAGAGAAAAAAAAAGGGAGGTACACGTTTCAAAAAGAAAAAAGGAAAAGGAGTTTCGATGGAAAGCACACTCCAAAGTGGATTTTACAGTTTAGCCCCCTGAGCTTTTCAGAAAAGTGCAGTTTAGTCCTTGAACTTTTAGAAAAGTGAAGTTTAGCCCCTGAACTTTCAGAAAATTGCAGTTTAGCCCCTGAACTTTCAGAAAATTGCATTTCAGTCCCTGAACTTTCAAAAAATTGCACGTTTAGCCCCTAAACTTCAGAAAAATTGCATTTTTCACTCTTAATTTCTGGAAAAGTGCAATTTGTCCGTTAAAATGGCTGAAGACGGTAAAATCAAGATTGACAAGTTTGATGGAACCGATTATGGATTTTGGAAGATGCAAATTGAAGATATGCTGTATCAGAAAAGTTTGCATTTGCCTATGTTGGGCGTACAACCAGATGACATGTATGATGACGAATGGAAGTTGTTGGATAGACAAGCCTTGGGTGTAGTTAGGCTTTCATTGGCGAAGAGTGTTGCGTATAACATTGTTAATGAAACAACTACTTATGGAGTATTTAAGGCTTTGTCCAACATGTACGAGAAGCCGTCTGCTTCCAACAAAGTGTTCCTCATCAAACAGTTGGTTAACACCAAGATGAAGGAAGGCATGTCGGTTACCGCTCACATAAACGAGTTTAACTCGATTATTTCTCGTTTAGCCTCAGTTGCAATAAAGTTTGAAGATGAAGTACAAGCGCTCCTCCTTTTATCATATTTGCCCGATAGTTGGTCAGGCACAGTCACAGCTGTTAGTAGTGCATCCGGCACTATCAAACTCACTTTCGAGAGTATTCGTGACTTGATTGTAAATGAAGATATCAGACGGAGAAGCAATGGTGAGACTTCTAGTTCTAGTTCTATATTGCATACAGAAAGTAGAGGAAGAAAAAATGAAAGAGGACGTGGTCGAGGCAGATCAAAGTCTAGAAAAAGGGGACAGTCAAAAACCAGAAAAGACATTGAATGCTGGAATTGCAAAGAAAAAGGT
Source organism: Cichorium intybus (assembly GCA_023525715.1). NCBI lineage: Eukaryota > Viridiplantae > Streptophyta > Magnoliopsida > Asterales > Asteraceae > Cichorium > Cichorium intybus. The sequence goes on from CM042010.1 coordinate 123,843,406, forward strand.
CACTTTAGAAGCCAATGCCCAAAACCACAAGCTGAAAAGAAAGAAGTAAACAATGTATCCTCTGAAGAATCAGGAGATTTTCTCATATGTTGTGTTGAGAATTCAGCAGAATCCTGGATTATGGATTCAGGTGCTTCTTTCCATGCCGTCTCATGCCCAGATATGGTCAAGAACCTACAAACAGGTGCTCTTGGCAAAGTTCGTCTGGCCGATGATCAAGTACTTGATATTACGGGTATCAGAGACGTAGATTTGAAGACCTCCTTAGGAACCACATGGACATTGAAAGATGTCAGGGTTATTCCAAACTTAAGGAGAAAGTTGATTTCAGTTGGTAAGTTGGATGATGAAGGGTTTGATGTTCACTTTGGGGGTGGACAATGGAAAGTGATCAAATGCAACTTGGTGATTGCCAAAGGAAATAAGAAAGGCACTCTATACATGGTAGAGATACCTAGTGATGGTGTTCATGCCGTAACCACAAATCCGAGTCCATCTAATTTATGGCACCAACGACTCAGACACATGAGCAATAAGGGATTGAAGATGTTGGCTCAGAAAGGGAAGTTTCCAGACTTGAAGAAAGTTGAAACAGAATTCTGTGAATCCTATGTTCTAGGGAAACAAAAGCGGGTTACTTTTGTAAAGACGGGGAAGACACCGAAAGCTCAGAAGCTGGAGCTTGTTCACTCGGATGTATTTGGACCAACACCAGTTTCATCTCTAGGAGGCAAAAACTACTATGTAACCTTTATTGATGATTCAACACGCAAGGTATGGGTCTATTTTCTTAAAAATAAATCTGATGTATTTGATACTTTTAAGATATGGAAATCTGCTGTTGAAAATGAAACTGAATTGAAGGTAAAATGCCTGAAGTCGGATAATGGTGGTGAATACATAAGCAAGGAGTTTGTTGACTACTGTGCCAAACAAGGGATAAAGATGATCAAGACAGTCCCAGGAACCCCTCAGCGCAGAATGGTGTAGCCGAGAGAATGAATAGAACTCTAAATGAAAGGGCTAGAAGCATGAGGTTAAATGCTGGTTTACCAAAGACATTCTGGGCTGATGCAGTTAACACTGCAGCCTACTTGATTAACCGTCCACCGTGTGTTCCCTTGGATTTTAAATTACCGGAAGAAATGTGGCAAGAGAAGGAAGTAAGTCTCAAACATCTAAAAGTCTTTGGTTGTAGTGCTTACAGTCTGTTAAAAGATAGTGACAGGGATAAACTTGATTCAAAAACCAAGAAGTGCACATTCATTGGTTATGGGTCAGACGAAATGGGTTACAGGCTTTGGGATAATGAAAGCAGAAAGATAATCCGAAGCAAGAACGTCATTTTTAACGAAGCTGAGTTATACAAAGACATAAACACCAAAAGTTCAGAAGTTCAGAAGGAGTACGTTGAATATGAAGGTGGTGCAACGAAGAAAGAAGCTTCAGTTGAAATCCCTGAATCTGGGGAAGATTCAACTGACAGTGGGAGCTCAGAGGATGATTCCAGAAATGACTCTGAAGATGAAGAAACCAGTCCTCCAGCTCCAGAGTCCCCAGCCACACCTCAAGTTCAACCAAGAAGATCTTCTAGAGTCATCAGACCACCACAAAGATACTCACCATCTGTCAACTACATTCTTTTGATAGAAAATGGTGAACCCCAGTGTTACTCTGAAGCTAAGAGGTTAAAAGATTCATTGCAGTGGGAGCTAGCAATGAAAGATGAAATGAAGTCGCTTGAGAAGAACAAGAACTGGCTTCTAACGAAGCTTCCAGCTGGGAAGAAGGCTCTTCAGAACAAATGGGTTTTCAGGGTCAAGGACGAACATGATGGTACCAAACGGTACAAAGTCCGATTAGTAGTCAAAGGGTTTCAACAGAAAGAGGGAGTTGATTTCAATGAAATCTTTTCTCCAGTGGTGAAAATGACTACTATTCGGCTGGTTCTCAGCATTGTAGCAGCAGAAGGTTTGCATCTAGAGCAGCTAGATGTCAAGACAGCTTTTCTACATGGTGACCTAGATGAAGAAATTTACATGACACAACCAGAGGGTTTTCAGATTAAAGGCAAAGAAAACTTGGTGTGTAAATTAAAGAAGAGCTTGTATAGTTTGAAACAAGCGCCAAGACAATGGTATTTGAAGTTTGATAACTTCATGAGAAGAGTTGGTTACAAGAGATGTGACAATGACCATTGTTGTTACATCAAGAAGTTTAAGGGTTCTTATATCATTCTACTACTCTATGTAGATGATATGTTGATTGCAGGTTCAGACATGTCAGAAATTAAGAAGTTAAAGAAACAAATGTCTGAAGAATTCGAGATGAAAGACTTGGGAGCTGCAAACCAAATACTCGGGATGAGTATTTTCAGAAACAAAGAAGATGGCTCTTTGACACTCTCTCAAGAGAAATACATTGAGAAAGTATTAGAGAAGTTCAGCCTTAAAGATGCCAAGATCAGAAGCACACCTTTGGGAAGTCACTTTAAGCTTTCTAAAGTTCAGTCACCCAAATCAGATGAAGACAAGAAAGAAATGGCTAAAGTACCTTATGCATTTTCAGTTGGTAGTATCATGTATGCAATGGTATGCACGAGACCAGATATTGCACATGCAGTGGGAGTTGTTAGTCGATTTATGTCTAATCCGGGGAGAGAACATTGGGAAGCAGTTAAATGGCTGCTAAGATATTTGAAGGGGACTTCAAAAGTGACATTGCATTTTAAAGGGAAAGATGTCATTCTGAAGGGTTTTGCAGATGCAGACCTTGGTGGTTGCAAAGACTTATACAAAAGCTCTACCGGGTATGTCTTTACAGTGGGAGGCACTGCAGTGAGTTGGATGTCTAAACTCCAGAAAAGTGTTGCCCTTTCAACCACAGAAGCAGAGTATAAGGCAGTTGCTGAAGCAAGCAAAGAGCTTATATGGTTGAAGAACTTTCTCAAAGAACTTGGCAAGGAACAAGTTGATTGTGCACTATTTTGTGACAATCAAAGTGCAATACACCTTGCAAAGAATCCGGTCTTCCATTCGAAGACAAAGCACATACAGCTGAGATATTACTTCATCAGAGAAAGAATTAATGATGGCACTCTGAAGTTGAACAAGATCAAAGGAACTGAAAATCCAGCTGATATGTTAACTAAGGTTGTCACCTTAGAGAAGTTGAAGCTTTGTATAGCTTCAACTGGCCTTCTGGATAATTGAAGAGAATGTCGGGTAACTAGGACGGAGTGAAGATCAAAAGTGTTTTACAGAAATACAGATGCACAGTTGAAACACATGTGAAGATTGTTCCGTGGCTTCAAGTGGGAGATTGTTGAGTGTGAAGCCACTCTTGTGGTCTGTCAAAAGAAGTGGCTGAAGAGGCGTTTGTCAAAAGAAGCAGGTTGAAGAAATTACCTTGCTTATCTCTTTCTTTGGCAATTCTCTTTATAATCTCTATTTAAGAGATCATCTGTAACCTGTAAAATACACCAGATAACACATAAGAAAAGAAATAAAAACTCCTAGTTACCGAGAATGGACGTAGGTCGGAGATTGGACCGAACCACTATAAATCTTGTTGTTCTTGTGTTTGAGTGTGTTGTGTGTTCGTGTGATTCCCGTCTGTGACCTAACACGAAAATCGATCCGATTTTCTGCTTAGTACTTGGATGACATTTCTATACTTGGGTAGACTTTTTGAAATAATAAGAAGAAATGATAATAGGATGCTATATTTTACAAATCAACAAAAGTATGTTGATATTTCACATTTAATCCATTGCTATGTGAAAAAGTCAGGTTGCTATTCTCTAGTTGATTTCGTGACGAAGCATTTAACGATGGATCGGATCCGTTCAATTGATAAAAATGAGTTTTATAGTAGTACGACGTAAAATGTAAAAAGGTCTTAGTATACATATATAAACAACACCCGAATAAGTGAATAACACACATTATTCCCCAATATTTTGCTCAAAACCCGAATCTTCACAACATAACTCAAACCAATGACACACATATACACATATGTTGTTCATCTCCAATTAAGCATACCTTTGTACATGTACATAAGAATTGGAGTTACTTTCCCAACAATGCCAATAGAAAAGCCCCATAATCTCCAGAAGTTTCGTCTTTTACTACATAGTCAAGGCTTTTTTCGTACATATCTAAATATGCTTCTCCCACTTTCATAAGATCTATTTCAGCTCGATTTACAATGACTCTTGTTAACGAATTTTCATCTGTACCCCAACCATCAACTGCAGCTTTGATTGCCTGCTCATTATTCAATAAAGATATGTAAATCCATCAGGTTTTCGTGTATGTAAACAAAAGACGGAATTAAAGCAACTTTCAAAAGATTTTTCTAGTCTATTGAATCACCTCTGCAAAAAGTTTATCTGAGGAAACAATGCATCTTATCACATCGATCACCAAAGTTTCCAACAAATCATTCCCAGTATCCTTGATATCCTGTCACAAGAATAAACTTTAACGTAAATATGAAAGATCCGCTCGTTGACTTTGAGTGTCAACTGAGTAACTAGCTTCTTATCTTCCAAATTCAAATGGTTTAATGTGTTGTACGGAAAAAACATTATCATAGATAAAATTTCAACCTTAAACCCTAAATATATTTACGTCAAAATCAATCTAAAAAGTTTTGGGGTTTGAGCTTCTAAAGTCGAAAGGCGGCTCTACTTATGACATAAGGAGTTATACAAGACAAATGGTTGTCAAGATGTTAAGACACCAAACCTCGTAAAGGTGATTTCCAAATATTTTATGGTAGGATTCGAAAGTTGCTTTGAGCTGGAACACATTCCTGATCGTAAGTATCCACACAAAAACATCTTGATCTAATTGTTTCAATGCAACAAATTCTTGTAACTTGGATGCTTCATCATTTGCCAAATCCAAGTCTACCACTTCCTTATCAAACCTGAATGAGCTAACCAAGCCAATTAGAATCTGCACCAATGGGAAAAGTTGTTAAAAACTAGGATTTTTAAGATCCAAAACCAAAACAAATACCTTTCTAACAGATGGTGGGGCCTTATCATATATGTCTTCTTCGAGTGAACATCCATAGAGGGAACAATAACACTTTCTTACAGCCAAAAGATGGTGAGGAGATGATGCACAACAGATTTCGACTATCACTTGTAGTTCATTCCTACCTATTTCCTTTGTATTCAACAATTTGTTCACCTGCCTTGCATCCCTTTCTGATGGATCGTATGTCCACAAGATCACTGCTCTCTGTAATGCAAAATTTGCAAATTCAGGAATTCAAAATCTGTATATAAAGAATATTGACTTTTTCATATGTTGAGATGAAAAAAAGAACATACCCCAAAATCGCCAGAAAGCTTAGATTGGAGAGAGTCGAGGAGAGATTGATTGTATAATTCTTGATAAGTGTCCCCAATGATCTTTCTTTGGATTGCATTCCTATGACCCAATACTTGAATCACAGCTTTCCCATCATGTATCAACCCTACACCACAACCTCAAATGAGAAATGAAATATGGGGTGCTTATTCCTAAAAAGCAAAAACTAAAAATAGGTTGTGTTGTGAGTCTTTGTATGTGTGTGTGTGTGTGTGTATATATATATATATATATATATATATATATATATATATATATATATATATATATATATATATATATATATATATATATATATATATATATATATATATATATATATATATATATATATATATATATATATATATATATATATATATATATATATATATATATATATATATATGATCCCGATCGGGTAAGGACTCCAATTTTAGTGAGGGACAAATCTAGACCTCTAATATTGAAAAATGAGTGACTAAGATTTCATGTGAAAAAATTGATACATATTAAAAGTTTGGGGGTTTATTTGACTAAAAATCGAAGCTAGTGAGTGATTAACACAAATAAAGAAGGGTAAGACTAAAGGGTGTGGAAGCGGGGAAGGGATGCAGTGTCCACCGTGGAGCCCAACCCCGCACGGTAACACCGCCCCCGTTGGTGTGGGGTTGGTGAGGGGATGGATTTCAAAGGGTTCCAACCCCGCGGGGAAGGGATGCAGTGTCCACCGTGGAGCCCAACCCCGCACGGTAACACCGCCCCCGTTGGTGTGGGGTTGGTGAGGGGATGGATTTCAAGGGGTTCCAACCCCGCAGGTGAACATCTCTCTTTTCTATTTCTTATATATATATATATATATATATATATATATATATATATATATATATATATATATATATATATATATATATATATATATATATATATATATATATATATATATATATATATATATATATATATATATAAGTGAGGGGTAGTGAGGGGAATGTGATGTGGCGCCTACGTGGCACCCCAACCCCTTGGGGTGAGGGGTTACCATTCCTCTCAGTCTAATATGGTAATCTAAACGAGACCCCCACCCCACCCCCATTTGCGACACTTGTCGTAATTTGATTAAATGAGTTTTTTTATTTCCCCCTACTTTATATTTGGGCCATAATTTTTTTTTAAATTCTGAAAAAATCAAAGTTTTTAAAATTAAATTCTCTATAAAACAAGCACCATCACGAAAATTTGAAAAAAATTATTTTTTAATTTTTATTTTTATAAAAAAATCCAAAAATAAAAAAAATTCTCCAAAAATTATGAAAGTTTAAAGGATCATTCTAGACATTTTATTAGTAAGTTTCTAAAAAGAATTTTTCGAAAAAAAGTTTGTTTTAGTGTACTTTTTGTATTTTTAAGTTAAAAACTAAAATTAGCAACAAAAAAAAAGCCTATGATCAAAAATATTAAGAACCAAAATATGTTTTATGATTCAAACTATTATGAACTATATTTTTTATGAATCAAAACTTATTATAATCCAAAAATATTATGAATCAAAATATTATATAAGAAACTTTTAATATTCAAAACTTATAATGATCTAAAAATGCTATGAATCAAAACTTATTATGTCCTAAATATTATCATTATTAAGTATAATGATAGAAAACTTATGATTCAAGATTCAAAACTTTTTATAATTTAATATCCAAAATTTGTTATGATCCAAAATCCAAAAGGCGTTATGAATCTTACGTCTAATAATTAAAAATGAGTTAAAAAAAAGACAAAACGAGTTTTAAACAAAAAAAATAGTAAAAAACAAACGAAAAAGGAAAAAAACAAAAAACAAAAAAAAATAATAATAAAAACTGAAAAAAAGAAAAATAAATACTAAAAATCGAGTTTAATAAAAGCTAATTTTTTAAAAAAAATAAATAAATAAAAACCCGTCTAAAATATGTTGTACGGACGTGCGTAACATTTGATTACATCATCGAGTCCGTATTACGTTCCGTGGATGATCGCCGCTTACGATAACGTCAAATACAACAATTATGTTTTACGTTATTGCCGTTGACGAAATGATTGTATGAGAATTTTCCTCGCATTGTTCACCAAAATTGGAGTAGTCACCGGATCGAGACTATATATATATATATATATATATATATATATATATATATATATATATATATATATATATATATATATATATATATATATATATATATATATATATATATACATACATACATACATACATACATACATATATATATATATATATATATATATATATATATATATATATATATATATATATATATATATATATATATATATATATATATATATATATATATATATATATATATATATATATATATATATATATATAGGGTCCGGTTCCGTTGAGGACTCTTTTTTCGGTGAGGACTCGCGATGACACTTTAAAAAAATTGAAAAAAAATATTAAAAAAATATAAATCATAAAATCAAGAATAGTACTATATCATTATCAAAAAAAAATTTGCATCATTGCAAAACGTAATGATGCAATTTTTCTGTTTTTATTTTGGATCATTATTTCATTATAAAAAAAATAATGATCGAAAAGTTTTTTTTGAATCTTTTTTTTCTCCGATATAGTACTATGATCCATTTTATTATTTATATTTTTTTAATATTTTTTTTCAATTTTTTAAGGTGTCCTCGGAAATTCTCACTTTAAGAAGAGTCCTCACCCGATCCTGATTCTATATATATATATATATATATATATATATATATATATATATATATATATATATATATATATATATATATATATATATATATATATATATATATATATATATATCTTATATCTTATAAAGGAAGCATTTTTCCTTACACCACATGCATTTGAAACCCCCAACTTTTCAACTTCCAACCTAATATATATTATTTAAATACATTAGTTAATTTAAACTTTTTTCTTTGTCCCACATTGCTTGACACACAAATATGATCATTCATCTTTCACTTATATAATACCACTTATTTGCTTTCATTATGCATCAATCTTCATCATAATATGACTTTCAAGTCTATCATTGTTTAGTGGTCTTTTTATCATTCAAACATGTTTTTATCTCAAAGTTTTAAAGGATTATATTATTTGGTTTCAATTTGTAGAAGTGTTGAGACTTAAAAGTGAAATTAAAATTACTTAAAACTTTTAAAAACTCAATTAAGTTGGAAGTTCATAGTATGTCGTAATAAAAAACTGACAACGATGTTGACTTCTTTTTATTCACCATGATATATGTACATATAATTTTTCAAGAGAAAATGTTTGAGCATTGTTCAAATAAATTAAATCAAACCATTATCTATATAACAAAAAATATACATATATGTATCTATATCTATATATTTCTTATAAGAAATGTCATTGAAACAATATGTTTCAGGATAAATTATCTATCTTTTGTCATATTAATTTTTAGTTTTTCTTAATTTGTCGTATATTGATTCACACATGTATATAACTTTTAATTTTTCCATTATATAATACCACCCATTAGGTTGTCTTATCCTTTTATCTTGATCATACCATGGTTTTCAAAATCTATTGTTAATCAATGGTTAATTTCACATAAAACATGTTTTATCTCAAAGTTTCAATGAATTTTACTATTTTTTAGCTTTCAAAAGCATTGAAACTACAAAAGATGAAATATTAAAATGACTTAAAATCTATTAAAACCTCAATTGGGTTGCAAGCCCATAATACGTTGTGTGTCATAGTTTAACATGTGGTGACAATGTTGTAAACATTTTTTTCGTTTGAATATGATTTATATTTATTGAAAAATCAAATAGTAAATGTCTGAACATAATTAAAAGTCGGTCAATCATTTGTATTTGTATAAATCTTATAATAAAAGCCATTCAATCAATAAAGATCAAGATGAATTTCTATCATGTACCACATTAATTTGAACAATTTTAGAAAAAACTAGAAGTAGACACCGGTAGGTACCCATCCAAATATTACAAATTCAATCATAAAACTAAAACTAATTGTTCAGGGAATGTTGCAATCGATGCTAAGTCAATTACAATCAAGAACACAAAATAACAAATATATGAAGGAAATGGTTTTAGCCTCTTTAGTTATATATGCTTTTCCCTTGAAATTTGTTTATTAAGCTATATGAGATAAGAAATGAGTTAATATTTTTATTTATAGATGTTTGATTCACCATTAGTTGTGTTTCTTAAACGATGTGGGATAAGAAAATAACAAAAAGTAAAATATTATGAATGAAAGTTTGATCCCACATAGTTACGATAAACCAATGTAAAAACCTTTTTCATTCTATAAATAAAGGTGTCTCTCAAATTAATAGAAACTATATAAATCATTAATAATTTTTTATTATTGGAAACATTTCCAAATAATTAAAGTTCAATAAAATAAATTCGAAAGTCTAAAACCGCATAAAACCGCATGCACCGCCCACATAATGCAATTCGAACTTTTCAAAATCCGAAATCGCATATGTGGTACCTTGTGGTTTTTACTATATAGCAAATCACGCAACACTCAATTATCGCTATTAAAAGTGTATTTTTCAAGATATTTGAGTGACAATTAAAGCCTTTGCTAAACTATGGAGAAATATTTACACTATCACCCAATTATCGTTCAAATTTGTAGATTTCATCTATTTAGAAATTTGTATTTCTATAATATATAAAATATACTTTTTAATTATTTATAATTACTTATTAATTTTATATTTCTCTTTGTTGTATATTTTATAAAAAATTATAATATTGAACAAGAACCAATTTGGACATATTATTTAAAACTGATTTTTAATTTTTTTAGTATTTAAAATCTTTAGTATTTCAAGCAAACTTTTCATTATTAAGAGGTAGTATATTAGTATAATATTGATAACCAATGAGACTATTTAGAAAAAATAAATATAATAAAGCATATGAATTTTATAGAAGTAATCGTTATAGATTACTAAATATTTAATATAGTTTTAAATATTTTTTTAAACAAACTTCAAATAAAATCATAATTATAAGAAAAAATAAATACTAAAACCAGAAAACATACTGTTAATTCAAATTAAATATTTGAAATTGAAACATGACCAAATAAATAGTTTTTAATTCAGTTTAGAAATAGATAAAAGTAAAAGTATATCGAAATTATACAAAAAATATATATACATGCGCAACCTATATGTAGATGCTATTAAAATTGTGTGATTTGGGATAACTATTTAAGTTGAACCATATTAATTTTAATTTTATTTGATGAATTGTATTCATTTACTATAATTATTATAACTTTTTGTCTTCCAAAATTTAGATATGTGTATCTATTATCATATAATTGAAAATAATAATGATATTTTTATATATATTATTTAAAAATTATGTAAAATAACATGTATATATCTATATTCTAATTCTAACTATACAAGTTTCTTCCTGCGCAACGCGCGGGCATTCGTCTAGTATATATATATAGTGAGAGAGAGAGAGAGAGAGACACCATGCAAAGCCTTTTGGAGAGTTTCAGCATCCTGGGTTGGAGACGGAACTTGTTCTGGTAGTTTGAGAGTAGCCATTGGTGTTGTTGGTCCTTGTGTCTCTTGTTTTGTAGCTTATGTTTTATCCTCCGATAAATTTTTCTATAAATTCATGACAAACTGAATACTGTGAGTAGTTTGTCAACAAATATATATTTAAATATAAAAACCTTTCACCTTTCGAGGAAATACAAAATATTGTTTTCCACATGTCATTGAAGTTATTTGTGATTAACATTTTCATATAAAAAACAACCAAGGCCATTTCTTTTGCTTTTTTTTTTCTTTGAGCTTACTATACTTTAATTTATAAAGAAATATAATTTCATGATTTTATATTCATTATTGATTATGCTTTACACCACAGAAAGTTAAAAGGGATAATATGTCACGCATTTGGTTCATGGATTCTAAAGAATACGAATGAAAATGGAATGAGGGACTTGATTGTTTACGTGTTTGCTTAAGAAATGAACAGAATTGAATCTGATAAATAAGAAAAATCTAAATTTTATAGTATTATATTCTTGAAAGACAAAATCATCCTTAAAATTTTCAAACCTAATGCTTTTTAAACATGACTATATCCTATGCATCCTCTTCATGGTTGTTGTATCATATTACATATGATTGGCACAAGAAGATTTCAATAATTCTTAAAAGGGAAAATCACAAAGCACTAATATCTATTATTGGAAAATCGGCACAACGATTGTAAAAATGCCCAAGGAAAAGGGAGTACAAAATTGATGGAATGTATACAAAAAACAAGACATTTAACGGCCTTTATATAGAACCTTACAAATAGCTCTAATTTTTTTTTTTAATGGCTGGTTAGTTGTTAGAAGTTAGTACACCTTGTTAGAAGTTAGTACACCAAGTTAGTCAAATCCGCCTATGCTTGAGATTGAACCCAAGACCTCCAATCTAAGAGGCAAAGCCTCTACCAAGTGGGCTAGTCCCACATTGGCACAAATAGCTCTAATTACACTCTAAATTTTTTTATAGTTAGGAAACATTCGCAATAGAGAATAACTTGAGAGACAATAAAATAACTCCATAATACATGGTGTTTTCGGCTCTCATAAAACAATAAAAAATGTATCAACAATAGAAAATATATTGCATATAAAAAAAAAATACTTGCCAATGCAGCACGATCAAATGCACATTTCCAGAAACATGTTAAGAAAAACTTCCTATGCAAGTTAGGGATTTAGATATTATCAACAAACACTACCTTGAGACAAAACCAAATTTGAGCAAAACTAACCTTAAGAAAACTCCAAAAAAATAAAAAACTATGTAGTTCAAAAATTCCTGAAGGACTTAAACTTGAATACCAAACTTAGATGTAGAAATCCGACTTTGTCAAAACTGAATGGATAAATGTACACTTTTATTGAGCCAAGGAGAGGTAATCAGAATTGCAGGTTTAGAATAACCATTAAATGTAGTTCTAGGACATAGTAGAGGTGTGTTGGAAGTTTAGAGCTCTTGTGGATTAAATCTAAGGTTTAGTAACCCTTGCATACAAACAAGAAAAATATATGATATAAGATGAAAAACTTATTATTATTCTTCTAATTGAACTTGCTGATGGTATTCTTGAGTTATTTACACCTTCTATCCTAAATGTGAGTGTTGATGGTTTGTTGGGGAGGGGGGGGGGGGTGTTTGGGGAAATTGTCAAATTTGGGTTGTAATATTTTAATTAATAAAGGTTAGCTAAAAAGCAAACAAATATAATTGTATTGATGGTTTTAGAAAATGTTTTTCTTGTTAGGATAATAGGGTGGGTCAATTTCTTATTAAGCGTGTGTGGAATTTGATTCAATAAGGTTTTTTCTCAAGTTTTGATTTATATAATTCTTTGTTTAGGGAAAAGAAGCAACATAGAGAGGATCCAAAAACTAAAACTTGCGATATTAAGAATAAAGAGATATTTTCTCACTTACTTGTATGGCTTATTCACACATTCAAATGACATACGCTATGCTAATTTTGGATGACATTAGTGTGACATCCCTCGTTAGGGTATTATAATAAAATATTCATTTTCAAAATTTCAACCATTGATTTAAAATAAAAGTTCATCATTTGCGGAATTTAGGTCCCAAAACACAAAAAGTAGTTTAAAAGAAACATTGTAGCAAGGTAGTATCATAATAAGGATAACAAAACACAGTCTAAATGGCCACACATCTCGTGGTCTTCTAAAAATCCTCGCTCACGCCATATTCTTCTAGCATTAACATGAGTACACATCAAAATAAGTTAGACAATTGAAATGCCTAGTGAGCTTACCCATGGTTGTCTCATTTGGAGTGGAAGGAATAACCCACACACTCGACCCCCAAAAATTGTTTTCAATAACTTAAAACTTTATAACAAACCATTCCAAGAGTTTTTAAGTCAAAATACGTCATAAGAATTAAGCCAAAACATGGATAGTTCTGTTATACAATGCAATGCATGATGCAACTATCCCAACTCATGTCCATCTCATAAAGTCAAACTCACATCAATATCACCTACCCAAGTTCACAAGTAACACACACAAAGCATGCTACTTGATTCCCCATAGGCAAAACTAAGACTAGTGGCCACAAACGTCATTCGAGGGTACTATCTCTGACCCTTATGTGGGTAAATCGTCATTTGGGTGGCTATTTCATCCAAACGTCTTTAGTCATCACAAGGCTCACTTCGTTAACCCCATTCTATATGCAATGCACAATGGGATGCAAAAAACTCTTTATAAAAGACTATGTAGTCTTTATTTTAGAAAAACCTCTTTGAAATTCATTTCATGAAATTCACAAGTAATCATCATGTAGCACATAACACATAGTATGCTTGAAAATAATTGAAACACATATAAGGATTTGTGATAATGATTTATACTCCCGATAAACTCGCCTACCTCAAATGACTAACTCTTGTTGCTACTCTTTCACTTCAAGCTCCAACAACTCCTTTCCTGTAAGAAAAGAATAATCAACATTACTCTAAGTTCTAGGATAAGTTCAACCTCATAAACTAAGGGAAAACCTAAGCTAAACATTGCCTAGAAGTGGGTTGAGACCTTGGAACCCAAAGCCCAAACCATAAGGCTCAAGACCCAAAAGTCAAAGGAAATGGGTTGGGCATTCACGCGGGACGCGTGGCCCATAACCTTCTACTTGCACGGCCGTGCGGGACAACAAGAAGTTTGGATCATTTTGCCCATTTGCACGGGTCGCGTCCCCTAAGCCCAAATCCAAGCACGGGTCTCGTGAACACGATGTATGTACGAATTTTTGACTTATTTTGATCCCCAATGACCCAACTTAAGATCCAAAACTTCCCAATACTTAATAACAACGAAAATACATACTCAAGGGCTAATTTGCACTATTTCACTCCCAAATTAGGGTGTTCAGAGCTTAACTCATTGAGAACTTGTTCCATTAAGCTCTCAACACTTAAACATGGTGTTGGGTTGAGTTCAAGCCAATCCCCAAACCAATCCTTGAATCATCTATTCATCTAATTCCCATTGATCATCATAATTGAATAATTTCAAGGTTATTACCATACTTCATTCCATTGACTATAAATATGGAATCCCCAATTCCATTACTTTAATTTGGTGATTTACAATTGGAAATTCCTACTTCCAAGACTTAGAATCATTAGGAATGCTTCATACTTATCCAACAACAAACTGAGAGATACAATTGACCCATAATTCATAGACCCTCACATGGATGAGACTTTTCCCTAAAAACTAGGGTTCATATGAGCCAATTGTCTCCATCCATGGATTTAGAAACTTTCAACAACAATAATAGATGGAATAAGTGCTAAGACTCACTCAATAACTAATTGGGATCATAGAATTTCTTCCCCCAATCACCAAATTTGAGTTCACCCAAATTGAACACCCCAAGGTGGGTTTTCAACAAGGAAACCTAGATTTCTTACCTCAACCTTCAAGGAAATAATGTAGTCAACCTAGGGCTTGATATGGTTGAACTATATCTCTTGAAATTCTCTCAAAATCACCTAACTCGTCCCCCCTTCTTCTTCAAATCTAGTTGTAGGAGAGAAATGGGATTTTCCCCCTTCAAAACCCCATTTTCACTTATCTCCAGCTTACCCAACTTCCATGGAATTACATAGAGGTCCCTTCCCACCACAACACTTTTCTAGATTTGCTCTCAAGTCCTCCTTCTAGAAGATTATGGTTAATTTCCATTTTTTACCCTCCCATAACTTTACACAAAATAAATAATACTTTTTTTGGTTAATTAAATGTTATATTATTGGTTTTTATTAATTTTTACTGTTATTATAAGTTTTATTAAAATTTCTACCCTAATTTAAGGATGTTACAATTAGGGGTGGCAAAAAGTCCCGTTTGATCCCGATTTCGTATAGGGGGATTTTTTTTAAAAAATTCGGGAGTATGAGCGGGGGCGGGGGTGAGGGCAGAGTTCACTCTTGTTTGATTTTCGGGATCGGGGTCAGGAGTAAGCAGTTCCATCCCGAAACACCTATGGAGGCCCCGTTTGTATACAAATAAAATAATAAATTATATATATATATATATATATATATATATATATATATATATATATATATATATATATATATATATATATATATATATATGCGATTTCGGGGTCTGGGTCTGGGGAAAACATTGTTTTCGAGTCTCAAACAGGAAAACGGGGAACGAGAACGGGAGCTGTAACATCCGTGTTTCTGGACGTAGAATAATTTAGGCTAAATTAGCAAAATAAAAATATTACAAACTCGAAGATTTATTTCAAATATTAATTATCTATAGACAAGTAAACAAATTCCATAATTTACCCGATGCTTGATAATCATTTTCTTGAAAATCTCTACTTATTGCATATATACTTTGAAAACATTATCATCTTATAAGAATTATACATTTAATTATCATTATGATGTTTTATTTATTCATATCAAATTAAAAGGGGCAATTTGGTAATTTTATAAATAAAAAATTTATTAATTATAGTAATGAGTTTTAATATTAAAAATAATTGACTAGACGCTTAATTTAGATACCATTATATTGATACCGTAGATGTATTGATAAAGGGTTGTGCTATAGTTACCCCCTATTTCATTTTGTACCCCCTGATACCATCAAATCAAAAAGGGTTTTAGTTATATTAGTTTTTTAATCAATACATTCCCCTGATTTGACTAACTTATTTGTTTTATCGCAATTTCGTCTTTTATTGTTTTTTCTATATTATTATTATTATTATTATTATTATTATTATTATTATTATTATTATTAAATTATGTTTATTATTATTAGCTTTTATAAAATTATAACCGTTCGTGTTTATTGATAATCTAATGCCTATTTTTTATTCGTTTAAATTTATTCAGTCTTTTATAAATCAAGTGGTTGTATGTAGAATTTGTTTTTTATAAAATCCTTCGGGTTATAGCGTTTGTAAGTAATCGAAATTCATGTTATTATTAGCCGGAAACCGCCATTCTTGGTCTGTTGACCCAGTTGTACACCATCTACGTTTGTCTATGCTTGTGCGTGCGTACAGATCAGAACATTCTGCTGAATGGGAAACATTGTATAGTGCTCGGCTAAATTTTATGTTCGTTATCCGGATAACGTACAGTGCAATTGTAATGTTGGATCAAACTTTGCATTGCTATTATTATTTATATTGTTATTTTTTATACATTCATTCAAATTTGACATAACCGTTTTGATATAATTTGACATAATTTTATAAAATTATAAACATCGTTCGTTGTGTCGTAATTACTTTAAAAAAACTATTGTTTATTGTTACTAAAACGTAAAATTATAAAAGCTAAATTCATTAATTTGACATTTGTTCAAATTTGATATAGCTGTTTAGATATAATTTGACATAA
Organism: Cichorium intybus; assembly: GCA_023525715.1. Lineage (NCBI taxonomy): Eukaryota > Viridiplantae > Streptophyta > Magnoliopsida > Asterales > Asteraceae > Cichorium > Cichorium intybus. Next base: position 123,860,309 of record CM042010.1, read on the forward strand.
TTTTATAAAATTATTAACACCGTTCATTGTGTCGTAGAGAGCTCTTTATCTTTCACCAAATTCCGACTAATTAGTTTAAAAAATTATTATTTATTGTTCATAAAACGTAAAAATTATAAAAGGTAAATTTATTGTTATCGTTTTTCTAATAATAATAATAATAATAATAAATCAAATACTATTAATAAAAGAAAAAAAAGAAAAAAATAACAAACAAACAAAATAGACAAAAGACAAAAGAAAAAACAACAAAAAAACAAAAAATCAAATCAAGGGTACAATTAAATAGTAGGTGGTTATGTATAGATTCACCCATTGATAAATTATGGCAATTCTAAGAGGGTATTTTGGTAAAATCGAATTTATAAGTATCTAGATTTTAAAATATAAGTAAAAGAGTAAGGGACTCAAGTTGCACTTATGATAAGATGAAGAATTTTTTTAAATAAATCATAATTAAGTTTCAAGAATCATCATCTCCGTGACAGGTTTCGTTCATTGTCGCAACATTAGAGGGGAATCATTTTTCTGGTACTAGGTGTTTGCATTATGTTTGTATACGAGGAGTGCAAATTAGAGAGGGAAGGTGTCGAGAGTTGGAAAGAGAAAATTTGGGTGTGCGTGTGTGAGTGAAGGAGGGAGGAGTGTTGCCGATGGGTCTTCATCTCCGACAATCATGCAAGCACACCGGAGTGTTGATGAGTGAGAACGGGAATTTGATCAAGAGAGCTAGAGTGATGGAGAGGGGTTGGGGTGCAAACTCCATTGGTGAGCCCCGATCCAGCCGGGATCCTTAATCGGTAAACCATCCGATGGTGTTTCTTGTTGTGTTTCCAAACCAGATAGAAAGAGAGGTAGAGAGATTGTTGGAGGAATGAGAAGAGGGAAAGCGGATGAAGAATCGTGATAGAACCTGTCGGTCGGGGAAGGGCTCAAATCCACCGTGTCCTTCCTATGTTGATTGGGTTACGATGAGTGAATAGTATCGAGATATACCCTATCGGACTGGTGGTGTAACAGCCTGGTAATGGCGTAGGTCTACCGATATCGAAGCAGGTGCTTGAATGGAAAAGCACCGATTATAACCGTTTCTGTGAAGCGAGTGGGGTTTGGTTTCAAAAGTTGGGTAGTTTTATGCTAGCCGGGGATGTGGCTGTCACCGGAGAAGGAAATAATGGTTGGTGGAGTGTGGTAGCGATGGGTGCAGCATCAGTAATGGTTGGTGGAGTGTGGTAGCGATGGGTGCAGCATCGGTGAGCTTCAACGACGGGAGGATGCTAGTGGCTGGATGGAGATCACGATAGGAATGAGATGAAGCTCGACCAATCGGAGGGGAGATAGAAATGGTATCGGAGGAATGGTTGGGTCAAATTAGTTTGGTCAGTGAAGAATGTGTCGCCGGAAAATAGGAGTGGCAGGACATGTGGGAGTGCAGTCATCGGAGCGACAAGAATCTTCTACCATCGTTGGAAGTGAACTGTGTAGGAAGAAAATAGCACCGGAGACGATGGTTCAGTCGGAGCTAAGGGGGAGAAGAAGATGGTCTTGCCAGAAGAAGGAGAGGTGGTGTCGGCGCTGGAAAGTTCGTTCAGGAGGGTGCATGCGTTGATGAAGGTGAGGAATTTGAGTAAGGTTGTGTTTGTTTTTGAAGATCTAAAATGTCTTTAACCTTTTTCCATGTCTGCGGAATAAGATGTGGACTAAAAGTCTTTTTTCATGGTTTCCGTCTTCATAAAAAAATGTTTGTTTTAATGTCTTTTTTGGAATATTTTCATTCTTTTTTTTGGAACCGGTAAATAAATATATTAAACAAAAAAAACCAACACCAAGCTAGCAAGGAGCTAGACAAGGCTGAAAAGTACAATAAAGAAGAAAAATAAAAACAGAAACATAAGTAATTACAAGCAACTACGGGGAGAAAACTCCCAATCCTCCCAGATAAGACTACCAGCCCCCCATCTGTGCTTAAGCCAGAAGAAGACAGAGGATTTGATATAATTTACAGTTTCGCCTGGATCCACAATCACCGAGTTGAACACCCTATTGTTCCTGGCCCGCCATATACACCAAATAGTCCCCAGAAAAATCGAATAAAATAGCTTCCTTTCTTTTTTCTGAACCCTCAACTCCATCATGGTATAGTTGATCAGGTCCACAACCGAGGAAAACCTTTTAGGCCCCAACCCGCACCATCCAAGAATCCGGCACCAAATCCAGTCAGCAAAAGGGCAAGAAAGTAGAATATGATGACACGATTCCTCCCCAGCGACACAAATATTGCAACGCGAGCAGGCCATAGGGACATTCCGATGTGATAAAGCAATCGCCGATGGGATGCGATCTAACCTAGCCCGCCACGCAAAACACAGTACCTTAAATGGGATCCAATTACACCAAAAGAAAGGCCCATCGCACACAAAGTGGGCCGCCTTTTCAATCCGCAAACGTAACATCGACACTGAGAACTCGCCATCATTAACATAATCAGATTGAAACGACCCATCATCCGGGTTTGTCCTGATGACATCGTTAACTTCAACATTGATCTTATTTAAGTCATTCTTCCGACTGACAATATTTTTCCATATCCCCGTTCGCCTAGGGGCTGCCCAAGAGACCGGATCTGATGGCCGCAAGTTGTGAAGGCCACATATGACAGTCGCCCAAAGGGAATGAGGATTAACTTTTAATTTCCACCCAAAGGGAATATTTTCATTCTAACACACACACCTCAACCCACCAAACCCTACCTACTCCACCCCACCCTACCCATCCCCCCTAAAAAAAAGTTACTTTTTTAATTTTTTTTACTGCCCTCTCGACCCACACCACCCACTAACACCCACCCTAACCCCCTCCACTCAATATATATATATATATATATATATATATATATATATATATATATATATATATATATATATATATATATATATATATATATATATATATATATATATATATATATATATATATAACTTTTTTACTGCCTACTCCTGTCCCACCCCAGCCTACCCTCCTTCAAAAAAAAATTAATGTTTTTTAATTTTTTTACCATCCAATCCCGTCCTATGCCACCCCACCCTACCCCTCTCAACACTTTTAGGAGCTCTTTTAGAGGCATTGGGGGATATACAATAATCTTTCGTCCCAACATTAATTAATTACTAACTGAAATACATAGACTCTAGAGTAAATTACAATTTTGGTCCCTGTGGTTGTCCCAATATTGCGGTTATAGTCATCCTTTTTATTTCTCAATCCCGTGGTCCCTGTACTGAGCTTTTGGTTACACATTTCGTCCCTCTTGTGGTTACCGTCCAAAGAGTATCCGTTAAGCTTGATGTGTGCGTCTCACGTGAGGGAACATTCGACATTTCATTCCCTGCTTCATTTCTTGGAGTTTATTCTTGTCGTAAATCACCGGTGAGCCACCTTTTAGCATTTCTTGGAGTTTGATCAACACCACTTGTTGGTCGGGAACAACAACAAAGTTTTCGATGATTGCAAAATCATGCATCATTGTAGGCACGTCTAATGGGATTTTGATGTCCGGCGACTTCTCTCCGTCTTTAGAAAACTTAAAGTACTTTAGATACGGCTTCTGGATGACGTCGTAGCTCAGAGCAAACATCTCTCCAGTGACCGGGTCTAGCTTTGGATGCGCTATCATGGTCGACATAAGTTGCTTGGAAAAATTATACCGTCCCACCGTCTCTATATCCGACGACGGTGTGATCATTATTTGATACGGAAAATCATCTTCCGACATGGCGAGCAACCGGTTATTGAAGTAAACTAAATCGGCGTTTGCAACCCCCATACCTTTGCTATCATCAACCAGACCCAATAATGATCGGGCATAAAATAAAGCAAGTCGAGCAACACCGGAATGTCCATGAAGCTCGCCTATCACTTTTGGGAAAAAAGGTCGACCCAACTCCCTCTCTTGTACAAGCCGGTTAGTCTCCGTTAGCTTACACGAATAGCTCACAGAGTTCCCGTCGATACTGACAACATGAACCATACCATCACCGTCGAAAAGATGGTGCCCAACGACCGGTTCAAAAAGTGGGTTTGCCCCATTTCGAACATACACACCGTTAATACAATCCGGTATGCATCCACTTGTTAAAAATAAGCTAGACTCATCGCATATCAAAGGGGAAGGCAGTTACCGTCGGGATGGTTAGGAAGTTAATTGTCATTAAAGTAGTTATAACCGTTTGACTTCAAAAGATGCAACGGTTCTATGAAGGGTTGTGATGATTACAACCTATATAAATATGTACGTATTGTTGATGTATTTTAATTGTTGTCGTGATTAATAAGAATTCTTTTTGTCTCTGAAAAGCACCCATCTTCCTTCTTCACATATATTATTCCTGCAATTATAAACCGGCGTTTGCAACCCCCATACCTTTGTTATGATCAACCAAACCCAATAATGATCTGGCATAAAATAAAGCAAGCCGAGCAACACCAGAATGTCCATGAAGCTCACCTATCGCTTTCAGAAAACAAGTCGACCTAACTGTTGAGTGTGAAGCCACTCTTGTGGTTTGTCAAAGTTGGTGAATGTGAAGAGTTTGAAAGTGTAGTTGGTGAAGGATTTCTTCAAATGGAGTTGGCAGCCCATTTTTGTTGAAGAAAAATTTCTTTTGTTCACATTGACTTATTACACACTCAAATGCATATATAAAGGATGTATTGGTTAGTTAGAAAATGCACCACACAACACCATGCAACACTAAGAGAGTGCAGAGTAGCACCAAGATATAAAACTCCTAGTTACCCGCCGTGGACGTAGGTCAGTTTTTGACCGAACAACGTTAAATTATTGTGTTCTTAATTTGTGAGCTGAGTGTGTGAGTTTAGTGTTCGTATGCTAAGTGTCTCGATCCTAACAAGTGGTATCAGAGCCTTGGTATAGCTCCACAGAGTGATTTTCTGTTTTTGGGTCGAAAATATTTTGTCTCAAAAACAATTTTGGTTTACGCCGTTGGAAAGGTCTCGTTCCGCAGATTCCGAAAATATATTTTTTCGAATTTTTTGAGCGTCGGAAGACCTCCAAATCACCTGTCAAAGTTGGTCAAAACTCGCCGGAAAGTTGGCCGGAAAAACAGTTCACCGGAGAAGACGACACTGTAGCGCCGGAGTCCGCCGGAGAAGACGACACTGTAGCGTCGGAGTCCGCCGGAGAAGACGACACTGTAGCAGTTCACTGTAGCGTCATGTAGCAGTTCACTGTAGTGGTTCCTGTAGCAGCACTGTATCAGATTTTCAGAAAATTCCAAAACTGGTCCCTGAAGTTACAGAATTTGCAAAACAGGTCCTTAAAGTTCCAGAATTTGCAAAACAGGCCCCTAAACTTTCAGGAAAAGTGCAGTTTAGTCCCTGAACTTCAGGAAAATTACAGTTTTGTCCCTAAACTTCAGAAAAAGTGCAGTTTAGTCCCTGAACTTTCAGAAAATTGCAGTTTGGTCCCTGAACTTCAGAAAAAGTGCAGTTTAGTCCCTGAATCAAAATTCTATTTAATCGGTGAAGAACAGTTGAACTCAGAAGAAATTTAAAGAAATCGAAAACCAGTGCCAACAGCGTTTGTCGGGTTTTATCGATTCAGTTTAAATTTTCAGTTTCTGATTCTCAGTTCGGAATTCCGCTGTAGTTTAAATAGGTTGATTATTTAACAGAGTTCATAAGAACAGTCGTTAAGTTCAGACAAGGCTTTGTTTAGTGAAGACTGAAAAGTTGGTGGAAGACGCAGATTGAGGCTTTATGTGTCAGAAAGTTCAAGATGTGGTATTGGTAAACGGAGAAAATTAGAGAATTACAGAAGATCAGACGTTCATACAAATCCAGCGATGATCAGAGTTTCAGGGGTTCAAGAACAGATCATGGGATGAATAGATCAAGTAATTAAGAGAAAATCCGTTTTCGGTAGATCCAGCAGTGATTAGAAAGTCAGCAGACTTAGGTGTAATCACGGGATCAGAAAGTTCGGTGTTATTCATGACGTTGAGGTGTAGACATTCTTTAGAGTCGATGTCCAAAAAGTGGAAATTCTGCTTCTGAGAATGTGTCTGGGTTTGATGCATTGGGACTCAGTGGAAGGCAGTGAAGACTCTTTGGTCAAGAATTCTGGTGCTTCATTTCACGCTACACACATCAGTGCAGCACTGCAGAATCTGAAAGTTGGAGACTTTGGAAAGGTAAGACTTGTGAACGATGAATGTTCGCTATATATGGTCGAATTACCGTCTGAGGGAGTGACCGTCCCAGTTCAGAAGAGGTACAAAGTCTGGTTCACAGAATCTCATGGGCAGAAGAGGGTGACCTTTTGCAAGTAGGAAGCCTAGAGCTACAGGGAAGATTCAGGTTGAACGAGCGTGAAAGGTTCAGAAAAATCAGTCGAAGGATATTGTGGCAATAAAAGCATAGAGTATTGTTTCAGTTGCAGGGTTTTGCAACAGTGGGAGCATAGGTCGTGTTTCAATCATAGGTCCAGGACGACAGTGGATTTAGAACCAGTTTTCAGCTGTAAAAGTCTCTCCGATTTTGATAACTTGCTAAATATGGAGAGTGTTGTTGTTTGTTCTCAGATTGTTCTAGGATTCGGTAGTTCATTTTTAGTGGGAGCCGATAGGGACAGAGAACGGGTCAAGGGCAGTTTAAGTCATGAAGAACATAGTTGAAACTCTTGGGAGTTTTAACGGGCCTTTCAGGTTAACTGATGAGAAGGTCGGGGTAACTAAGAAGGAGTTTACAGAAATACAGATGCACAGTTGAAGCACAGGTGAAGATTGTTCTGTGGCTTCAAGTGGGAGATTGTTGAGTGTGAAGCCACCCTTGTGGTTTGTCAAAGTTGGTGAATGTGAAGAGTTTGAAAGTGTAGTTGGTGAAGGATTTCTTTAAATGGAGTTGGCAGCCCATTTTTGTTGAAGAAAAATTTCTTTTGTTCACATTGACTTATTACACACTCATATGCATATATAAAGGATGCATTGGCTAGTTAGAAAATGCACCACACAACACCATGTAACACTAAGAGAGTGCAGAGTAGCACCAAGATATAAAACTCCTAGTTACCCGCCGTGGACGTAGGTCAGTTTTGGACCGAACCACGTTAAATTCTTGTGTTCTTAATTTGTGAGCTGAGTGTGTGAGTTTAGTGTTCGTATGCTAAGTGTCTCGATCCTACTCCCTCTCTTGTACAAGCCGTCACAGAGTTCCTGTCGATACTGACAGCATGAACCATACCATCACCGTCAAAAAGATGGTGCCCAGCGACCGGTTCAAAAAGTGGGTTTGCCCTATTTCGAACATACACACCGTTAATACAATCCGGTATGCATCCACTAACAGGTAAATTATGTTTCACTGCTTGCTCCGGCACCGGAGCAAAGTTCCCGGAGATTTGTACGCGTGGATCCGATGTTTTCGGAAACGGTTGTTCAGTTTCTCGAGTAACCAAGGCACCTTCAAACATATCCAATGTGGTGGCAGCAGCTCTCTCTATTAGATTCCATCGTAGTGGCTGCTGTGACTCGGATTCTTCGCTGTTAATGGTGGCTGTGACATCCGCCTAAAATGGATTCGGGTCAACCCAACCCAATTGGGAAATTTAATAAACCCTACTCAAGATTTACTTGACGCTAATAGGATCAAAACCTATACAATACGATATAAATTGACGTTAATAGCAAAATAGCATAGTATAACGTTATAACTATAATCAAATTAAATTATGATACCATATTAAAATCAAATCAAAGTATGATACTCTAATTAAATTAAAAGAGTCAAACTTGAATACTATAATTAAACTTCAAATCAAAGTAGATTGTTATAATCAAATAATAACATATTTTTTTATAAAACTCTATTTTTATAAACTCTACATTAAATTTTATAAAATTCTTATATTAATTAGTGTATTACATAGAGATGCTTGTACTAGTGGGAAATTATGAAGACCACCTAAAGTCAAAAGTTATTCCCATGGTCTCCCACTCACACCTCCCATCATCTTTCCTTTCATTTTTCTCCCAACACATTATTCTCATCACCACTCAAACCCTCTCTATTCTTTCTCTCACTCTCAATCTCGAAATTCTTCCAAGAAATATCAATTTTCCAGCCAAGAACAATCCTTCATACTTAAATCTCCATCCCTCTTGAAGCATTCATCAAGGTATGTTGTTAAAAGTTCCAAATTCATACATGAAACAAATTAAATCCACCAAAATATCTAAAACTCATTTTATGCATAAACCTGATTTTTCTCAGACTCTCATAAATAAAATAAGAAGTTCTGGAAGTTTTCAGAAAATAACTTATTTTTATTGAATTACTATAATTATTGCAATAAAATATGGCAATAATTCACATAAAATACTTTTTGCAGTCAATAAATTCTGGGAAAATTTTGGAACAACCCTTATATTGACTAAAGTGGATTTATAAAGTTTCATGCATTTATATTACTGTTTGATGCTTATTTTGTATTTTATTTTGTTGTAGATAAATAAATTGCAAAATATAGTTATGTATGTTAAAAACTAGATTTTATATTTTTCGCACCTTATTAACATATTAGAGACTCCATGAACAAATTTACAGATTTTTGTAATAAGGTTTGCTTATTTTTCCTGAATTAATGATTATTTAATGGTTTAAATAGATAATAAATAGCTACACATGTCCAAAACTTATAAAACCTTATCAGAATATCTTATATAACATGTTAATCATAAATAAAAAGTCTAATGAATTTCTCTTAATATTTTCCTATTATTTATGATTTTAGTGATTAGTTAATAATGAAAAACATAAGAAATACTTCCCTTAGTCCAAAATATCCAAAATATTTACAGTAGGCTCAATATAATGTTAGCAAACTATGGTTAATTTACCAGAATTTTTGGGAATCATTTATTATTTTTCCCGAATTTTGTTGTGGTTTAATTATTAAAATACTAAATAAATACTAAAGCAGTTAAGAAAAATATGAAAATTTTACAGTAATTACCATTTTATGAAATAATGATTTTCTGAAAATTTCAGAATGTTTTATTACTGTTTAGTATTTAAAACCATTTTCCTAAATATCTAAGCATGTAAAAATGCATTTTTAATGATTATTTCATATAAATAATTGTTTATAATATATAAAATCTGTAAATACTTATAATTTGACTAGTTATTATTTTAATAAGAAATTATTAAAATCTTGTCTAAAGTGAAAATATAAATTAATTAAGCAAAGTAATTAATTCAATTTAAAATTCATTTAACATATAAATACATTAATATTCAAAACAAAATTTGGATAATTGTCAATTCATCTAATATAAGAATATGTGTCTAATTATTCTTATTAATACTATATTCCCATTTATCGATTCCTAAACCAAAACTATTAATTATAATAGGTTCCACGTCGTTTTGACCCGAGCCGTCTATCGTACAACACGCGTATTCCGTTTGGACTAATGTGAGTAATCTACCCCATATTTTATAATTTTCAATACTTTTGGGGTGTATCATGTGGTTTTAATATGTTCCAACTTCATTTTATTATTTTTTCACCATTGAGACATTGTTGGGACATTTATACGTGAATCATTATTTGTATAATTATTGTTTGTTTACGCTACATGTACTTGTAGTGCATTACCATTTTTAGTCTAATCTCCATGACTATGCCCGTATTCTTGAGGTACGTTATGGACAATAATAGCGCTATTGGGTTGACCACCCCGCCTTGGGACGCTAAGGTGATTGATTGCACGTGGTTGAGTGTGTATGATGATTAGATGCTCCATCCTATATATATACATATACATATGTATATATAGGGTGAGGACTTATTGTTGTTGTTATCATTTGTTAATCAATTTTTGATTTATAAACCGTTATCTCAATAATACTTACTTGTCGATTTCCAAAGAAAACAAGTTTCAAATTATAAATATTTCAAACTCACAATTTTCTTTAATAAAACTAGATTACTCACCAACTCTCGTAGTTGACCTGTTTTTACCCATGATGCAGATTTGAAGAATGAAGTTGATGAAAAGTAGGGTGTACCTTAGAAACCCACAAGAGTATTTAAATTTGATGTAATAAATGTTGTTTGTATTGGAATTTGTATTTGTATGTTGTGGATCTTGTTTGCCTACTTAGTACTTAATTGAATCTAATCATATTATAACATAGTTGTCATGAGACTTTGAACAATATATCACGCCTTGATCGATTCCGCCAAGGATCGGGGTGTGACAGATTGGTATCAGAGCCCTTGACTATAGGGAATTAGGTTAATTGCCTTGACCTAGTCTATAGCCTCTAGGGTCCTCTCGTATGCTAGTTTATAAAATGCACACACCACTGCATGCAATTCGCACTTAGAAAATCCTAGGAATACCTTTGTGTGCTAATTGCTCCCTTATGTGCTTACGTATTATTCCCGACACTTATATGTGTGCATACACTTGTGAATTTTCTCCTCTTTCTCTTAAAATCACATGCATACTCAAATGGTTTCAAAATAAAAATTTATATACATATATATTCCTTAGAGCTCATAGGAAATTAAAAGTCATCCACTCTAGTTGGGTAGGATCAAAGTAATGGACGCGTAGTAACTGGAAGGGGGAGGTGCCGGTAGCCCGAAAGTCCTGACTAGGTAAGCATTCGTATACATCCCAATCAACCGAGGGACCAGTTTGCTTACCTGGGGACCAAAGGCGAGAGTTCCCAAACCTATAGGCCAAAGCGCGTCATTCACGTTACTTTTGAGCCATCAAAATACCCGACCTTATCAAACGTATCCGAAAGGATACACTCCAAAATGGCCAACTCATTGGACTATTAAGTTCCCTAATGGGCCTTGAAGTGGGAAAAACATGTGAAAACTTAGTATTGTGGGGGCCCACGCAATTGCTACATGCTTCACATTTAGTACCCATGGAAAGCCCAAAAGGTGCCCAACACTCCTAACCATGGCCCAACAAGTGTTTTACAATCATTTTACCCAACAATGTCTACAAACTTAATTTCCATAATCAATTTACAAATAACTCACAAGTCCATATGCGTGTTTCTCATAGATGGCATTACGACCCCCATACGCTGCTCGTAACAACCGAAGGCTAGCCGCCCTTATCGCTAAGGAGGTAGCGAATGTCATCCCAACAATTGCAACCCATCTTCAAACTCTTCAGCCGCAAGCTCCAGCAACCACTCATCGTTGCTCGTTTAAGCATTTTCGTAGCTGTAATCCGCCTTACTTCAAAGGCATAGATGGTGCCACCGCACTCCTCACATGGATAGAAGAAATGGAGAGTACTTTCATCCACAGCGAGTGCCCTGAGGACCTGATGGTCCGTCACGCTACAGGGTGCCTCCAAGGTCATGCTCTCTCATGGTGGAACCTAGAAAAACGGGCAAAAGGAGAGGGTGTTGCCTTGGGAATGACCTGGTCAAAACTAAAGGAACGCATGATAGAAAAGTTCTGCCCGGACAGCGAATTGCAAACTCTCGAGGAGGAATTCTGGAATCTGAAACAGGTGGGAGGAGACAACGCGACCTACACTAATAGATTCTATGATCTTTCAAGACTCCTACCTCACATGGTTCAACCTATGAAAACTGCAATACGTCGCTACATCAAAGGGTTACCGCGCCAGATCCGTGATTCGGTGACCAGCAGCAGGCCATCTACTTTGGAATCTGCTATTGAAATAGCAGGTCAACTCAATGAGGATAATATGAACGATGGTGTCCTCCCACGCAAGGGTTCAAAGATGACAACTGAAAAGCCGACCCCTGAGACCCCCTTAATTGTCAAGTCCGAGTCCTCACACCGACACGACAAAAAGAAGCGGAAAAGCCATCACCACAACCATGCTGTTATTACCCCTACTGCTCCTATCACCCAAGTCACCCAACCAAACAAAAAGCCGTATACCGGACCTCACCCCCTCTGTAACCATTGTAACTATCACCATATGTCCACCAGCCCGTGTCGCCTTTGTACGACTTGTGGTCGCTATGGCCACTTGGCGGACACATGCCGTGCACCAAAAACTCAGCGATCATTCGTTCTACCCTCAAATCAGCAAACACAAACCCGGTATCCAACTGGAACATGCTTCAACTGTGGTGACCCCACCCATTTCAGAAACGCGTGTCCTAGGCTTGTCAATATCATTAACACTCAAGCCCAGGCAAATCCAACAGTGCAGGTTCCAGCTCCCAAAGGCCGAGCATTTGTCATTACCGCAACCCAAGCACAGACCGATAACAAGGTCGTAAATGGTACGTTTCTCATAAATGACTACTACGCGTCAGTACTTTTTGATTCAGGTGCCGATAAAAGTTTTGTGTCTTTGGAATTTGAACCCATACTTCACACACCTCGCACGATACTTGATGAACACTTTACCGTAGAAGTCGCCAATGGAAAAAACATTTCACTAAATGCAGTCATCCAAGATTGCACTTTCGATTTTTGCGGTCATAAATTTTCTGTTAATTTAGTTCCTATGGAACTTGGTAGCTTCGACATCATCGTGGGAATGGATTGGCTATCCCAAAACCATGCTGAAATAGTGTGTTACGAGAAGTTTATTCGTATTCCTCTTGCCGACGGTCAAAGTCTTCGTATTTATGGCGAGACTCGTTCAAAAAAGCTTAGTCTTATGTCATGTACTCAAGCTCGATCGTATCTACGTAAAGAATACATGGCTTTCTTAGCCCATGTGGTGGAAACAAAGGTCAAAGAAAAGAAGATCGAAGATATTCCGATTGTACGAGACTTTCCCGACATCTTTCCTGATGACGTATCTGGACTCCCTCCAGTACGTGAGCTAGAGTTCCGCATCGATCTCGTTCCTGAGGCTGCTCCCATAGCCAAGTCTCCATATCGGTTGGCTCCAACCGAGATGCAAGAATTGGCAAGTCAGCTCCAAGAATTAACCGATAAGGGATTTATCCGCCCTAGTACTTCACCCTGGGGAGCCCCGGTTCTCTTCATCAAAAAGAAAGATGGTTCGTTCCGTATGTGTATCGATTATCGGGAGTTAAATAAATTGACCATCAAGAACCGATATCCGTTACCTCGGATCGACGACCTTTTTGATCAGCTTCAAGGAGCTTCATGTTTCTCAAAAATCGACCTCCGCTCGGGTTATCACCAACTTCGAGTACGGGAAGAAGACATCCCCAAAACCGCTTTCCGAACCCGCTATGGCCATTTCGAGTTCACCGTTATGCCTTTTGGTCTAACGAATGCCCCTGCCGCATTCATGGACTTGATGAATCGAGTATTTAAACCTTATCTCGACCGTTTTGTTATCGTCTTTATTGATGACATCCTCATTTACTCCAAGACAAAGGCAGACCATGAAAGACACCTTCGTCTAACTCTCCAAACATTGCAAGGAAATCAGCTCTATGCCAAATTTTCGAAATGCGAGTTTTGGTTAAATGAGGTACAATTCCTCGGTCATATTGTAAGTGACAAGGGTATTTTAGTCGATCCCGCAAAAGTTGAAGCAGTTAAGAATTGGAAAGCCCCACGTAACCCCAAGGAAATTCGGTCATTCCTCGGTTTAGCTGGCTATTACCGGCGTTTCATTTCAAATTTCTCAAAGATCGCTTTACCGCTTACTTTTCTCACTTGTAAGGGTACGCCATTTGATTGGGGACCCAAGCAAGAAGACGCTTTCCAAACCCTTAAACAAAGATTGTGTGACGCTCCGATTCTTACACTTCCTGAAGGATCCGAAGATTTCGTGGTATACTGCGATGCCTCCAATCTCGGTCTAGGTTGTGTTTTGATGCAAAGGGGAAAGGTTATAGCTTACGCGTCGCGACAACTCAAAATCCACGAAAGGAATTATACGACTCATGATTTGGAGCTCGGTGCCGTGGTTTTCGCTCTTAAAATTTGGAGGCATTACCTTTACGGCACTAAATGCGTAATTTTCACCGATCATAAGAGCTTGCAACATATTCTTAATCAAAAGGAACTCAATATGAGGCAAACACGATGGGTCGAACTCCTAAATGATTACGAGTGCGAAATACGCTATCATCCGGGCAAGGCGAACGTCGTAGCCGACGCGTTAAGCCGAAAAGAACATGCCAAAGCATTTCATCTAATATGTTCTCCTATCTTGTCCAATCTCAGTGACCGAATTCGAGGAGCCCAACACTCGGCAATTACCGAAAATGACATGCCCACGGGAATTGATGGGGAGTTGGAAAGTAAATCTGATGGTATTTTCTATTATCGAGATCGCATCTGGATCCCAGATCGCGACAATCTTCGTACATTCCTGATGGAAGAAATCCATAAAACTCGATATTCCATTCATCCTGGCGCTGACAAGATGTATCATGGCTTGAGAACCAATTATTGGTGGTCGGGAATGAAAAAGGATATTGCTTTATTCGTGGCCAAATGTCTTACATGTTCCAGAGTCAAAGCAGAACATCAACGACCCTCTGGACTATTGGTCCAACCGGAAATCCCCGAGTGGAAATGGGAAGCGATCACCATGGATTTCGTAACCAAACTTCCCCGTACCAGAAAGGGACATGACAGCATTTGGGTAATCGTTGACCGTTTGACTAAATCTGCTCACTTCCTTCCCTTCCGTGAAGATTTCAAGGTCGAACAACTTGCTCAGATTTACGTCGATGAGATAGTTACTCGGCATGGCATCCCTCTCAGCATCATTTCAGATCGTGATGGGAGATTTCTCTCTCGGTTCTGGCAATCACTTCAAGAAGCCATGGGAACCCGCCTCGATCTCAGTACCGCCTATCATCCTCAGACCGATGGTCAATCTGAGAGGACAATTCAAACACTCGAAGATATGTTGAGGGCGTGTGTCTTAGATTTCGGAGGAAACTGGGACTCTCATTTACCGTTGGTGGAATTCTCCTATAATAACAGTTATCATTCTAGCATCGGGATGCCACCATTTGAGGCATTGTATGGCCGTAAATGCCGATCTCCTATTTGCTGGCATGAAATTGGCGAGTCCCACGTGATTCGCGCAACAGTGGATTCTCCAATCGTTGGTCCTGAGCTTATCCAGGAAACAACCGACAAAATCACTCAGATTCGCAATAACCTTCTCGCAGCTCGTAGCCGACAAAAGAGTTACGCCGACAAGCGACGCAAACCGCTTGAATTTACCGTGGGTGACATGGTCATGTTAAAAGTGTCCCCATGGAAAGGTGTGGTTCGATTTGGACGCAAGGGTAAATTGGCACCACGCTATGTTGGCCCGTTCAAAATCCTGAAAAGGATCGGACCAGTAGCCTACGAGTTGGATCTACCAATAGAGCTTAATAAAGTACACCCAGTATTTCATATAGCCAACCTCAAGAAGTGTTTAGCAGACGAGAACCTTCATGTTCCTCTCGAGGATATCCAAATCGACGAGACAATGCAATTTATCGAGAAACCCTTGGAAATTGCCGACCGAAAGGAAAAGCAACTCAAAAGAAGTCGCATTCCCCTGGTCAAGGTCAGGTGGCAGTCAGCACGTGGACCTGAGTATACATGGGAGCGTGAGGATCAAATGCGTACCAAATACCCACAACTTTTCTCTTAAGGTACTCTCTTCTTAAATTTCGGGACGAAATTTCCTAAAGTAGGGGAGACTGTGACATCCGCCTAAAATGGATTCGGGTCAACCCAACCCAATTGGGAAATTTAATAAACCCTACTCAAGATTTACTTGACGCTAATAGGATCAAAACCTATACAATACGATATAAATTGACGTTAATAGCAAAATAGCATAGTATAACGTTATAACTATAATCAAATTAAATTATGATACCATATTAAAATCAAATCAAAGTATGATACTCTAATTAAATTAAAAGAGTCAAACTTGAATACTATAATTAAACTTCAAATCAAAGTAGATTGTTATAATCAAATAATAACATATTTTTTTATAAAACTCTATTTTTATAAACTCTACATTAAATTTTATAAAATTCTTATATTAATTAGTGTATTACATAGAGATGCTTGTACTAGTGGGAAATTATGAAGACCACCTAAAGTCAAAAGTTATTCCCATGGTCTCCCACTCACACCTCCCATCATCTTTCCTTTCATTTTTCTCCCAACACATTATTCTCATCACCACTCAAACCCTCTCTATTCTTTCTCTCACTCTCAATCTCGAAATTCTTCCAAGAAATATCAATTTTCCAGCCAAGAACAATCCTTCATACTTAAATCTCCATCCCTCTTGAAGCATTCATCAAGGTATGTTGTTAAAAGTTCCAAATTCATACATGAAACAAATTAAATCCACCAAAATATCTAAAACTCATTTTATGCATAAACCTGATTTTTCTCAGACTCTCATAAATAAAATAAGAAGTTCTGGAAATTTTCAGAAAATAACTTATTTTTATTGAATTACTATAATTATTGCAATAAAATATGGCAATAATTCACATAAAATACTTTTTGCAGTCAATAAATTCTGGGAAAATTTTGGAACAACCCTTATATTGACTAAAGTGGATTTATAAAGTTTCATGCATTTATATTACTGTTTGATGCTTATTTTGTATTTTATTTTGTTGTAGATAAATAAATTGCAAAATATAGTTATGTATGTTAAAAACTAGATTTTATATTTTTCGCACCTTATTAACATATTAGAGACTCCATGAACAAATTTACAGATTTTTGTAATAAGGTTTGCTTATTTTTCCTGAATTAATGATTATTTAATGGTTTAAATAGATAATAAATAGCTACACATGTCCAAAACTTATAAAACCTTATCAGAATATCTTATATAACATGTTAATCATAAATAAAAAGTCTAATGAATTTCTATTAATATTTTCCTATTATTTATGATTTTAGTGATTAGTTAATAATGAAAAACATAAGAAATACTTCCCTTAGTCCAAAATATCCAAAATATTTACAGTAGGCTCAATATAATGTTAGCAAACTATGGTTAATTTACCAGAATTTTTGGGAATCATTTATTATTTTTCCCGAATTTTGTTGTGGTTTAATTATTAAAATACTAAATAAATACTAAAGCAGTTAAGAAAAATATGCAAATTTTACAGTAATTACCATTTTATGAAATAATGATTTTCTGAAAATTTCAGAATGTTTTATTACTGTTTAGTATTTAAAACCATTTTCCTAAATATCTAAGCATGTAAAAATGCATTTTTAATGATTATTTCATATAAATAATTGTTTATAATATATAAAATCTGTAAATACTTATAATTTGACTAGTTATTATTTTAATAAGAAATTATTAAAATCTTGTCTAAAGTGAAAATATAAATTAATTAAGCAAAGTAATTAATTCAATTTAAAATTCATTTAACATATAAATACATTAATATTCAAAACAAAATTTGGATAATTGTCAATTCATCTAATATAAGAATATGTGTCTAATTATTCTTATTAATACTATATTCCCATTTATCGATTCCTAAACCAAAACTATTAATTATAATAGGTTCCACGTCGTTTTGACCCGAGCCGTCTATCGTACAACACGCGTATTCCGTTTGGACTAATGTGAGTAATCTACCCCATATTTTATAATTTTCAATACTTTTGGGGTGTATCATGTGGTTTTAATATGTTCCAACTTCATTTTATTATTTTTTCACCATTGAGACATTGTTGGGACATTTATACGTGAATCATTATTTGTATAATTATTGTTTGTTTACGCTACATGTACTTGTAGTGCATTACCATTTTTAGTCTAATCTCCATGACTATGCCCGTATTCTTGAGGTACGTTATGGACAATAATAGCGCTATTGGGTTGACCACCCCGCCTTGGGACGCTAAGGTGATTGATTGCACGTGGTTGAGTGTGTATGATGATTAGATGCTCCATCCTATATATATACATATACATATGTATATATAGGGTGAGGACTTATTGTTGTTGTTATCATTTGTTAATCAATTTTTGATTTATAAACCGTTATCTCAATAATACTTACTTGTCGATTTCCAAAGAAAACAAGTTTCAAATTATAAATATTTCAAACTCACAATTTTCTTTAATAAAACTAGATTACTCACCAACTCTCGTAGTTGACCTGTTTTTACCCATGATGCAGATTTGAAGAATGAAGTTGATGAAAAGTAGGGTGTACCTTAGAAACCCACAAGAGTATTTAAATTTGATGTAATAAATGTTGTTTGTATTGGAATTTGTATTTGTATGTTGTGGATCTTGTTTGCCTACTTAGTACTTAATTGAATCTAATCATATTATAACATAGTTGTCATGAGACTTTGAACAATATATCACGCCTTGATCGATTCCGCCAAGGATCGGGGTGTGACAGTGGCTGCTGTGACTCTAAATGAAATGTCGAATTTGCCCTCACGTGAGACGCACACATCAAGTTTAACGGAGACTCTTTGGACGTAACCGCAAGAGGGACGAAATATGTAACCAAAAGCTAAGTACAGGGACCACGGGAGTGAGAAATGAAAAGGATGACTATAACCGCAATTTTGGGGCAACCACAGGGACCAAAATTGTAATTTACTCTAGACTCTACGAAATGCAAGCTTGTCAAATGAAAAGTTAATTGTTTCATCCATAACAAACAAGTAGAAAAACAAACAGATGGCTTTCATGGGTTGAAACATAATTAAAAACAACAATCAGTTATAATCATCCAACCCTAATTAAAATACTCAAGACTTTATGAAATCCATTTTACCAAAACGTCATTGTCATCCGTGGGCATATACAAAACAAAATTGATACAAGATTATTTTGATAGTTTATACTTTAAGGAGATCACAATTCATATCAAGTTGTTTCTCCAATATTAATCGATATGCACCCACCCATATGAGATTGGATCAAATACTCGCTAAACCTAGATCAATTTGTTCAATTTGAAATTAGAACATCAAGATTTTAGTAATAAAACATAAAACATTTTCCACCAAACAGTCAATAACAAATTTGACCAACAAAAGTGTCAAATTGAATTTTCCCGTTTGAAAACATGTAATTGAGAGCTCAAAACCCCGATATAAACCCAAATTTTAAAGAAACCGAACAGACCTGCTGTCCTCGAGTGTGATGACTTTGAGAAACATTCTTCTTATTGAAGGCATCATAGTTGGATCAACCCAAATGGACGTAAGGATGTATAAATCGAATTAAAGTGAAATTAATAAAAGCAATAGCAAACTATAAGAAGAATCTTGGGACAAATTTGGTTGTCAAGAACCTAGTCGGCAATGTTTACGTTTATGGCTGTCTGGTGTACGATTGATCAATCAACCAAGTTCCTTACTTTCTTTAATGTATAATTAGTGGCCTTGGCGGTGATTAGATGCCAAAGAAAACGACGATCGAGAGAGTGAGGGAGACTCGTTCTATCATCAGCAGTCAAATTAATAGAATGAAATCGCAATGAGAGACAAGGGGAATGCAGAACGTGTTGGTGGTAAAAATCTTTCTAACACCAAGAGGAGTGGTAACCCCTCATCCCAAGGGGTTGGAGTGCCACGTAGGCGCCACCCCATCTTTCCCTCACTAACCCCTCACCCCTTAAACTTTAGGAAATAATTTTAGGAAATGGTATCCCCTCACTACCCCTCACCACCACTCACTTATATATATATATATATATATATATATATATATATATATATATATATATATATATATATATATATATATATATATATATATATATATATATATATATATATATATGTGTGTGTGTGTGTGTATGTGTGTGTGTGTGAGTAAAGAAAGAGAAAATACATTAACTTTCCCTGCGGTGTTCCAAGCCCGTGTTCTTCATCCCCTCACCTTCTCCACACCAACTGGGATAGTGTTCCCTTGCGGTGTAGGGTTGACATGCTGGACACCGCATGTATGCTGCCCTCCACTCCTGTTAGTCTAATGTGGGTTCTTGTTAACTTGATTTGGGATATGAAAGTTTCAGATCAGAAAACTAAAGCATACCTGATTGTCAGAGGCTGGAGCGAGGGAGGCGGCGGCGTGAATCGAATGGGCCGGCAGCGAGGATCGATGGCTGGAGTTGAAAGATCCGGCGGTTGGGAAGGAGATCGCAGAAAACGGGGAGGAGAGATTGTCACACCCCGATCCTTGGCGGAATCGATCAAGGCGTGATATATTGTTCAAAGTCTCATGACAACTATGTTATAATATGATTAAATTCAATTAAGTACTAAGTAGGCAAACAAGATCCACAACATACAAATACAAATTCCAATACAAACAACATTTATTACATCAAATTTAAATACTCTTGTGGGTTTCTAAGATACACCCTACTTTTCATCAACTTCATTCTTCAAATCTGCATCATGGGTAAAAACAGGTCAACTACGAGAGTTGGTGAGTAATCTAGTTTTATTAAAGAAAATTGTGATTTTGAAATATTTATAATTTGAAACTTGTTTTCTTTGGAAATCGACAAGTAAGTATTATTGAGATAATGGTTTATAAATCAAAAATTGATTAACAAATGATAACAACAACAATAAGTCCTCACCCTATATATACATATATGTATATATGTATATATATAGGATGGAGCATCTAATCATCATACACACTCAACCACGTGCAATCAATCACCTTAGCGTCCCAAGGCGGGGTGGTCAACCCAATAGCGCTATTATTGTCCATAACGTACCTCAAGAATACGGGCATAGTCATGGAGATTAGACTAAAAATGATAATGCACTACAAGTACATGTAGCGTAAACAAACAATAATTATACAAATAATGATTCAAGTATAAATGTCCCAACAATGTCTAAATGGTGAAATAATAATAAAATGAAGTTGGAACATATTAAAACCACATGATACACCCCAAAAGTATTGAAAATTATAAAATATGGGGTAGATTACTCACATTAGTCCAAACGGAATACGCGTGTTGTACGATAGACGGCTCGGGTCAAAACGACGTGGAACCTATTATAATTAATAGTTTTGGTTTAGGAATCGATAAATGGTAATATAGTATTAATAAGAATAATTAGACACATATTCTTATATTAGATGAATTGACAATTATCCAAATTTTGTTTTGAATATTAATGTATTTATATGTTAAATGAATTTTAAATTGAATTAATTACTTTGCTTAATAAATTTATATTTTCACTTTAGACAAGATTTTAATAATTTCTTATTAAAATAATAACTAGTCAAATTATAAGTATTTACAGATTTTATATATTATAAACAATTATTTATATGAAATAATCATTAAAAATGCATTTTTACATGCTTAGATATTTAGGAAAATGTTTTTAAATACTAAACAGTAATAAAACATTCTGAAATTTTCAGAAAATCATTATTTCATAAAATGGTAATTACTGTAAAATTTGCATATTTTTCTTAACTGCTTTAGTATTTATTTAGTATTTTAATAATTAAACCACAACAAAATTCGGGAAAAATAATAAATGATTCCCAAAAATTCTGGTAAATTAACCATAGTTTTCTAACATTATATTGAGCCTACTGTAAATATTTTGGATATTTTGGACTAAGGGAAGTATTTCTTATGTTTTTCATTATTAACTAATCACTAAAATCATAAATGATAGAAAAATATTAAGAGAAATTCATTAGACTTTTTATTTATGATTAACATGTTATATAAGATATTCTGATAAGGTTTTATAAGTTTTGGACATGTGTAGCTATTTATTATCTATTTAAACCATTAAATAATCATTAAATCAGGAAAAATAAGCAAACATTATTAAAAAAATCTGTAAATTTTTCCATGGAGTCTCTAATATGTTAATAAGGTGCGAAAAATATAAAATCTTGTTTTTAACATACATAACTATATTTTGCAATTTATTTATCTACAACAAAATAAAATACAAAATAAGCATCAAACAGCAATATAAATGCATGAAACTTTATAAATCCACTTTACTCAATATAAGGGTTGTTCCAAATTTTTCCCAGAATTTATTGACTGCAAAAAGTATTTTATGTGAATTATTGCCATATTTTATTGCAATAATTATAGTAATTCAATAAAAATAAGTTATTTTCTGAAAATTTCCAGAACTTCTTATTTTATTTATGAGAGTCTGAGAAAAATCAGGTTTATGCATAAAATGAGTTTTAGATATTTTGGTGGATTTAATTTGTTTCATGTATGAATTTGGAACTTTTAACAACATACCTTGATGAATGCTTCAAGAGGGATGGAGATTTGAGTATGAGGGATTGTTCTTGGCTGGAAAATTGATATTTCTTGGAAGAATTTCGAGATTGAGAGTGAGAGAAAGAATAGAGAGGGTTTGAGTGGTGATGAGAATAATGTGTTGGGAGAAAAATAAAAGGAAAGATGATAGGAGGTGTGAGTGGGAGACCATGGGAATAACTTTTGACTTTAGGTGGTCTTCATAATTTCCCACTAGTACAAGCATCTCTATGTAATACACTAATTAATATAAGAATTTTATAAAATTTAATGTAGAGTTTATAAAAATAGAGTTTTATAAAAAAAATATGTTATTATTTGATTATAACAATCTACTTTGATTTGAAGTTTAATTATAGTATTCAAGTTTGACTCTTTTAATTTAATTAGAGTATCATACTTTGATTTGATTTTAATATGGTATCATAATTTAATTTGATTATAGTTATAACGTTATACTATGCTATTTTGCTATTAACGTCAATTTATATCGTATTGTATAGGTTTTGATCCTATTAGCGTCAAGTAAATATTGAGTAGGGTTTATTAAATTTCCCAATTGGGTTGGGTTGACCCGAATCCATTTTAGGCGGATGTCACAGAGATCGCTGAAAAAACGGAAGGAAGAGTCAAGTTCTATGTTTGCGTAAAGAGGCAAAAAGAGTTTTTTTAGGTCTTCTGGAAAAAGACCCGAAAAAGTCTTTCTAATCCATTTTGTCTTCAGAAAAACAAACGCTCTTTTTCAAAAACGTCTACCCGCCGGAAGATGTTCCGAAGGAAAAGGTCTTTTTCAAGAAAAACAAACACCTCCTAACAGACTCACTTTTGACTTTTTACCCGTATTAGGGTCTTACCCCATTTGATTCGGACCTACCTTGGGTTACTTGGGCTTATTCTTTCGTTGGGTCCCTTTGGGATTTGGTGTGTGTTGAACACGAATATTCCATGTTGACATGAAAACCTCTTAAAGGCCATGAAACACCATTTTACAAGATGAAAAAGTAAGAGACCTTCATGCAATGAATAAAGGAGGAGGCCAAGATACAAGCATTAGACTTCCCCTTTTGTCCTCTTCTTGGTCGAAGGTAACATACAAAAAGATAAATATCTCTCTTGATTTTATACTTTATAAACTTATGTTTTATATGATTTAAAGTATAAAAACAATCTTTTTTTAACAATATAACTTTTATAACATATTTCAAACCTTTGAAACATTTCATTTAATAAAAAATACATACATATATGTATTTTCGATTTATGTGTATTCTATATACATAAATCTTATTTATTTTAATCACTTAAAATAAATGTGTGCGTGATAAAACTTATTTAATCATATAACCCATTTTAAATTATATAGATAATCCCATTACTAAATGAACTCTCTTAAACCAATTCATATCATATGAATCAATTCTAGATTTCACATCATTTTCACATAAAATGATAATGCAAGGAATATATCATCTCATCATGAATTCAATTCATTGTGACCAATGATCACTTAGGTGGTTAACTTGTTGTTGGTGTGACCCTTTAGGATCATATGTTAATTGCAATGTCATTCATTTGATCATACTTGGGCATCTGGATCCATCAAGAGAACTAGAAGAACCAAAGGAAAATCGATATGAAGATAGCTTATTTTTATGAGATGATGACGAGTAGCATATGATCTCTACCCTTTTACCCTTTACCCTTTTCTTCTTAATTTTATGTCGCAATGATTTTTTCTTTATGCGGCTAAGGTTCCATTCTGGTATTAAAAATTTGAAACAAAATTTATGCTAAAAATTATCATAAACTACTTTATCATCGCAACTTTTATTTCAAACACTAGGATTTAAAGAGCTTGAATGCTAAAAGTAAACTATACTTCCCATGTATGATTGCTTTGTTTTCTTTCCTTTACCAAGTATTGATCCTAAATGATTCTTAGTTGCTTTTCTTTTTGTTTCACACTCTCGCTTTGTTAGCAAAAATCAAGGAACAATTGAAGAAAAGTCTACTTTAATTTATAATAGCATCATGTTTACATTGCTATTGTGTGCCAAAAGTTGTATGTATTGCTATTCTTTGTAAAAAACAAAGTTAATTGTTATAAAAAGGTTTATTTGCTATTTGTTACAACTAAATGCAACTAATAGCATCATACTTCTGTTTATTATATCACCCTACTTTAATTTATAATGACATCATTCGTACCGTAAGAAGTTGCAAGTACATTTCTATTGTCGGTAAAAATCAAAGTTAAATGCTATGAAGAAATAACAATGCACTTTTATTGTTTATTATAGAATCATGCTTTCATTTCTACAAATAGAAAAACAAAGTAAACTGCATATTTTACAGCTAAATGCAACTAACAACTTTATAAAAAGAAAACTATAAAAAAACCCGACAAATAGTGTGAAGCTTAAACATCAAAAGAACAATGTATATCACAAAATTTATTGCTTAAACTCCTGCTGCAACGCGCATCTTTAAACACTCGTTTACCAACAGTAGACAAAGACACAAAATACATTCTACATGGCCTGACAATACACATATATCGTGCTTGTACATATGCCTATATAGAGATGCATATACACATACATCCATTTAGAACCATAAAATTCTATATAAACTCAACAGAGAATGCTACCAACCACAACGCGGATTGTAGAGAAAATTGCTCTAAAAAACAAGGACATGGTGACCATGATGAAAATTGAACAATATATGTATAAACACCCAAATGACACACATAATTCAGCAACATTCCAGTTAAGAATATAAAGTTCACACCCTTATTCAAACCAACAATACATGATGTTCGTCTCCAAGCATCCCTTTGTACATGTTACTATCCCAACAATGCCATTATAAAGGCCCCATAATTTCCTGATGTTTCGTCTTTAACTGCATCTTCAAGGATTGTTTTATACATCTCTAAATATGCTTCTTTCACTTTAGTTAGATTTATTTAAGCTCGACTTACAATTGCTCTTGTTATCGCATCTTCATCTGTACCCCTACCAGTAGTTGCATCTCTAATGACCTGCACAAGAGGTGTAACACTTTCTAGTCATGGTGCTCATATAGAAGAAGCTATAAAGCAAGTTTGGAAATAGTTTTCTTGTCTCAGTGACAATGGAATTACCTCAGGGAAATGATTCTCAGGGGAAATAATGCATTTAATGACAATTGTTACCAACGATCCCAATAGATCATTGCCATAATCCTTAAAATCCTGTCAACATAATCAACTTCAATCTTTACTTTTACTATGAAACAATTGACTACTTATCTTCCTTATCATCCAAAATCGATTGATTAGTTGTTGTGTTGTCGAGAAAAAAAAAATACGGATCACTATACAGAGATTAAATTCAAAACTTAAAACAGAAACACATCTATATCAAAATCAATCTCAAACTATATTGAGTTTTGAACTTCCCAACTCAAAAGGTTATTCTTATTATGATGGTCAAGAGATTAAGACAATAAACCTCGTAGATAAGATTTCCATATTTTTGATTAATAATCAGAGTGATTGTATTGAATATTGTGAATAAATAGGATTACACAGGACATATATATATATATATATATATATATATATATATATATATATATATATATATATATATATATATATATATATATATATATATATATATATATATATATATATAGACTCCTAAGATACACATAGACCCCTCTAACTATGTATTAATTATAACAATGACTAGTCTAATATTCCCCCTCAAGCTAAGGGCGGTCTCCGACTCTTAGCTTGGACTTCAAAAACACAAATCTATCAACGGCAAGCGGTTTCGTAAAGACGTCGGCTGTCTGATCTTGTGTGGAGATGAATTAGACAGATAATTTTCCTTGGGCTACCATCTATCGGATAAAGTGAAAGTCGACTTCTACATGTTTTGATCTGGCATGAAACACGGGGTTTGCGGAGAGATAGGTGGCACCCAAGTTGTCACACCACAAGTTGGGAGTTGTGGTCTTGACACGTAGTTCACGAAGGAGAGTCTCAAGCCATGTCAATTCGGCTACAGTGTCAGCCAGAGCTTTGTATTCAGACTCTGTAGATGACCGAGAGACAGTCTTTTGTTTCTTTGCAGACCATGAAACTAGATTGGATCCAAGATAGATAGCAAATCCTCCCATGGATCGACGGTCATCGGGACATCCAGCCTAGTGAGCATCAGAGAAGGAACTCAAGGAATTGAAGGCAGCATCGGTATAAGCATGGAGGGTAGCATCGGATTTGTGAGAGATACGGAGACCATGGTCAGCGGTACCGAGAAGATATCGCAAGATTCGTTTAACGGCACACCAGTGGTTCTCCGTTGGAGAATGCATAAACTGGCATACTTTATTGACGGCATAGGTGATGTCGGGTCTTGATAGAGTCACATATTGGAGAGCACCCACTATTTGTCGATAAAGAGTCGGGTCATGGAACGGTGGACTGTCGCCCAAGGCTAGATTAGCCGTGGTTTTTGATGGGAGACGGGACCGGCTTTGACTGAGACATTTTGGTGCCTGTCAAAAGATCCGTAATGTACTTCCTTTGTGATAGAAGTATATCGCGGCCATGTCTTTGAACCTCAACCCCGAGAGAGTAAGATAGGGGACCCAAGTCTTGAACCGCCAAAGACTTGGCCAGGCTATGAACAACTCGATCGATAGCGTCAGGATTGTTCCCGGTTAGAATGATGTCATCTGCATAAACCAGCATGTACAACAAAACACCATTAGCAGAGTAAATAAACAAAGATGGGTCGGTCCATGATCCGCGAAAGCCCAAATGAAGTAGGGCAGTGGAAAGCCGGTGAAACCATGCCCGGGGTGCCTGCTTGAGCCCGTAAAAAGACTTGTGGAGTAAGCAAACGTGGTCTAGTTTTTGCGGATCAGTGAAGCCTGGTGGTTGTTTTAGGTAAACTGTTTCTTTCAAGTCACCATGGAGAAACGCGTTCTGAATGTCCAACTGTCGAAGAGACCAATTCCGTGTGACAGGTAGGGATAACACGACACGGATGGTGGTAGATTTAACCACCGGGCTAAAGGTCTCTGAGTAATCAATGCCTGGTTGCTGATTCAAGCCTTTTGTAACCAGGCGAGCTTTGGATCTTGTGATAGCTCCTGTCTGATCGCGTTTCACTTTATACACCCATTTACAGTCAACAATGTTCGACCCAGGTTTTGGAGGAACCAGGGTCCATGTACCGTTTTTCAGAAGAGCCGAATACTCCTCAGCCATGGCCTGACGCCAGAGGGGTTCCTTGGTGGCAACGGAAAAGGAGGAGGGTTCGGATGTGGAGGAAGACTTGGAAGTATGGAATGATTCAGGAGTGAATGGTTTGGTGGTTTTGGGATGTTGGCGAAGGTGGGCAGGGCGGGAACGAGATGTGGTGGGAGGATGGGTGTCGGAAACCGGCGGTTGTGGGGCCGGTTGTGGTGTGGTGGATTGTTGGAATGACTCAAAAGCAGAGGGAGCTGGTTGGTCTGTGGGAGGCCGACGGTGATAGGTGTGAAGAGGGGGTTCGGATGGGGAGGGAGATATAGGAGGTTCGGATTGGGGGGTAGGTATAGGGTCGGCTGGAAATGGGACATGGGTAGGATAGGACGAGACATATGGATTGGTAGAATTTGGTTGAGGACACGACTTAGCAGGGGGTTGAAAAGGGAAAACATGTTCGTTGAAGCGAACATGTCGAGCTAGGTAGATACGATCGGAGGAAATATCAAGACACCTGTAGCCGTGGTGAGATGTGCTATAACCGAGGAAGACACATGGTGTGGATCGAAACTCCATTTTATGGGAGTTGTAGGGACGGAGATGAGGGTAGCATTGACAACCAAAAACACGAAGGAAGGAAAGATCGGGTTTGCGTTTGAAGATGAGTTCAAACGGAGAAGTGCCAATGGTGGTTCGAGAAGGCATTCGATTTATGAGATATACAGCGGTTTCAAACGCGAAGTGCCAGAAGCGTTTCGGGACATAAGATTGGGCTAATAGAGTGAGGCCAGTTTCGACAACGTGATGGTGGCGTCTTTCAACGATGCCGTTTTGTTCGCTCGTGTGGGGACAAGAAAGGCGGTGAACAATCCCGAGACTTGAGAAGAAGGTGGAGAGATTGCGAAATTCTCCCCCCAGTCGGTTTGAACTTGTTTGAGTTTTGTGTTAAACTGTCGTTCAACGGTGAGCAGAATTTTTTTGAAAGTGTCAAAGACATCAGATTTGCGTTTAAGTGGAAAAAGCCAAGAAAAACGAGTATGATGGTCAACACACAGTAAGAAGTAATTGTCACCATCAGATGAAGTAATAGGAGCAGGACCCCACACATCACAAAATAACAATTCCAAAACACACGAGCTTTTATTATTAGACGAAAATAAATGGAGTTTTGATGATTTTCCAACTAAACATGAATGACAATGAGAGTCTAAACGAGAATTGAAAACAGGTAAATTAAATTTGGACAAAGTAAACTGAAGAAGTTGCTTGTGAGGATGGCCTAGTCTTTGATGCCAAATATTTGGTGACGCTCGAACTGAAGAAAAGGAGACTTTAGGCATCGACCGAAGGATGGGAAGGCGAAGAGTGTAGAGACCACCGTCACTTGGCCCCGTGAGGAGGGTAGTTTGAGTTGCCTCGTCCTTCACAACAAAGAAGGAAGAGTGAAATTCAAAAAAGACATTATTATCAATACAGAATTGTTGGACAGAGAGAAGGTGTTTTTTGATATCAGGAACATGAAGAATGTTTTGATAGAAAAGGTTTTGTGAGGAGAGTAAATACGTTTAGAACCAATGTGAAGAATGGGTAATCCCTTACCTTTGCCGACATGAAGGTAGTCCTCGCCGTAGTATGGCTCAGTCGTATCGAATCCGTTTAGATCTGGTGCAACATGACTATTGGACCCTGTGTCTGGGTACCACGATGTAGATGTAGAGGTTTGTGATGGTGCTTGGGACTGATGATCGGCATAGTTGGCACTCGGCTGAATTTAGGGTTGGGTAGGTGACCCAGGCTCTGATACCATAATAATCAGAGTGATTGTATTGAATATTGTGAATAAATAGGATTACATAGGACAGATATATATAGACTCCTAAGATACACATAGACCCCTCTAACTATGTATTAATTATAACAATGACTAGTCTAATATTGATGGTAGGATTGGAAAGTTGCTTTGAGTTGGAACAAGTTCCTCGTGCTGAGAATCCACACAATAATAACTTGATCTATTTGTTTTAACGCAACAACTTCTTGTAACTTAGATGCTTCATGATTAGCCACATCCAAATCTACCACTGCCCCATCGAACCGGAAGGAACTTACAAAGCTCACTAGAATCTGCGATGATGGAAAATTAATTTTATTAAAAATGACAATGTTTCTAATTCCAAATGGAAACAACTACCTTTCTGACAGATGGCGGGGCATTATATATTATGTCTTCTTCGAGTGAACATTCAAAGAGAGAACAATAACACTTTCTTACAGCCAACAGATGATGAGGAGACGAAGCACAAGTGATTTCGACTATTACTTTTAGTTCATTAATGCCTAATTTCTTGGACTTCAACACTTTGTTCGCTAGCCTCGCATCTCTTTCTGCTGGATTGTATGTCCACAAGATCACTGCTGTCTGTAATGCATATATACATACACCTTCAAATTATCATGTATTTCTACTACTGTTACAAGACAAGGTCCACATTTGACATTTTCATTTCTTCAAATGCAGAAAATAACATACCCCAAAATTTCCTGAAAGCTCAGAATGGAGAGAATCAATGAGGGATTCGTTGTATAATTCATGATACGTGTCTCGAATGATCTTTCTTTGGATTGCATTCCTATGAGCTAACATTTGAATCACAGCCGTCTCATCAGTTCCCCATCCTGACAAAATTTCGTTAAAAACTAAAACTTTTACGTAAAAGTGGATATTGTGGAAACTCCACGTGACAAATGAAATATGGGATGATTGTCCAGAAAAACAATATTGGAGTTTTTGGCAGATTTCTAGAAAAAGTAGGAACGGTTAGAGGTTCAGTTTTAGTTTGAAAGGAGTTATTCGTTCTATTTTTCTTTCTTATGTCGTAGAACTTTATGCTAGCGATCGTTTTTTTAAACATAAAGATGTTGTTGTTAAAGGAGGGAGATGAGTACGTACCTTCGAATGCTTTTCTGAGGGTTTCAGAGTCTTGAGTAGGAGAAGGAACTTCTTCTGGTACTATGAGAGTAGCCATTAGTTTTGTTTCTCGTTTGATGAAATGGAGAGGGATTAATAAACACGCCAGTCATAATTTTTGGTATATAATAATTTGACTTTTTTCCCATTTGCTTAAAAGACAATATTTTTATTTTAAAAACATCAAAAGATACTAAAGCATCTCATAGATGATAATAATGAAGATATTACATTAATTGATTTCTTGGCATAACTCCACGGACATGGTTGAATCCGGAATTGCGTAATAACTCTTGCACTTATATTCTGAAGGGAAATTAAATAAGTGTATATGCCATATTTAGACATATCACGTATCCTACCAAGCGGTCATATATTTAGTATGAGGAAAATAATCCTAATGTCTTCATAATATTCATGGAAATCATGGTCACCTTCAAACATGAATGTCTAAATGAATGATCATATTCTCAATAATAAGATATCATTTAATTATTTTGATGTTCTATAATCTAATTCTAAACTACACATTATTTTAAACACGACTTGAAACTTTTGAAAGAGAAACACCTCTCCAATTTTTGATAGAAACTATTTATAGTCATCTTGCAACATCAATATAAATACATATTCCAATAAAGTATCACCTGATCAAATATAGTCCGCAAATCTTATGACCAAGCAAATACGTAAAATTTATGGCCAATCCAATATTGTGAATAATCTTACAACTAATTATTAAATATCAAAACATATTTTTCTAAACAAACAAAACCAAAACGCATATCATTTCGTCGTGAACATACAAATTATTGTTTTTCATGTGTAATTAATGATTATGACAATTATCACAATTTTTACGAATAAAATAATCAATAGAGCTTCTTTCTTATTTCATTTTTTGTAGGTTTTGATTTTCATTTTGCATAGTCATCATTCTTTGAAGAAACGTTTACAGAGGCAAAGATTTGTTTTTCTAGATAACGCAATATACAACTGACCATGAGTGAAAACTAGTTGTTTAAGAAACAACAAGACTTTTGGTAGTGTTTGCTTGTGGCTCTTATTTGTCGTCATAACAATTAACAATAAAGCAAGCATAAATTTTCTTCTTTGAAATTTGTAAGGAATAATTTTGTCTGATGGTATCAAACTTGTTCTTGGAATAAATGTACAACTTCCAAGATTACTTCGAGATATAATATTTGTTTCTACAAAATGATTATCCAATGATATGACTCGTAACTTGATTTCTATAACACCGGTACCCAATGATATGACTCCTAAATTCAAATACCATTTTGCAAATATCATTATTTCTTCCATTTCAGATGTTTGATTCTTAAGACTTTACCTCATGTTTTTTTAAACAAATACTTTACACTTTGCCCAAATGTAATATGAACGTAAAGGCGCATTAATTAACAATGTATTGTCTAGTTCCGTTCGTAAATATAGGTAGAATGTGTCTGAAATCTCCTCCAAAAACAAATACTTTGCCAGCAAAATGGCAATTCAGTGTTGACAACACTATCACAACTTAATATATCCTTTAACGTTCAAAGAAGAAGTTGAACAAATCATGAATGTTCAAGTCAATCATAGGAATAACATATACATTTGAAAGTTTTCTTTTTAATTTATGCTCTCGTGATGATAACTTCTTACAAGAAAAAGTTGAACAAATCATGTATGTAATGTCATTAGAAAATAAAGAATATTATTGTTTCGTTGATTAAGGTGTTTTTATTGTTATTTTTAAAAGGGCAAATTGTAAAAAAGTCACCAGTTTACATAAAATTTTGATTTTGACACTGTATTTTTTTTTTTTTTGCAATTAAGTCACTAAGTTATCAAAATTGTTGCAATTTTGACAATTTGACCGATCATCTCATTTGTCAACTGACATGGTATGATGATTTGTCACTATTTGATGACGTGGTACTGACATTGCATGATGATATTTTCTATTTTAGCTAAAAATTTCTTTTATTTTTACGTATTTGACTATTAAGATAAATAATGACCCAAGTAACAAATTCCCTCATATATAAACCATAATTATCACTTCTACTAAATATATGTTTTACACTTTTAACATAATTCTCAGTACATAGTATATACAATAACCGTATATCATCTTACTTTCAAATCCATTTTTAAAAGCATGCTTTGAATTTCTTTCTATAATTATCAGTATATAGTATATACAATCATTGTATATCATCTTACTTTCAAAATATTGTACTTGTATCCTTAAAAAAATAAATAAAATACTCTATCCATTATAATTGTTTTTTAAATATTACTTTTCAAAGAAACATTGATCATATCAGCGCCAAATCAACGCCACATCACTAAATATTGACACGTCGTCATGTCACATTAGCCACTAGTACAAAATCGCACAATGGTCACACTTGATGGAAAAATGCCTGCCACAGTTTTTTTAAAAGTGTGGCCACAGGGCACTGATGAAATTTGGAGAACGTTTATGGATACATGTAAATTAGTTTGTGTGACCATTTTATGGAGAAACAAAACAATGACCACACTTATTTACAAAAGTGTGACAATCATTCGTGACACTCGACTTCTATGTGACCAAATGATACAATCACCCACATTTACCGTTAATATGGTGATATTTATTTTATTAGAGATTATAGATACGTAATGGTCACATGAGGAAAATGTACAAGTGTCTGTGTCATAGTGCAGCTTTGTTGGTATGAATCAAAGAAACAAGTAAACATAAGTCTACTTTAATTTATAATAGCATCATATTTATGTTATTATTATGCGTTCAAAAGGGTACGTTTGGTACGGAGAAATGAATTGAAGCAAAGAATGAAAATATAGAGAAAGAGAGTTAACTAGAGAAAGAGAATTGATTTTATTGTTGGTACCATAGAGAGTTCACATGAGAAATATGTTTGAGAATCAATGTTCTTATGATGGTGGTGGTGGCAGTGGAGGTAGGTGGTAGTGGATGGTGGGTTGTGGCGATGGTGATGGCTGGTGGTGGTGGCGACAAGTCGTAGTGTTGTTAGAGGTGGTAGTGGTAGTGGTATTGGTATAAGTGGTGATGGTGGAGTAGGTGGTGGTGGTGGTGATGGTGGTAGTAGGTGATAGTGGTGGGTAATAGTGTAAGTGGTGGTAGTGCGGTGATTAGTGGTAGCGATGAAGGAGGTGGTGGTAGGTGGCGGCGGTGGTGGTGGTAGAGTTGGTGGTGATAGGTGATGGTGGTGCTGAGTGACAATGGTGGGTGGTGGTGATGGATAATGATGTAGGTGGTGGTGGTGATGGCAGTAAGTGGTGGCGACGGAAGATGTATTGGTAGTGGTGGCGGCGGCGGTAGGGATATGTGGTGGTAGCAATGGAGGTGGTGACGCTACAGGTGGTAGTGATAGAGGTGGTTGTGGTGAGTGAGGGTGGTGGTAGTGATGGTGGTAGTGGTGGCGGTGAGGGTGGGGGTGGTGGCGGTAGAGCCGTAGAGGTGGTGGTAGTGGTGGTGGTGAGTGACCATGGTGGTGGGTGGTCGGCTCGGAATAGAAAATCAGATTTCTCACTATTTCACTACTAAAAGTAGAGTCATATTTGTTCTCCATTTTTTATTCTCAGGATTACACAAACAGAAGAAATTGAATCACTATACCAAGCATGCCCTAAGTGTATTACTATTCTTGGTAAAAGAAAGTTAATTATTATCAAGAAAAAGAAAGTTTATTTCCAACTTTTTAATGTTAAATACAACTAATAGCATCATACTTTTGTTTATTTGTTTATAATATTATCCTACTTTATTTTATAATCATCATGTTTACATTACCATTATATGTAAAATGTTGTAAGTATATTCTTATTGTTGGTAACAAAACAAAGTTAATTACTATTGAGAAATAACAATGTACTTTTATTATTTATTATAGCATCCTACTTTCATTTCTATCCATCATAAAAAAGAGTAAGTTTTCTATTTTTTACTGCTAAATGCAACTAACAAGATTATAAGAACCGATAGATAGTATGGAGCTCAAAAGAACAACGAATATCTCTAAAGTTATCGCTAAAACTCCTGCCGCAACGTGCCGCCTAAAACCCTCGTTTAGACAAGCACACAAAATATATTAACTCTCTCCATGGCCGATACACATATAAACATATAAAATACATATACATAATACACATGCATTTAGACATAAACATAACATATACATACATATATCGTGCTTATACATATCCTATATAGACATGCATATACTCATACATCCATTTAGAACCATAAAATTCTATTTAATTAATTCATTAGAGAATGCTACCAATCCCAACGTGGACTGATGAGAAAATTGCTCTTAAAAACAAAGACTTGGCGACCATGATGAAAAATCGACCAATATATGTATAAACAACACCCAAATGCCACACATAATTTAGAAACATTCCTTTCAAGACTAGAAAGTTGACACCCTGATTCAAACCAACACATACATGATGTTCATCTCCAAGCATCCCTTTGTACATGTTATTGTCCCAACAATGCCATCAAAAAGGCCCCATAATTTCGTGATGTATCGTCTTTAAGTGCATCTTTCAGGCTTGTTTTATACATCTCTAAATATGCTTCTTTCACTTTCATTAGATCTATTTCAGCTCGACTTACTGTGGGTCAATGGTGATTTATCTACAAAGTTGAGGGACCATTTGTGCAATGTTCAAAAGTTTAAAAGTCAATTTCACTTTTTAGGAGAGTTGTACGTAACATTTGAAGACACTTTTTCCTTTTGCTTGTTTTCTTCTGTTTTCTTCTTTTGTGGTTAAAAATTACACTTCAAGAAATAAGAGACTTAAATTTGTTTGGCCAATTCTTGTTGATTTCTAGTTTTAATCTCTTTGGTATGATAATTTGATTTTGGATCTGCATAACAAGTGGTATCAGAGCAAGGGAGGGGAAATTAATTGAACAAGTGGGGTTTGTGTTTTTTTCTTCAAGAGATCTTCAATTTCATGGTTGATTGGTTTTCTTGTTTTGATAAAGAGGTTGAATCAAGTGTGGGTGTAGAATTCAAGTTTAATTTCAGTGATTCTCTTTGATCAAGAACAATGACAAAAATCAAGTTAGAAAGTCTACATGAAATTTCCTAAGTCATCAAATTCTTCAAGGCAAGTTCAATTTTTGTGAAGATTATTGTTGAATTACTCTTAGTTTTTGGTTTTGGAAGATTATTGGAAGATTATTGGATCCCTCCATTGTTTGGATTATTGTTTTGAGGTGGATGTTCTAGCATGCCCACAAGGTGTTCGATAAAAGTCCTCTAAGAAATTGTTCTTCAAAATAGATGGTTTTTGGGTGTAAAAACGCTTCTAGAAGTCATGGCTCCTCAAATGGTGATTGAAAAGTTCACGGGAACGAACAATTTTAGTTTGTGGCGGATCAAAATGCGAGCATTATTGAAACAACAAGGAATTTGGACTCCTTTTTCCGGTGCCAAACCTACATCGATGGATGATACAAAGTATATGCAACAAGAAGAAAAGGCGCATTCGACGATTTTGCTATCTTTTTCGGATGAGGTTCTATATGAAGTTGCCGATGAAGAGACGGCGGCGGGTTTATGGTTAAAGCTTGAATCGTTGTACATGACAAAGTCTCTCACAAACAAGTTGTTGCTCAAACAACGTTTGTTTTCATTACGAATGAGGGAAGGATCCATTCTTAAATATCATTTGGATGAACTTAATTCCATCCTAATGGATCTTAAGAATGTCGAGGTAAAGATAGAAGACGAGGACGCGGCTCTCATCTGATTAGTCTCCTTGCCACCATCGTACGAGAATTTTGTGAATTCCTTTGTGGTTGGACGTGACACCGTCACATTGGAAGAGGTGAGGTCAAGCTTGCATTCCCGAGAGTTAAGGCATAAAGCTTCGGGAAGTGTTTCGGAAAGTCAACCGGTTGTGTTGAATGTGTCGAATCAAAGTAGAGGACGGTCCGGAAAAGGAAAAGGCAAAGGGCGTAGAGATCGGTCGAAGTCACGAAATAGAGGGCCAAATCCAAATGACATTTGTCACAATTGTAAAGAAGTGGGTCATTGGAAGAAAGATTGCCCAAAGCTAAAAGGGTCGAATGTTAATCTTGTTAAAGATGATTCGGGCTCGGAAAAAGACTTGGTTTTAGTCACCGCCGATTGTAGTTGGGTAAAGTACAATGAGATATGGATGTTAGATTCTGCATGCTCTTAACACATGTGTCATAACCGAGAGTGGTTTGTTACCTATGAAGAAGTTAATGTCGGGAGCGTTTCGATGGCTAACGACACTATAAGTAAGGTGGTTGGTATTGGGTCGATTCAAATTCGCATGCATGACGGAGTTGTAAGAACTCTAACGGATGTACGACATATTCCACATTTGAAAAAGAATTTGATTTCTTTGGGAACTTTGGAGTCAAAGGGGTTTAAGTACTCCGGTTCGAATAGTGTGCTTAAAGTAACGAAAGGAGCATTGGTGGTAATGAAAGCATTGCGAGAGTCGATGATGTATGTTCTCCAAGGAGAGACGGTTACCGGTTCGGTTGCGGTTTCTCAATCCGAAGAAGAAAATTCAAAGTTAACCCGTTTATGGCATATGCGGCTCGGTCACGTTGGTGAAAAAGGTATGGTTCTTTTAAGCAATCGGGGTTTACTTGGGAGTCACAAGGTAGCGAATTTGGAGTTTTGTGAACATTGTGTTTTCGGAAAACAACATCGTATTAGTTTTTCAAAAGCAATTCACCAAACTAAAGCGATGTTAGATTACCTTCATTCGGATTATTGGGGTCCGTCTCGAGTCCCGTCACTTGGTGGTGCTCGGTATTTTCTTTCTATTATCGATGACTATTCAAGAATGTCATGGGTTTTTATTATGAAGCACAAAAGTGAGGCGTTTGAAAAGTTCAAGCATTGGAAGATTCTTGTAGAGTATCAAACGGGTCGGAAGATTAAAACGCTTCGTACGGATAATGGCTTGGAATTTTGCTCGAAGGAATTTGATGATTTTTGTAGAAATGAATGTATTGCTAGACACCGCACGGTTCGAAATACGCTACAACAAAATGGGGTAGCGGAAAGGATGAATAGAACTTTGTTGGAACGGGCTCGGTGTTTGTTATCGAATTCCGGGTTAGATTGAAGTTTTTGGGCCGAAGCGGTCAATACGATTTGCTACTTGGTGAATCGATCTCCGGCTACCGCCATTGAGTGCAAGACCCCGATAGAAGTATGGTCCGGAAAACCGGCGGATTATTCAAATTTGCGGGTTTTTTGGTGTCCGGCTTATTATCATGTTAATGACGGGAAGCTAGAACCGAGGGTAAAGAAAGGAATGTTCATGGGATATGGTGACGGGGTAAAAGGTTACCGTATTTGGTCGCCATCTGAAAAGCGGGTGATTTTGAGTCGTGATGTAAAGTTTGATGAAAATTTTATGCTTCGTGCAAACGTGGAAAATGTTTCGGTAAAGGTGGAGGACAATGATTTAGATGGGTTTTTTGAAGACGATGGTTTTCACGACAATCCTAACGATGTTGACCACCAAAACAACCGCGAAACCGGTGACCGAGACAACCAAAAAGATGTTGAAAATGATGTTTGGGGCTGCCCAAACGGTGCAGCCGAAACAGCCCCGTACGGTAGCCCGTTTGTGGTCCGAAATAGTCCAAATAGTGCCCAAAATTTGTCACGAAATAGCCCGAACAGCCATGATTTTGTGGTACAAAATAGTGGGGTCGAGTCACTTGTGCAAGGTGGTTCAAGTTCTCAAGGTGGAGGCGAGACCCAATTTCATTCTATAGCTCAAGATAGGCCACGAAGGCAAATCAATCCGCCTATTCGGTATGGTTTTGAGGACATGGTGTCTTACGCGTTACAAGTAGCGGATGAGATGGAATCTTGTGAACCGGCTACTTATCGGGAAGCAATTGTCTCAAAAGAAGCGGGCTTATGGATTGGAGCTATGAGTGAAGAAATCGAGTCGCTTCATAAAAACGAGACGTGGGATCTTGTAAAATTACTAAACGGTAGACGGGTCGTGGGGTGTAAGTGGGTTTTCAAAAAGAAAATCGGGTTACCGGGTGCCGAGTCAACTCGGTACAAGGCTAAAGGTTATAGCCAAAAGGAAGGAGTTGATTACAATGAGATTTTCTCACCGATAGTTCGACACACGTCTATTCGGGTGTTACTTTCTTTAGTAGCACATCACGACTTAGAGTTGGAACAACTTGATGTAAAGACGGCTTTTCTCCATGGGAGTCTTGATGAAGAAATCTATATGAGTCAACCGGAAGGATTTTTTGTGCAAGGCAAAGAAGATTGTGTTTATCGGTTACGCAAATCGCTTTATGGGTTGAAACAATCGCCGAGGCAATGGTACAAAAGGTTTGACGAGTTTATGGTAAAACATGGGTTTTTGAGAAGCTTGTACGATTGTTGCGTTTATCACCGGAAAGTGAGTGATGGGTCGCAAATTTACTTACTTTTGTATGTTGACGATATGTTGGTGGCGGCGAAAAGCGTTGAAGATGTTAAGAAGTTGAAATTACTTCTTAATTCCGAGTTCGATATGAAGGATTTGGGCCCGGCTCGGAAAATCTTGGGAATGGAAATTGTTCGAGATCGTAAGCATGGGAAACTTTTCTTGTCACAGAAAAGTTACATCGAGAAGATTATTTCCCGGTTCGGTATGAGTTTAGCAAAACCGGTAAATACTCATTCGTCGGCGGGTTTTCGGGTTTCAAAGGCGTGTTCAACCAAGACCCAAGATGAGGTGGAGTTTATGTCCAAGTGTCCTTACGCGAGCGCCGTCAGAAGTTTGATGTATGTGATGGTTTGTACGAGACCGGATATCGCTCATTCGGTGAGTGTTGTTTCACGATACATGGCGGATCCCGGGAAGGAGCATTGGGTCGCGGTAAAAAGGATATTTAGGTATCTAAAGGGAACTTCCGATGTGGGTCTCATTTATGGAGGAAATTGGGAATGTTTTGTTGCCGGGTATTCGGATTCCGATTATGCGGCGGATTTGGATGCTAGAAGGTCGCTTACGGGTTATGTTTTTACGGTTGGAAATTCGGTAGTAAGTTGGAAGGCAACTCTTCAACAATCGGTGGCGTTATCTACAACCGAAGCCAAGTATATGGCGTTAACGGAAGCGGCCAAAGAGGCGATTTGGCTAAAAGGGTTAATTGGTGATCTTGGTATTAGTCAAGATCAAGCATTGGTTTATTGTGATAGCATGAGTGCTATATGTTTAGCCAAAGATCAAGTGTTTCATGACCGGACAAAGCACATTAATGTCTGGTATCATTTCATTCGGTCCGAAACGTGAGTGAAAGTGGCGAAGATTGGAACTCGTGAGAACCCGGCAGATATGTTGACAAAATCGGTCCCGGAACGCAAGTTTCGACATTACTTGGATTTTCTAAACATCGATAGTTGGAGAAATGAGGTAACATAGTAGAAAAATCAAGCTGGAGATTTGTGGGTCAATGGTGATTTATCTACAAAGTTGAGGGACCATTTGTGCAAATGTTCAAAATTTTTAAAAGTCAATTTCACTTTTTAGGAAAGTTGTACGTAACATGTGAAGACACTTTTTCCTTTTGCTTGTTTTCTTCTGTTTTCTTCTTCAGTGGTCAAAAATTACACTTCAAGAAATAAGAGACTTAAATCTGTTTGACCAATTCTTGCTGATTTCTAGTTTTAATCTCATTGGTATGCATAACACTTACAATTGCTCTTGTTAGCACATCTTCATTTGTACCCCAACCAGTAAATGCATCTTTGATGACCTGCACAAGAGGTGTAATGCTTTCTAGTCACGGTGCCCATAAAAATAAGCAATAAATCAACTTCAAAGACGGTTTTCTTGTCCGGATGTCAATTGAATTACCTCGGCAAAATGATTCTCAGGGGAAATAATGCATTTAATCACGATTGTCACCAACGATCCGAGTAGATCATTGCCATAATCCTTAATATCCTGTCAAAACAATCAACATACATGTTGACTTTTAGAACAAAACAATTGACTTCTTATATTCCAAAATCGAATGATTAATTTATTGTGTTGTCGACAAAAAATACGATCACTATATAGGTCGATGGTAAAAGCATGTTTATATATAGATTAAATTTGAAACCTAAAAACCTAAACACATCTATGTCAAAATCAATCTCGAAAGTACTTTGAACTTCCAAACTCAAAAGGTTACTCTAATTATGGTGGTCAAGAGATTAAGACAAGAAACCTCATAAATGGGATTTCCATATTTTTGATGGTAGGATTGGAAAGTTGCTTTGAGCTGAAACAAGTTCCTCGTGCTAAGTATCCATACAACAATATCTTGATCTATTTGTTTCAACGCAACAGCTTCTTGTAACTTTGATGCTTCATCATTTGCCACATCCAAATCTACCACTGCTCCATCGAACCGGAAGGAGCTTACCAAGCCCACTAGAATCTGCGATAATGAGATAATTTTATTAAAAACCACGATATTTCTAATTCAAAATGAAAATAAATACCTTTCTAACAGATGGTTGTGCGTTATATATTATGTCTTCTTCGAGTGAACATTCAAAGAGGGAACAGTAGCACATTCTTACAGCCAACAGATGACGAGGAGACGAAGCACAAGTGATTTCGACTATTACTTTTAGTTCATTAATGCCTAATTTCTTGGACTTCAACGCTTTGTTCGCTAGCCTCGCATCTCTTTCTGCTGGATCGTATGTCCACAAGATCACTGCTGTCTGTAATGCATAGATACACCTTCAAATTATCATGTATTTCTTCTACAAGACAAAGTCCACATTTGACTTTTTCATTTCTTCAAATGCAGAAAAGTATATACCCCAAAATCACCTGAAAGCTCAGAATGGAGAGAATCAGTGAGGGATTCGTTGTATAATTCTTGATACGTGTCTCGAATGATCTTTCTTTGGATTGCATTCCTGTGAGCTAATACTTGAATCAAAGCCTTCTCATCAGTTCCCCATCCTGACACCACCCACACCCTATCTTGTTAATTAAGTTTCTTCAAAATTTCACTAAAAAATCTAACTTTTACGTAAAAGTGGATCTTGTGGATACCCCAGATGACAAATGAAATGTGGGATGATTGTCCCAAAAAAATAATATTGAGGTTTTTGGGGAATTTCAGGAAAAGTTGTCGTTGGAGGGAAGTAGGGGAGGGAGATGAGTACCTTCGAAAGCTTTTCTGAGGGTTTCAGAGTCTTGTGTAGGAGAAGGCACCTCTTCTGGTAGTATGAGAGTAGTCATTGATTTTGTTCTTCTTTTTGCTTCTCGTTTGATGAAACGGACAGGGATTAATAAACACACTAGTAGTGATTGGTTTTGGTATATAAATATGTGACTTTTTGCTCATTTGATTAAAAGACAATATTTATTATTTTCTATATAATATCAAAAGATACTAAGGCATCTCATAGAAAAAAAAAAAAAAAAAAATCTCATAGATGATAATAGTATAAACCATTGATAAGATAAGACTAACGTGGATATATATGTTATGAATATCGAAGGAATATGAATAAATCTCCAGATCTCATACCACTAATTACAAGTGAAGTTTTAGGTCTAAAATGGTTTACAAAAGGTGTGTATTTACATTAATTATAACTTTATTCATCTTGTAAGCATTATGAAGATAGTACATTAATTGATTTCTAAGCATAAATCCACGGACTTGGTTAAATCCGGAATTGATATATAACTCTTTACTCATATTCTAGAAACTAAAAAAGTGTATATGCCATATTACTCATAATCCTAATGTCTTCATAGATATCATGTTCAGTTGTTCAGCTTTAAAGATGTATGTCTTTTATGAATTCTCATATTATTTTAATGAAGGCTCCTATTCTAACAGATAAGATATGATTTAAGTAGAAACTGTTTACATTGAACTTGCAACATCAATATAAACACACATGTCAATAAAGTCTCATCTGATCAAATAAAGTCGGCAAAATTTATGACCAAGCAAATATGAAAATTTTATTACCAAGCCAATATTGTGAATAATCTTACAACGAATGTTAATAACTATTAAATATAAAAACATATTTTTCTGAACAAACAAAAACAAAACGCATACCACTTCGTCATAAACATACAAAATATTGTTTTTCATGTGTACTTCATGCTCATGACAGTTATCATTATTTTTACAAATAAAATAATCAATTGAATTTCTTTTCTATTTCTTTTTTGTAGGTTTGGAATTTTAATGCATGGGTTCTTTGAAAAAGCTTTTATGTAGGC
Source organism: Cichorium intybus (assembly GCA_023525715.1). Taxonomy (NCBI): domain Eukaryota; kingdom Viridiplantae; phylum Streptophyta; class Magnoliopsida; order Asterales; family Asteraceae; genus Cichorium; species Cichorium intybus. The sequence goes on from CM042010.1 coordinate 123,903,148, forward strand.
CGAGATTTGTGTCTTTGTAGATACACTGTTAAAATTTTCAGTCAGATTGCAATATTAATATATATTTATATCACTACCAGAATAACATGCTATAACGGTGGATTTAGCAATAGACGCATATGGTCACTCAAAAACTAATCCTCAACGATGGATTAGCAAGGACAACGTTTACAAAGTAAGGGACCTGTATTAGCATGGGCGGAGCCATGTTTTTAGAATAGTAAGGGCTCACATCACAATCACATATTAAAATATAAATTATATATGAATAACGTAATACAGTTTTTAAATTTCAAAAGAAAATTGACAAAGAAAAATTTGTCTAAATAGAAACTACAAATAATTAATCTTCAAAAGTTTTCAAACAACCATAAACACTGATACATAGTTATCAATTAACATTTTTCAGTAATAAAATAATTGGTTAGAGCATATATATAAATGCTCCATTCTATAAAAATACAATTAAACATGAAACCAACATTATAAAATTATTAATTACAACTTATGTCATTTAAAAGAAAATATTAATTATAAATTAAGGTTAAATATATAATAACTAATAAGAAGTTAAAATGAGATCTTCTAGTCTTTTTGACACTGGAAAATATAGGCTGTAGCAGGAAAATTAAGTGATAACAATAGATAATAGCGTAAGTCCATAATAGGTCGTAAACTCATAAAACATTGATTGCGTATTTCATCTGCCAGTAAATTTGAGCCTTTGAGTAACACAATTGCAAAACCATTAAGTTAAATTAATTTAAGCTAGGCCCATTATAGGGCAGTGGGCTAAAGTAACAGAGGAAGTTTTGTCATTTTATGTATAATATACTATAGTCAAATAATAAACCATATATTTCTCAAGTATTATGGTATGAAAAGGAAACTTTGGCGGGGGCAGCACACCGACGTGTCCCCCTATTGCCTCCGCCGCTGTATATTAGGGACCAATGGATCCCATTTTCGGTCACTAAGGTGGTGTTTGTTTTTTAAGATGTAAAATGTCTTTTGTCTTATTTCATGTCTGCAGATGAAACACCATCGCTTAAATGTCTTTTGTATTATTTCATGTCTGCAGATGAAACATAATCGCTTAAGGCTTTTCAAAAATACATTTTAAACCCATAGTTTATCATCATTATTCAAAAATCATCCCTCAGTGAAAAACTTAAATTTCATCATCTTCAAACAAGATTCAAATTTCGTTCAAAACCCGTTTTTAAAACACATTGGGTTTGTTACAAAATCATTCAGAGTTCAAGTTGTGGAAAATCATTTGGTCCCACTTTAATTAAAACATCTTCGTTTGTAAAAGAGCGAGGTTGTTACAATTCGAATACCATTACACAGCTTAAGGGAAACCACACAATCTGTGGCCTTCTAAAACATCCGGCTCCTCTAAAGTCCTCTAAACTCCTTAACCTGAGTACCCATTCAGAGTGGGAAATGAACTACCACACTCGGGACAAACCTCCAAAAATAGTTTTGACACACTCAAAACTTGTATATAAACATCAGTATGTCATAAAGGTTTAACAAAAATGGATAGTTATGATATGCAATGCAATGCATGATGCAACTATCCCAACCCATGTCCATCTCGTAAAAGTCCAACTCACCACGATGACACCTACCTAAGTTCACAAATGACACGTAGAAAGCATGTCACTCGATCCCCGTATAGGCAAAACTAGGACTAGTGGCCATCACACTAGCCCCATGAGGGTTAGCAACTCCCTCATGTGGTTCCTTATTGTCGGGAACAGTTCTCCCTCCATCTGGGACAAACATCTCATTTTTGGGCATTTGGCCCATAATTTCCCTAAATCCGGGACAATCATCTCATCTTCGTCACAAGGTTCACTCAGTCAATCCCATCCTACATGAAATGCACAAATAGGATGCTCAAAACTCTTTTAAAAAGCATCTTAGTTTTTGTTTGAAAACATCTTTGAAACTCATTTCATGCAATGCAAAAATAATAATCATATAATACTTTGCACATATTATGAATGCATGAAAATAGTTGGTAACACACACAAAAGATAGTAATAGGGATGTGTACTCCCGGCAAACTCACCTACGGTCAACTGACGAGTCAACACTAACTTCGTACAAGGTTTGATGCATTTGGAGGCACTCCTAGACATCAACTCTTCCATCAAAATCCTCTTAATTGACTGCTAACTCAAGTCATGCATGAAAGGTTTTCTGCAAACCATGAACTAAATAACCTAAGTTCACATGCAACCTATGAGGATCTATGTTTTCTTCTAATTGAACATATAATAAAAACCTAGAGGCCAATAAAAGAAACTAAAGATCAAAACAGAAAAACCAACCTTTATTTCTTGGAAGCTGAGCAGCAAAATTATCCTGCCTCAAATGAAAGTCACACCCAAGCTAGGAGTATATGGATCGAAAATTCCAGAGAGTTTGTGTATCAAAAGTGGCGCAGAAAATAGGGTTCCAGGGACCCCTATTTATAGTTACAGAATAACCAGTTGATAAGCCTTAAGGATAAACCTTTTTGAATTCAAATAAGATAAACCTTTTATCTTATAATTCAAATTCCTATTTATCCTATTATATACCAAAATCGATTTATATATATATATATATATATATATATATATATATATATATATATATATATATATATATATATATATATATATATAAAATCGATTTCCACACTGGTCACTCCCACTGTCACTTACTCAACTATTGAATAATTACAGTTTCAGTCCCTGCACCTTTAATTAATTAATTAATCCTCAAATTAAATCCAGTTAATTCTGGATTAATTCCTAATTAATTAATATAGTTTCTAATTAATATATTATCACTTTAATATATTAATAAACCATATATTTAATTCCTGTTGATTTATTAATCCCATAATAAATCAACCTTTCTCTCTACCGAATTTTCTACCAAACCTCCAGCCATGAGGGCAACCCAAATGGACTGTGCTTCTATTAATTAGGTAAATACTAATTATTAGTCATGGCTTAGACACCTAATCCAACAGTTTCCCACTTGGATAAGTCTATGACTATAATTACCAATTTAGCCTCTAATTAACCAGCACTTGTAGCTTCCTAGAAACCAATGCCAAACTCTGATCTAATCAGTCCTGTCCATAGATAAGTGATCTGATGATCCTCCGTCCAACAAGATATTTTCAGACTCAAGACATGGATAAAATCAATCCGGTCTGATTCACTGTTCCTCGATTTCTGATTTGCATATGACTCTTAGACTACCAATTTAGTCCCGGTTGGCCAACCATTTTAGTCAACTTCAAATTCATCGAGAGGCCTACAGATATCTGTTCCCCGTTAGGGTCAAGGGACGAATAAGCTTCGACTCATATACTTATGTCTTTTACCAGACAAATCATTCACAACAACACGTTTTATAACACCGAGTTACCGATGCGTTTTCGTATTATCAATGAACAACCGTCTTAGTAAATCATAACTCATATGTCTTAGCTTAAAGATCAAAAGATATTATCGTCTCAATATTGCTCGTGATATAATCCATGAAGCAATCCATTGAGCGCGGGTTTATCCAATACTCAAATCTCCATTTCCAAGTACTCACGAATGGTGCAGCAATCCAATTGCAATGTCTAACTCCTTAGACAATCTATTACCAATTCATGACAGTCTTACTTCACACTTAGTCCCTTGAAGTGTAATCGACTGTGGATATTTGAATAATCCAATTATTCAGGAAGTAAAACATACAAAATGAAACACAATGATAAAGTATTGACAAGAGTAGTAAACCATAATAAATCTCTATTATTAAATGACAAGAGTCAAATACAATACATTGTTACAAGTTTCGAAACCTATCTAATTTACATAAACTTTATATCATCTCTTAATCCAATGCTCCTAGCATGCTGATTATGCTTAATCCTACTCAAAGCCTTTGTCAAGGGATCTGCAGGATTTTCTTCCGATGATACCCTCTTTACCAAGAGTTGACCTTCTTCAACCTTGTGCCTTATGTAGTGGTACTCTTTGTCGATATGCCTGGACTTTCCATGGTCTCGCGGTTCCTTTGTCAAGGCGATCGCGCCTTCGTTATCGCAGAACAGTTCCACAGGCTCCTGAATACTCGGGACAACTCCAAGGTCACCGATGAAGTTCTTCAGCCAAGCTGCTTCCTTTGACGCTTCACTTGCTGCTATATACTCTGATTCACAAGTAGAATCAGCCACCGTATCTTGCTTGGAACTTTTCCAAGTTATCGCTCCTCCGTTCAGAAGGAATACCCAGCCAGACTGAGACCGACCACTGTCTCTATTTGTCTGAAAACTGGCATCTGTATATCCTTCAACTCTCAAAGTATCACTGCCTCCAAGGACCAACACCATGTCCTTTGTTCTTCGCAGATACTTGAGTATATTCTTTACGGCTATCCAATGCGCCCTTCCAGGGTTTCCCTGGTACCGAATGACCATGCTCAGGGCAAAGGCCACGTCAGGGCGAGTACACGTCATAGCGTACATGATCGATCCCACAGCCGAAGCGTATGGTACTCGACTCATCTTAGCTATTTCCTCGTCTGTACTCGGACTTTGAGTCTTACTCAGTTTCGCATTACTTTGGATAGGTAGCTCTCCCTTCTTGGAATTTTCCATACTAAACCTCTTTAGTACTTTTTCCAAGTATGTACCCTGACTAAGTCCAATTAGTCTCTTCTTTCTATCTCTCAATATTCTTATCCCAAGAATATAGGCAGCCTCTCCTAAGTCTTTCATGGCGAAACATTTCCCAAGCCAAGCCTTGACATCTTGCAAGGTTGGAACATCGTTTCCCATGAGTAGTATGTCATCGACATACAGTACAAGAAAGGTGACTATACTCCCACTAGCCTTGACATATACGCAGGACTCATCCTCGCTCCTAGAGAAGCCAAACTCTTTGACTTCTCATGGAAACAAAGATTCCAGCTGCGAGAAGCTTGCTTCAATCCGTAGATTGATCTCTCAAGCTTACACACCTTATTAGGATATTTTGCATCGACAAAACCCTCTGGCTGATTCATGTAAACATCCTCAGTCAACTTCCCGTTAAGAAAAAAGCGGTTTTGACGTCCATCTGCCAAATTTCATAGTCATGAAATGCAGCTATGGCCAGCATAATCCTAATAGACTTTATCTTAGCTACTGGTGAGAAGGTCTCGTCATAGTCAACCCCTGGGGTTTGAGTAAAGCCCTTCGCAACCAGTCTTGCCTTGAAAGTGTGTACCTTTCCGTCCATGTCGGTCTTCTTCTTGAAGATCCATTTGCACCCGACTGTCTTTCGACCCGGTACATTGTCAACCAAGTTCCAAACTTGATTGTCATACATGGACTTGATCTCGCTATCCATGGCCTCTTTCCACTTGGCAGACTCAGGGCCCGCCACTGCTTCCTGGTAGCTAGCTGGTTCATCCAAATTTATCAGTGTCCTATCACTGACAAACGTGTCCCCATCCGAAGTTATATGGAAACCATAAAACTCGGGTGGCATGCTAACCCTACCAGAACGCCTGAGAGGTAAGGATACATCTGTCGGACCAACAGGAACTTCTTCCTCATGTTGGTTGCTAGTTTCTCCTAAGGTTGCGTCATCTGATGACTCTTGAATTTCTTCCAGATCAATGGTACTCCCACTGTCCTCTTTGAATACGAGCTCTCTCTCTCGAAAGACCGCTCGTCTAGCTACAAAGACAACGTCCTCGCTCGGTCTGTAGAATAGATATCCAAAGGACTGTTTGGGATAACCAATGAAGAAACACCTTTCGCTTCTGTCTGCGAGTTTGTCTTGAGTCTCTCGTCTAACGAAAGCCTCACAACCCCAGACTTTGATATACGCTAACGAGGGAGCTTTCCCCGTCCACATCTGATGAGGTGTTTTTGCAACCTTCTTAGTTGGGACAAGATTGAGGATATGGGCGGCAGTCTCTAAGGCATACCCCCAGAAGTGAATGGGAAGTGAAGCTCGACTCATCATGGAACGAACCATGTCCAACAGGGTTCAGTTGCGCCTCTCCGCAACACCGTTCAGCTGTGGTGTCCTGGGAGGTGTCAACTGCGAAACTATTCCGCATTCCTTTAGATAGTCTAGGAACTCGATACTTAGATACTCTCCGCCTCTGTCGGATCTGAGCATCTTTATCTTCCTGCCTAATTGATTCTCTACTTCGTTCTTAAACTCTTTGAACTTTTCAAAGGTGTCCGACTTGTGCTTGATTAAGTATATATAACCGTATCTACTAAAATTGTCGGTAAAAGTCACGTAGAACCGCGTGCCATCCTTTGTGGTTGATCTGAATGGACCACACACATCCGTGTGAATGATGTCCAATAGACCCTCACCTCTTTCAAAAGACCATTTGAAAGGTGATTTAGTCATCTTGCCCAACAGACAAGATTCGCATACATCATCCGACTTGAGGTCGAATGATTCCAACACTCCATCCTTTTGGAGTTGGGCGATGCGTTTCTTGCTGATGTGCCCGAGCCGACTATGCCACAGACATGCCTTTTCCACATCACTAGTAGAATCAATATAATTTACACTATGTCCTAGATTGTCAACACATTTTACAGTTTCATACACACCATCACAAGGATAAGCAGTAAAATTCAAAATACCATTTTTGAAAACAGAAATAGATCCAATATTATTATCAAAAGAAAAATGAAATCCTTGTCTGAATAATGCGTGAAATGAAATAATATTTCTTGCCATTTCTGGCGAATAGCAACAATCTAATAAATCTATACAAACTTCACTACTAAGCACTAAACTGTAAACGCCGATCTTGGTAACAGGGGACGATCTCCTATTGCCCATGATCAAGTTCAGTCTACCGTGCTCCACCTCCCTGCTTTCCTTTAGGCCCTGCAGATCAGAACAAATGTGAAAACCACATCCTGTATCAAGGACCCAAGAATTAGAAGATGGTGAGTTTTTAGAGATAGTGTATATACCTGCTGTCGATGGCTTTACTTTTCCATCCTTGACATCCTGCAAGTATTTGGGGCAGCTTCTCTTCCAATGGCCCTTCTCTTTGCAGTAGAAACAGTTGGCTTCATCGGGGTTGGCCACACAAGGAATCTGGGAAGACTTGGTTCTCGAGCCATTGCTTGATGACCCGACCTGAACCTTTTCCCTCCAATTTTGCTTAGGAGGGCCCTTCTTCTTCTTTCCTTTGCCACTTCCAATGGCTAGGACGGGCTGATTAACCGAAGGTACACTTTTACCCTTCATACCATCCTCAGCAACTCGAAGCATGCGATGCAACTCAGTCAGGTTAGCCTGATTGTTGTTCAAATGATAAGCCAGCCTGAACTGGTCATAAGAACTCGGTAGGGAGTTAAGCACTATGTCAACGGCCAACTCCTCCGGTACAGGCATCGCAAGCTTTCTAAGCCGCTCCACGTAACCTTGCATTCTTTGCACATGAGCGCGGATGGACTCTCCATCTTTAGGTTTGCTGTTCGTGAAGTCCTTGACTACTTCGCACCTTTCGATGCGCTCTTGCTTACGGAACTTTTCCGCAAGCTCACGGTGCATCTCATAGGGCCAGTAGTCTTCGTATATCCTCTGCAATTCGGGGTTCATTGTGGCAATCATGATGTAGGCCACTTTGGTCGCATCATCAGAATGTTTTTGGTACGAGGCAATTTCCTCGGGAGTAGCAGTTTCGGGGTCGACATCGACAAGCTCGGTCTCGAGAACATAATCTTTGTTCTCATACCTCAGAGCCATCTTGATGTTTCTAATCCAGTCATTGTAGTTTGTCCTGTTCAATTGAACCTTGGAACACAGTGAAAGGATTGAGGGAACACTGGAGTTTGAGTGGGGAGTAGATTGATCAGCAGAAGACATCTATAAAAGAAGGTAAGTTTAATTAGATACTTGTCGGTCCTTATAATAACCCAATATAAAATAAGGCTAGGATCCAACTATAACAATTTGCAACATAGAAGAGGGATGCCGTAATCTATAAGCAAATTTTATAATGGTAGGCGAATGACGATTCAGCCGATTCCACCGCGGAAAAATAATCTTATTATAAATGGAATTCCTAGTTTCTTTTGAGATTTATTGAACTGTTCAATAGCATGTTTAATCTCGGATATGCCCACCGTTTGTGACTGGGATGCCGAGGATCACAAACCGGGTGTGAATAACCATGCAAATTAGCTTGGTACTCTCGGGGTCCATTATCATCTCAAATTGATGTGCCGGTAAACCACACACGCTCCATCAACAATGATAACACCCGAGACACCCATTGCCACTCTTTATGAACCCCCATTGATGTGCCGGTAAACCACACACGCTCCACCAACGTTTCATAAAGTGCAATGTGCAATTTCATGGGGTAGCATCAAATTCACATTTTTCCTAAAGTAACTAGATTGGGATTTTGTGTAAAGGTTCTAGTACTTTGATCATTATACTTTTAATGATTTAGTGGTTCTGTCAAACCCGTTCGGCTAACGACCCTCCACTGATCAGGCGAGCGGTGGGTGAGAGTATTCACCCATTAGACTACCATTTTATAGGCAGTCTCCTTATACCCACTTTATAGACCAGCTTCGTGAATGAGGCCTACTATTGATTTGACTAACCAAATTTATCTCATATATACAATATTAACTTTTAATAACATATATAAGATGTATTTTAAAACCCTTTAAAATATCCAAGGTTTATCTTTTAATTTTACCAAATTTAACAATTAAATTTTAAATTAAATTAAACCTTAAGAAATCGATTTAATCACTTTTAATTACCAATTAATTAAATTAATTAAATCTAAATATTTTAAACATTTTAAAATATTTTTCTGGATTTTTCTATTAATTTTCGAAAATTTAAAATTAATTAAATCCCTTTTGAATTATCTTTTAATTAACAATTAATTAAATTAATTCAAATGAAGATAGGTTTATCTAAATTAATCAAATTAATTAAAACCTATCTTAAACCCTCTAGAAATCGAATTCAAATAATGGGGTTTAAGGTTATCCATTTAATTAACAAATAAAGTTACCAAAATAAAAAACCTTCTAAAACCCTAATTACAATTTTCGAAATTAGCAGGGGGGGATTAGGGTTTCCAAAACCCTAATCCTATAAATCGATTTTCATATATATATATTAGGGTTTATAGGCTTTAAACCCTAAAACAGTTATAGCAATTCAACAAGAAAACAATACAGGCTCTGATACCACTGAAAGGTTTTCTGCAAACCATGAACTAAATAACCTAAGTTCACATGCAACCTATGAGGATCTATGTTTTCTTCTAATTGAACATATAAAAAAAACCTAGAGGCCAATAAAAGAAACTAAAGATCAAAACAGAAAAACCAACCTTTATTTCTTGGAAGCTGAGCAGCAAAATTATCCTGCCTCAAATGAAAGTCACACCCAAGCTAGGAGTATATGGATCGAAAATTCCAGAGAGTTTGTGTATCAAAAGTGGCGCAGAAAATAGGGTTCCAGGGACCCCTATTTATAGTTACAGAATAACCAGTTGATAAGCCTTAAGGATAAACCTTTTTGAATTCAAATAAGATAAACCTTTTATCTTATAATTCAAATTCCTATTTATCCTATTATATACCAAAATCGATTTATATATATATATATATATATATATATATATATATATATATATATATATATATATATATATATATATATATATATATATATATATATATATATATATATAAAATCGATTTCCACACTGGTCACTCCCACTGCCACTTACTCAACTATTGAATAATTACAGTTTCAGTCCCTACACCTTTAATTAATTAATTAATCCTCAAATTAAATCCAATTAATTCTGGATTAATTCCTAATTAATTAATATAGTTTCTAATTAATATATTATCACTTTAATATATTAATAAACCATATATTTAATTCCTGTTAATTTATTAATCCCATAATAAATCAACCTTTCTCTCTACCGAATTTTCTACCAAACCTCCAGCCATGAGGGCAACCCAAATGGACTGTGCTTCTATTAATTAGGTAAATACTAATTATTAGTCATGGCTTAGACACCTAATCCAACAATGCAAGCCTAGAATCTCTTGGCTTAGACTAGGGGATCACAATCACTCTTCATTTTCCACACTCTTATGTTCCATGGAAGGCATACTAGAGGGTTCTGCCCCTGGGGTTTTTTTCCTCTGGACACCCATTGTAAGTTAGACTTAGGGCATTAAGGGCTTAAAATGAGGAAAATGGGAATTTATACCATAAAAATCACCATTTCTGGTTGCTGCAGACCCCGTAGGGTCGCGATCTGCACCCCCGTAGGGACGCGATCTCGCGCCAGAAGAAAAATGCAGTTTCGAAATTTGTCTTCTGCCAAGTCCAAATTGATTTTGAGTTTTGGTCTTATACTTGTCCGTTTGACCTCAAATTTTAAACATAGGTCTAATATGTTATGAAACTTCATGAAAAATTGTCGGAATCGAAATACGACCCTCCAAGGGTACTGTAGTAAAATACGTATAAAATACGGTTTAACTAAAGTTGGTCATTTTAAAGTTATATACTTATTATGATCCAAGATAGTATTATAAGGACTCTAATGAGTTGTAGAGTCAGTTAGCATGAATTTTAATGTATAACATGTTAATTATAGGTTCATGCCAAGTGATTATTAAATCACAAAAGAGTATAAATGCAAGGAACGTGTAGTCAATCATCTAGCAATACATGAGGTGAGGACATGCAGTATTTTTACCCATTCTGGGGTACATGGCAAGTAAGTATTTACAAGATCTCTTATAAATCTCTTTATGTGAAATTATATGCAAGAGTATTATCTCTAACTTGTTTGTGAAAGTATAATGTTATATTTGAAGTTATGTTTTGGTCTATGAGCCAATATTGTGAAAGTATGTTTTGGTTTATGAACCAATTATGTGAAAGTATATTTTGAATACAAGTTATACACGTTTGAAAGTATGGATAGGCATATAGCCATAAAATGTTTAAGAAGTATGTTTTGGTTACAAATTGTATATGTTTTCAAGTATGAAAGGGCGTATAGCCACAAGATGTTTGGAAAGTATGGTTTGGCATAAAGCCTAAAATGTTATAAAGACATGTTTTTAAACATATGGTTTATGTGAAACCAAAGTTATGTATTTGGCATCTAGCCATAAAGACATAAAATGATGTAGTTTGGCTTTTAGCCACAAGATTATATGTTTATGAGAAATGTTCAATCAAGCAGCAAGTTTTTGTATGACTGGTAATTGTAGCAAGCAGCGTTAGTAAGGGAACTATGTTCCAACCTACCCGGGTTAGGTAAAGGGTCTACTGGGGAACATCCCCATCGCGAAGTAGATTGCCTCAGCGCTTCTATGGTGAGGAATGATCTGTTCTTTCTAGCCATAGAGACTTGGGGTATCACTTATAGTGATTAAAGACCTAAGTATAAAAATCCAGCAAGCTTATAAAACCAGTCAAAGAAAGTAAGAACGATGTTATTTTCGTAAAGTATGTCATAGAATGATTTTTGAGAAGTAAAGAGTTATATTATGTTGCTATTATAAAGTATTGAAAGAAGATAATTATGCAAGATATGATATGTAATGACTTTGAAAAGAATAAAGATCTATGGTATGATAATATTTTAAAACTTTGAAAGATGTTTTATGTCATAAGTTTTATATAAAAGTTGGAAAAGCAGTTAAAGGTTTGAGTCTAAAACTCTTGTAACTCACGAGACAATTTTTGTCTTACGTATTCTATTTTTATGCCATGTATTCCAGGTTACATGCTATGCTATAATTGGATGAAGTTTAGCTGGAGTGGAGCCTACTTAGCTCCTATCTTGGACACAAGGTTTAATCCTTAATTGCTTACTATGGTTAATTTTGATATAGATTTGTACACCCACAGTTTTAAACATGTAAATAATCGGTTTTTGATAAACCGTATTTTTTTTTTGTATTCATGAAACTTATGAAAAACCATAGTATTTGCAAACAGTAGAAATTGGGTGTCACAAGTTGGTACCAAAACTGTAACACCCCTTTTCTTTTACCATATTTAAATTACAAATACAGTTTTCAAACATATTTTACAACTTGTGACTATAAAATAGCCACTTAATTTTTTTTTTTACAAACTTAAACTCGAGGGGTTTTACAGACTCAATACAGATAACCATAATTTAAACTTACAGTACATTAACCGGTCCCAACTGCAACCTCCGCTCCTTTCACCTAAGTACATAGCATTTAAAAAAATAGTATACGTGAGACATAAAGCCTCGTGAGTAATATGGGTTTAGACCCAAAACTTTTCTGTCGAAAACTTGAAATATTACAAGTAAACTACTCAAAACTGATTTATATCATAAATCTCAAAATATATTTTCTTCTTTACTTTCAAACTTTAAAAATACTTTCTTTCTCAAAACTGATTTCTTTCTCATTTTCTTGTGACCAACTGAAACTAATGAATTAGTTATTTTAATTCATTCAACTAGCTCCCCTCGCGGGACAGAACAGATCCGCCCACTCGGTTATGCTCATTCTGTCTCCCCTTTGTGACTTGGAACGAATTCAAGCACAAGGGTGTACTAAGCTAGACGACTACTTCGCGACGGGAGGTACCATCCCAGTAGTGTCTTCTTATCCCCCGATTATGTGGGTGATACTAGTCCGGACAACTGGCTCTTACTTCTTTCTTTCTTTAATTCTTACTTCATTTCATCTCAAATTGGTCAAAATGGTACACAATTTGTAAATAACTCATATTCAAACATTTTATAACTCTTTACAGAAAATACTTTCATAAAACTGGTTTTGACATCTTAGTTCACATAAGGAACTTCTTTCAAAATACTTTGCAAACCATACTTTAAAATCTTGTTTAAAACACTAAGCCATTGTATAGAGCTTCTTTCAAAACTATTTTCCAAACTTTAATATTTATAAACATTTGGAAATCTTACTTTTATAAAAATAACATTTTGCTATGTACTATAGAAATCCTCATAAAACTCACCTTGGTGTAACTACGGGTCACTAAGCTTCTCGTACACCCATACGATTAAGAACAGAAATAAGTGCTTAAATGGGTGAAAACTGCGTGCTACAGTGCACAAATCGCGACTGATCAGGACACTGCCCAGGCGCTAGGCGCAGTGCACCCAAGATCTGGGCGGGGTGCGCCCAGGCGCAGTGCGCCCTGAGCCAGGCGCGGTGCGCCCTCAGACAGGGGCCAAAATGTTAGAAATTTCAATTGCTAGAAACCATAGCTAGACATGTCCGTTTGGTCTGAAATTTTAGCCATAACCCTAAAATGGTATAAGAACTTGTCGGGAATTGTCAAATCCGTAATCCGACCTTGCGGAAAAGTCACTGTAGCGGCAGTGGCTAAACTTCATATTTATGCCAAAACTTGATTTTTGGAATTTGAGCTAGACTTGTTCAATGAACTCCAAATTTGAAACACAAGTCTAATATGGCCTAAGATTTCATGGAAAAGAGTCGGAACTGAAATACGACCCCTCGGGGGTACTGTAGCAATATACGCGTATTTCGGAGAAAACTATAAAACGAGTTTATTAATGGTTATACATTTATTATAACCCGGAGTTGTGTCATATGAGACGTTAGCATTATAGAGTTAATTATATTGAGTATTTATATATACTACTTGTATAGGTGGTGCTTCGAACGTTATTAAGCACGGGAAAGGAAAAGGAATACGAGAAGCCTAGCGACTTATAGCTTTACCAAGGTGAGTTTTATGAGGATTTTTCCTAGTACATGGCAAAATGATATTTTCAGAAAATGAGATTTCCAAATATTTGCAAATTTTAAGGTTTGGAAATAGTTTTGAAAGTAGCTCTAAGAGCTAAGTGTTAAAAAGAGATTTTAAAGAAGTTCAGTATTTAAAGAAGTATAATTTATAAAGTTTTGAAAGAAGCTCCATGCATGAGTTAAAGATGTTGAGATTAGTTTTAAAGATATTTTTGATTACGAGTCTAAAAGTTATGAGTTAAGTTATTTATAAATTGTGTCCCATTTTGACCAATTTAAGATATAATGAGATAAGAATTAAAGAAAGAAAGAAGAAAGAGATAGTTGTCCGGACTAGGATCACCCACATAATCGGGGGATCAGAAGACACTATTGGGATGGTACCTCCCGTCGCGAAGTAGTTGTCTAGCTTAGTATACCCTTGTGCTTGAATGTGTTCCAAGTCACAAAGGGGAGACAGAATGAGCATAACCGAGCGGACGGATCTGTTCTATCCCGCTAGGGGAGCTAGTTGAATGAATTAAATTAAAATAATTCATGAGTTTCAGTTGGTCACAAGTACATGAGAAAGAAAACAGTTTTAAAGAAAGAAAGCAGTTTCAAAGAATTAAAACAATTTTAAAGTAAGAAGTCGTTTTTGAGAAAGAAAATGTTTTTATGTTTTAATTAAAGAAAAGCAAAGAGATGTGAGACTTATTTTGAAAATAAGTTTTCAGCAGTTTATCAGCTTTATTTGTTATTAATTCAAGTTTTGAGCAGAAATAGTTTGGGTCTAAAACCCATATTACTCACGAGGCTTTATCTCTCACGTATATATATTTTTTTAAAATGCTATGTACTTAGGTGAAAGGAGCGGAAGTTGACGTTGGGACCAGTGTAAATATAGAAAGTTTAATTATGGTTTTCTGTATTGAGTCTGTAATACCCTTTCAGAATAAAGTTTGTAAAAAAAAATTTAGTGACTATTTCTTAGTCACGTTTTGTAATATAAACTGTATTTGAATACGGTTTGAGAAAGGGGTGTTACAGTTAAAGTCTCAAGTACTAACCGCAGATGGCTCGCATGCTCTTCTTTAGTCTTTGAGTAGATCAGTATATCATCTATGAACACTATCACAAACCGGTCCAGGAATGGTTTACAGACCCGATTCATTAGGTCCATAAAGATCGCTGGTGCATTCGTAAGAAAAAATGGCATCGCTAAAAACTCATAATGCCCGTATCGTGTACGGAACGCTGTTTTCTCTACATCACTTTCTTTTACCCTGACTTGATGATACCCAGATCTCAAATCATTTTTTGAGAAATAATCTGCTCCTTGCAACTGGTCGAACAAATCGTCTATTCTGGGCAACGGGTAACGGTTCTTGATAGTAATCTTGTTCAATTCTCTGTAATCAATGCACATCCGCATTGATCCATCCTTCTTCTTCACAAACAGAACTGGAGCACCCCACGGAGAAGAACTAGGCCTGATAAAGCCTTTATCTAATAACTCCTGCAACTGGGACATCAATTCCCGCATCTCTGTTGGTGCTAACCGGTACGGTGCTCGTGCTATTGGGGAAGTTCCTGGAACAAGATCTATTCGGAATTCAACCTGCCTTTCTGGTGGCAAGCCTGGCAATTCATCCGGGAAAACTTCTGGAAACTCTTTTACCACTTCTATGTCTTTGTACGTCTGTTTCACTTTGTCTTCAATCATCACATAGGCCAGGAAAGATACACATCCTTTCCTGATACATCTTCGAGCCTTAGCTACACTGATGATACTTGGCACGTGCTTTCTTCTTTCTCCATATACGTACACTTTTGCTCCTAGGGTTTTAACAGATACCCTCTTCTGTCCACAAGCTATCTTCGCATCATATTGCACCAAGCCAATCCATTCCAATTATTACATCAAAGGACTTAATTCCAATAAGAAGGAGATTAAGTCGGAACTTTTTGCCGTTGATGTCAAGTTCGCAATCTCGGTATATATGCTGAACTTCAACGAATTTCCCGTCCGCCACTTCTACCTCAAAAACTAGATCTAGCAATTCTAATGGGACTTTTAATATAGCTCCAAACCCATGGGACACAAAAGAATATGTAGACACGGAATCAAACAAGACATATGCAGGTGTCGAGTTGATTAGTAGTATACCTGAGACCACATCGTGAGTCTCCTTCGCTTCTTCCCTGGTGATCTGAAAAGCTCTGGTCTTCACTTTCTGGGGTTCTGTTTTCTTCTGTGCTGTTGACACCACAGTTTCTCCTCCCTTGTTTGGGCAGTTGAAACTATAGTGTCTCATCTGATGGCATGAGAAGCACTCCACCTCGCTAGCTTTATTGGCTTTGCAGTCTTTCGCTTTGTGACCGAATCCGCCACAATTAAAGCAGGCATTTGATCCCGCTCGGCACTCGCCACTGTGTTCTTTCCCACATTTCTCGCACTTCTTTACACTTCCCTGTCGGCTCTGACTTGAACTCATCTTCCCTTTCTTCTTTATGTTTCCACTGATACTAACTGTCTTTCTTTTGTCACTAAAACCAGGCCCTTCCTCCTTCCTTCGTTTTCCAACATCTTCCACAGTTCGGGCAGCATTGATCGCCCCATCTAGCGTTTCGGCTTTCTTTACTTCCAGCTCATAATTCCATGGCAAACCCCAGACATAACGGTTAATTCGGGACCGCTCACTGGGGTAGGATTCCCCCACAAAAGGCAACATGTCGCAAAACTTCTTCGTATACTCATCCACCGTCAAGTCTCCTTTCTTTATTGTTAAGAAATCTTCATTCATTTTCTCCAAATCTCGTATGGGACAGAATTTATCTTTGAGACACGTGACAAACTCCGCCCATGACCAACCGTATACAACATCTTTTCCCAAACTTTCGTATTTGGTGTTCCACCACACCAAAGCATCATCCTTCAACTGCCAGGAGGCGTAGTTGACTTGATCTTTTTCTCCACATTTGCTTGCTTGCATCACTTGTTCAATCTCTCGGACCCATCACATTGTCACTTTTGGCTCAAAACTGCCATGGTATTCGGGCGGTTTGCAAGCCATAAAGGACTTAAAAGAGCAGCCCTTTTCTTCCTTCTTGTTACCTCCACTAACTGCGTCCTCAGTCGTCTTCTTGGAGACTTCTTGTGATGATTGGGCACTAGGTTCACCCATTCTGCTGTCGATTATGTTGTTCACATCTTGTCTCAACTCATTTCGTAAGTTATCGATTAGAAACTGAATTGCCTCCATAGTGACAGGTTGTGGTGGTGGGTTTGGCTCAGCCTCATCGTTTCGAATAACATGTGGTTCACTTTCTCTTGAGGAAGTGTGACTGCCCTCACCCCTGTCAGCTTGTCTTCTGCCTTCCATTACTATATAGATGAACAAATTATCTGTTTAATACGCAATTCTATATAGTATTTCATAAGCAGTAGCATGTTATCTCCTTATCTTGACTGCACTTTTATAACAGTCATACTCACTCTATGCCTCCTATATTACTAAGGCAACTTACTACTACTCTTGCTAGTTTAAGCCTAGGATGGTATTCCAACCTAAGTCGCTTAAACTATGGCTCTGATACCAAAACTGTAACACCCCTTTTCTCAAGCCATATTTAAAATACAAACACAGTTTTCAAACATATTTTACAACTCGTGACTATAAAATAGCCACTTAAATTTTTTTGTTTTATTTTACAAACTTAACTCGAGGGGTATTACAGACTCAATACAGATAACCATAATTTAAACTTACAGTGTACAAAACGGTCCCAACTGCAACCTTCGCTCCCTTCACCTAAGTACATAGCATTTCAAAAACATAGTATACGTGAGACATAAAGTCTCGTGACTAATATGGGTTTAGACCCAAAACTTTTCTATTCAAAACTTGAAATATCAAAAGTACACTGCTCAAAACTGATTTATTTCATAAATCTCAAAATAACTTTTCTTCTTTACTTTCAAACTTTAAAAAGACTTTCTTTCTTAAAACTGATTTCTTTCTCATTTCTCGTGACCAACTGAAACTTATGAATTAAGTTAATTAATTCATTTAACTAGCTCCCCTCGTGGGACAGAACAGATCTGCCCACTCGGTTATGCTCATTCTGTCTCCCCTTTGTGACTTGGAACGAATTCAAGCACAAGGGTATACTAAGCTAGACAACTACTTCGCGACGGGAGATACCATCCCAGTAGTGTCTTCTGATCCCCCGATTATGTGGATGATCCTAGTCCGGACAACTGGCTCATACTTCTTTCTTTCTGTAATTCTTACTTCATTTCATCTCAAATTGGTCAAAATGAAACACAATTTGTAAACAACTCTTACTCAAACATTTTATAACTCTTTACTAAAAATACTTTCAAAACTGCTTTTGACATCTTAGTTCCTATAAGGAACTTCTTTCAAAATACTTTGCAAACCATACTTTGAAAATCTGTTTAAAACACTAAGCCCTTGTATAGAGCTTTTTTCAAAACTATTTTCCAAACTTTAGTATTTATAAACATTTGGAAATCTTACTTTTCTGAAAATAACATTTTGCTATGTACTATAGAAATCCTCATAAAACTCACCTTGGTTCTACTACGGTTTACTAAGCTTCACGTACGGCTTTTCCCTTCCCGTGCTCAACAACGTTTGAAGCACCACCTATACAAGTAGTATATATAAATACTCAATATAATTAACTCTATAATGCTAAAGTCTCATATAACATAACCCTAGGTTATAATAAATGTATAACCATTAATAAACTCGTTTAACGGTTTTCTCCGAAATACGCGTATATTGCTACAGTACCCCCGAGGGGTCGTATTTCAGTTCCGACTCTTTTCCATGAAATCTTAGACCATATTAGACTTGTGTTTCAAATTTGGAGTTCATTGGACAAGTCTAGCTCAAATTTCAAAATTAAGTTTTAACGTGAATAGTGATTTTAGCCACTGCCGCTACAGTGACTTTTCCGCAAGGTCGGATTGCGGATTTGACCATTCCCAACATGTTCTTATGCCATTTTAGGGTTATGGCTAAAATTTCAGGTCAATCGGACATGTCTAGCTATGGTTTATAGCGTTTGGAATATTTGAAATTTCTAACAATTTTGGTCCCTGTCTGAAGGTGCACTGCGCCTGGCTAGGGGCGCATAGTACCTTCATTGACTTCGGCTTTACTAATGACTAAATTTGCTTCATTCGAACCCGGTTCAAATTGGTTTGATCTTTCCCGATCATCCTGGCCGGAACTTGTACGCAGCACTTGTACGAGTCTAGTTTTTCTTTCAAATAGAGGAAATTCAGTTCTCTTCGACGAGAAAGCTGGATATGCACTAATGGAAGAACTCGGTCTGGCTGGAAATATCCAGTAATGGGCAATCCAATTAAGTCCGTAGCGTCTACCGATTTCGCCATATCCCCTTTTTTGAGATTAAAATCTCATTGTGATCTCGTTCCCTTTTTTCTTTCATTTATACCGGAACCGTTGAATTCATTAGATAGATGCCAATTCCTGTCTAGAAAAAGTGTTTTCTCTTAGTCTCACCTCCAAGTCATTACCATATACCTCCTTCCTACAAGACAAGAATGGAAGGTGTCATACTTGTTTCATCTAAAAGTCACACTATAATTACTTCTTTTGAACTAAGAAGGAACTATCATCTACCATCCAAAATGAAGTCCTTAGCTTTCTAATATAAGGAAAATCTTAGTTAAAATTTCCCCAAAGTTTGGCATTAAAACAAGGACCCAAGGCCCAAACCATAAAGCTCAAAACCCAAAAAGTGAAAATCTGGACAGAACATTTTACACGGGTCGTGTTAATTGCAGCAGAAGCTATTTTCCCCTTTCTCCTACGCAGGTCGCGCAGCTCGCAGGCCATTCACACGCAGGTCGCGCAGAACATGTTGTAGGCTTAATTTTTGGTCATTTTTAACCCCTTTTGACCCAAATAAACTTCCAATTCAACCCAAGACTAATAATACATGAAAATACACATCTAAGAACTCATTTCCAAGTATTCAACTAACAATCCAAGTTCTTATTCCTTAACAAGAGGTTAATGAACTATATTCTAAGTCAATCATTACACTTAACACTATCAAGTACCCCATTAAGTTCTTAACCAAGGTCATCCCCTAAGGGAGTCATTTCCACATAAACTTTAAAGAAGATAGCCTCATGGAATTTCCAATTCCAATCATTGGTTCAAAAGGTTTAACCCATGGAATACCCAATTCCAATCCATCAATTGATGATTACAAGTGGAGATTCCTTCTTCCATTCCATGGAATCATTAAGAAATGATCCTTACTCCACTAATACTTCCAAATTGATGCAATAAACTCCTTCATCCATTAAGAAAGAGATCTATTCATCATATACATGAATAAAACCCATTTCAACACCCAATTCCCATATTCTAGTGATTCAAGGTTTAAGATTACACATCAAGGCTTGGAATCCTTAGGGAATCATTCGAAATGAATCCCCTCATTCAAAACCACCATATTCATCCACCAATTTCTAGATTCCTAAACTAATCATCAAATCCCCAAAATCTAGGGTTCATAACACCCATTTAAATCTAACTATTGGTTCTAGATCATCCATGGACTGAATGTAGACCCCAACAACTTAGAAACATCAAACAACCTTGGGAATAATAGGAAAGACCTCATCCCAACATAAATTTCGGATTGGGTCCAAACCCTAAACCCTAACTCGAAAATTTAAAGCTAGGAAGGAGAGTTTATACCTTAGATTGCTAGGAAACTTCAAGTATATGCATAATCCTTCAAAACCAAACACAAATCTTCTTGGAAGCCATGAAAATCGCCATCTCTCTACCTCTCTATCCTCAAAAACGTGATTATGGTTGAAATGGAGGAAACCCTAACTAAAACTTGGTATCTTTCACGAATTGGCAATAATAGTCCCTATAGTTTGATCTTTCTTCACCCAACACCCAAAAAGTCAATCATTCTAATTACACTACAAATAAAATAACATTTAGTGGCATAGAAAAAATGTCACTGAAAACCAAAAAAGTGCCACTAAAGGCCTCCTAGGCAATCAGCGGCACAAAAAATATGTGCCACTAAAAGCGCTGCCACTAAAGACTTTTAGTGGCACTTTTTGATTGTGTCGCTGCAGCCTTATTAGGTTTTAATGGCACTTTTTATTATGACACTATTGCACTGATAGGTTTTAGTGGCACTATTTTTATGCCACTATTTAACTTCTAAAATAAATATTTTTTCATGCTTTTTTAATGACATTTTTAATACAAAAAATAGTTATATTTACAAAAACTAAGAATGATTTATTTTAAAAAAATTAAATGAAATATAAATTAATAATAAGACAATTAAGATAAGGGCAAATTTCATAAAAGACACTAACTTTTCAAAAAAATTCGATTTTGACACTGTGTTATTTTTTTTTCAATTAAGTCACTAAGTTTTTAATTTTTTTCAATTAAGTCACTATGTTTTCAATTTGGTTTCAATTTTAACCATTTGACCGGTCAACCCGGTAGTCAGCTGACGTGGCATGATGACGTGTCAGTCTTTGATGATGCAACGCTGACGTGGCATGCTGACGTGGCACCCGAGTGTCAAAATTGAAACAAAATTGAAAACATAGTGACTTAATTAGAAAAAATTGGAAACTTAGTGTTTTAATTGAAAAAAATAACACAGTGTCAAAATCAAATTTTTTTTTGAAAAGTTAGTGTCTTTTTTGTAATTTTTCCTACATTTTTTAAAATGATAAATTCATGATTTTTACGTTTTTAGAACGCAGAAATATTTTTTTTACAAGTATAAAGACGTATTTTTATACTTTTAGAAGCATACATACATTTTTCATAAGTATATATACATATTTATACTTCTAAAGATGTAAAAAACGTATTTATAGTTCTAAAGACGTAAAAAATGTATTTATACTTCTAAAAATATAATAATATGTATTTATACTTCTAAAGACGTAAAAAACGTATTTATACTTCTTAACATGTACTATACTTCTAACGAACGAACTTAAACCAACATAAAAATATATTTGTATTTCTAAAAACATAAAAATATGTATTTATACTTCTAAAGACGTAAAAACATATTTATACAACTAAAATGTATTATACTTCTAACCGAACGACCGTAAACCAACATAAAAATATGTATTTATACTTCTAAATGAAAAAACATACACGGACGAACTTAAACCAACATAACGGAACAAATATAAACAAACAAACAAAAATTAACGAACAAATACTTATTTTTATGTTTTTAGAAATATAAAATACGTTTTTTTATATATAATCACGTATGGTATCAATCAAAAGCACGTTTTTTTTGCATATAATCACGTATCTTATCAATCAAAAGTACGTTTTTTTTTTTCATATAATCACGTATCTTATCAATCAAAAGCACGTTTTTTTTACATATAATCACGTATCTTATAAAATACGTTCGTTTTGCATATAATCACATATCGTATCAATCAAAATCATGTTTATAATGGAAAAATATTGAGAAAGAGTTTTAAACTCGTTTTATAATACGTATTTTATTGATATATACATGTTTATATGCAAAAAAACGTATTTATATTTTTAAATACATAAAAATACATTTTTAAAAGCAGAAAAACGTATTTATATTTTTAAGAAGTATAAATACGTTTTTTTACGTCTTTAGAAGTATAAATACATATTATTATATTTTTAGAAGTATAAATACATTTTTTACGTCTTTAGAAGTATAAATACGTTTTTACGTCTTTAGAATTATAAATATGTATATATACTTATGAAAAATGTATGTATGCTTCTAAAAGTATAAAAATACGTCTTTATACTTGTAAAAAAATATATTTATAATTTCTAAAAATGTAAAAATATGAATTTATCATTTTAAAAAATGTAGGAAAAATTCCAAAAAAGACACTAACTTTTAAAAAAAATTGATTTTGACACTGTGTTATATTTTTCAATTAAAACACTAAGTTTTTAATTTTTTCCAATTAAGTCACTATGTTTTCATTTTTGTTTCAATTTGGACACTCGGGTGCCACGTCATCATGCCACGTCAGCTGACTACCGGGTTGACCGGTCAAATGGTCAAAATTGAAACCAAATTGAAAACATAGTGACTTAATTGAAAAAAAAATAACGCAGTGTCAAAATCGAAATTTTTTGAAAAGTTAGTGTCTTTTATGAAATTTGTCCTTAAGATAATAAATGAAAATAAAATATCATTAGTTCAATTATAACTTGTCTAACAAAAATATTCACAAATATTTAAAACACAAAAGTCTTCTAAAAAGTTTAATAAGCCTAAATGTTGTCTACATTGACATTGTAAAAACGGCCACGGTCCTCGCATCAGCAACTATATACTTCCATATAGAACCATTATTCATCAAAGTTGAACCATTCCCCAAAATCCACAAGCTATATCTATGTATAGATCAAGCAAGATAATCAACAAGGTAAAAATCCCATAGCACAAGGACATTTTTTAAGTTAATCCAAAATTTATCAACAAGGAAGAGATTAAGAAAGTGCATTCATACGGAAAGATTTTGGGCTTAAACAGACAGATTGCAACATGGTATAGGGGCATTTATGTCAAATAGAAAAACAATCCAACCTTTCGACAGGATTTTTAATTTTCAAGTACTTAACCAACTAATTTGACAAATATTTTTATAAGGTATAGTCATAACTGGATGAAAACAAATATGGAACAAATTTGTTTATCTCTTAGAGCTTGTTGACTACAATTTCAATCCTTGCTACTTCAATAACTGTGACTCGAGTTGAACCCTAAATAAATAGTAAAAAGAAAGTAAGAAATGAATAGCATAATCCAGAATTTGAGCTTTAATATAACTCCAGTTGAAAATTAAGTAAATATCAAGTAAAACTAACAGCTTCTGCTTTAGACTAGAAAACCCAATCCCTTATCTAAATATCTTGTAACAGTTAAGTTGTTTTTCAAATTCACAAATCACAAAAAGAAGGAACAAAGCATCAAACCAAAACCCAATACCCAAATGAAAATAGTTGTATTAAATTTGATACATCCATAAAAGTCAAAGCATACACATGACGATTGAAAATTATCAATTTGTCAATCAAATCCACAAGCGTAACAACTACCTATTTAATAAACTAAACCATCGATGTAAGGAAACAATTCCAAAAAATACCAATTTGACAAACTCGTTGAAGAGTAATATGTCACAGAAGTTACAGATTAAACCCTAAATAATCTATTAACTTATAAGTGAAATGTAAAGCAAACAAAAATAGCAAAATCGATTTGTCTTACCTGGATTGAAACTAATATGTGAGAGTTTTGAAGCAGATTCAACCTTTAATAACTGCACTCATCGTAATATGTCACAGAAGTTACAAATTAAATCCTGAATAATAAATTAACTTATAAGTTAAATGTAAAGCAAACAAAAATAGAAAAATCGATTTGTCTTACCTGGATTGAAACTAATATGTGAGAGTTTTGAAGCAGATTCAACCTTTAATAACTGCACTCATCGATTTATTTACCTTGCAGACTTTGGGATGGAATTAGAACAACCTTCAACAATTGTTTACATAGGGATAAAAGATAGACGATTCAGTTTTCAATGTAATCGAGGATTGGAACTCGAAGTCATGTAACAGAAACTTAAGATATTTGAAAAAATAATACCTAATCGAGGATTGGAACTCGAAGTCATGTAACCGTCTGTAGAGGCAAACGTCGATAGGAAGCTGAGGGTGGCTAGTGTGAACGGTGACAGAGGCATTTGGTGTGGCTGGCATGAACGGTGTCGATGAGAGGAACTACAGATTTCATAGTTCATGAGGGATGAATGAAGAATAAAAGTAAGTGATTTGGGCAAAGAATCTGTTTACTAATATCTAATA
Source organism: Cichorium intybus (assembly GCA_023525715.1). Lineage (NCBI taxonomy): Eukaryota > Viridiplantae > Streptophyta > Magnoliopsida > Asterales > Asteraceae > Cichorium > Cichorium intybus. The sequence continues at coordinate 123,927,934 of CM042010.1, forward strand.
TTTTGGGATGTGCGGAACAATTTCAATTTTAATTTTGTAGGGAACCAGAAGCGGGTTACATGAAAATTAGAATTTGAGATGATACAGTGGCACAAAGAAATATGTGTCACTAAAAACATGATATGGTGGCACATAAAAAACGTGTCACTAAAACTTTGTGCCACTAAATGTAATTTTATTTGTAGTGAATTAGAAGTGTTTATCTAGGTCAATACTAACCCTTAGTTTTCCAAATTGACAAAAATGATCCCTTACACTAAAATTCTTCACAATTTGGTCATTAATATAAACTTAATGAATTATTTAACTTACTCTAAGTTTCTAAATCAATTCTTTCGTAATATTATCTAATCCTTCTAAATCCTTGACTAGTCAGGGCTTACTGGTTAAGTTTGGTCAAATTGACACTTTTAGTCCTTATGACAAAATTTCTCACATTTGGTTTACAAATAGATTTTAAAAGTTCATGTCATCCTTTAAACTTTATTTGGCTCATTTATTCACAGTATAAAAATATTAAATTTATTTATTTATTTTTTTTCTTTATTTACAAAATAAATCTTATTTTGTCGATTTAAGCTCAAAACTTCTAGGCTCAAAACACAGATGTTACAGCAGAAGAATATATGGAACAAAAGTCTTTTTCCATGTCTTCTCTCTTTATAAAAAAGACTGTTTGTTTTTAACACCTTTTTAAAATCATTTATTCTAACATCAGTTTTAGTTATAAAATAAATGGTAGTAGTGGGGTATGCGTAGGTAAGGGTGGGGGTGGGTGGTAGATGGGGTAAGCGGGTGGGTGGGATAGGGTAAGTAGGGTGGGTAAGGTAAGGCGGGTTGGTGGGTGGATGTTGGTTGGGTAGGTGGGTGGCATGGGAGTGGGGTGGGTGGGGGTGGTTGGTATGGGGTGGGGATGGGTTGGGTGAGGTAGGTAGGTAGGGTAGGTAGGGTGAGGGTGGGTGGGTACGGTAGGGGTGGGGTAGGGTTAGGATAGGGTAGATGAAGTGCAGTTGAAAATTTTCAAAAAGAGGTTCAAAATGCTAAAAATTATGTATTTTTTAAAAAGATGTGAAAATGTCTTTTTTAGATCTTTTGTAATCCAGAAAACAAACGATCTTTTTAAAAACATCTGCCCTCCCAGAGATGTTTTAGGGAAAAAAAAATTTTTCAGGAAAAACAAACACCCCCTAACTGCCTCTTTTGTAAGCGACAAATTTTTAACAAAAAGCGACAACTTTACATTTATCGCAAAATTATAAAACAATGTTCGTGACTAATCTTAATAAGTTATGGGTAAATTCGTTACTCGGTAGCAATCTTTTGTTGTAGCAATGTAACGTCTTATGTAGTCCCTCGCTAATTCTCAAATAATCTTATTAGTTTTATTATATTCTTTATTTATTACTGGTATCATAATCGACTATTGATTTTACCCTTCCCTCCTATTCTCGACTAAATTAATACCTTCTTCTTCCGATAGGTGAAATTCTAATACCCTTCCCCTATAGAAGAATTCATCTCCTATCAATGAAATCAGCTCCTACTTACTCTCTCGTTGGTGACTCTCTGAATTGATCTCTTCGAGCACTACCCATTGTCGTTGTAGCTAGTTTCGTTCACCGGAATCATTATGTATTAATTTTTAATTATGCATTTCCAAACAATGAAATTATTGTCCTTTCGCTCTCGAGGTTGAAAACCTAACATATATTGCAACTTCTGTTTTCTGGTAGGCTTTGTTGTTGAACAAGCAAACAAATAGATGATTTTAAGTTATCAACTAAAATGGTTCATTTTTTTCGCTACTTATTGGATTGAACAACTGCTACGTGTTGTGTTGATAGACAACAATATAAAGTATACTTTCTTTTTCGGGGGAAAGGACTTCGGAGGGTAATTTTTTTTTTTTTTTGTTTTGTTCAAAAAATATCATTAAATTTTATACTGTTAAACTTGCAGAAGTGTTTAAAAAGTTCCATTGAAAGATATAATAAAAAGGGGTAATGTTCATAATATATATAACATCGTATGAAACACAAAAATATGCATGAACCAAGAACACAAACATGTATTTTAACTCTAAAAACAAAATGTTTATTAATAAAACATAAAAATATACATTAAACGTATACTTAAACCACCTGATGGCCTATTGGGTAAGCCGCTAGACTCCCTCTCTTCCCCTATAGGGAGGTCCAGTGTTCTAATCCCACTCCCTCTCTTCCCCCATAGGGAGTGTTGTGGGTTTCAATAAGTGGATGTCCACTAGTCTCCTCTCTGTCCTCATAGCTAGGAGTTTGAACTAGTCCATGTGTGCTGTCAGGTGTACGTAGGCCCGAATTTTGCTTCATCGGGGTACCGTACTCTATCACGGTATCACCTATTCAAATAGGAAACCCTAATTATAAAGTACGCCTGTAAAACCGTATTCTATGTTTCATTCCAACAGTATTCAATGTGCCATTTTGTAATAGTGATAAGTCGATAATATGGGGAGAAGGAAAAAGAATGAAACGAATAAAACTATGACTAAAAGGCTTTATTAATTTATAGCATTGTACAAAGAATCCTAAAAATCCTATAACTCTTAAGCGAAAGGACAATTTCAAATAATAAATTTACTAGAAACCAGGTAAACAACTCCCCGAGTAATGAAAATTCGGCTCTCCCCTATTCACTAAACTCCAAAACCGTGAATGCAATAGAAACCAGAAATGTTGCCTTCAATAAGAAAAATGACACCAGATGCAATACCGCTAATGTAGCACTTCAGGAAAAGTTTATTGCCGCTAAAAAAAAAAACTTGTCACCCAAGCTAAAGTTTCTGAGCACATTCAACAAGATCAATCCTTTAATTTTAGCTTTTAAATTTAATAATTGCTTGTTAATTAGTAACGACTAATTAGTACCAGGGTGGTTGCACCCATTTCCCTCTTTTTGTTGCGTTTTTTTAGTAAAGAAGTTTCATTAAAAGCCTATAAGGCCGGTTTTGCTACTCTTAAGGATTACTTTTTACTTTCCACTACAACTTGTTCTTAATTAGCTAACAATACACATATGCTCACAAAATACATTCCCCCTTGACCAAGAATACTCATACATACACACACAAAATACATATACATACATACATACACATGCATATAAACATATGCATACCATATACAAAATAATAGACAGATATATGATGCCGGTAAGTAATGCCTATACGGACATCCACACATACATCCATTTAGAACCATAAAATTCTCTACAAATTAAACAAAAAATGCTACAAACCACAACGTAAACTCTAGAGAAATTTTGCTCTATAAAAAAATACTTGGCTACCATGATGAAGATGATCAATAATACATAACGCACCCCATACCACACATAATCCAGCAATATTCTGCTCAAGACTAGAAGGTTCACACCACAATTCAAACCAAAACATACATTTGTTCATCTCAAAGCATACCATCGTACATGTACATAAGAATCTTAGCTACTGTCCCAGTAATGCCATCAAAAAGGCCCGATAATCTCCTGATGTATCGTCTTTCACTACATAATCAAGGCTTGTTTTGTACATCTCTAAATATGCTTCTCTAACTTTCATTAGATCTATTTCAGCTCGGCTTACAATCACTCTTGTTAGCGAATTTTCATCTGTACCCCAACCGGCAGTTGCAAATTTGATCACCTGCGCATCATCCAAACAAAAGATGTAAAGCTTTCTAGTCATGGCACGCATAAAAAAGAGATCGAAGGAATTAAAGACTCTTTCAACACTATTTTACATATATATTGACTCAATAGAAATTAAATCACCTCGGCAAAATGTTTCTCAGGAGAAAGAATGCATCTAATCACAATATTAACCAACGATGCCAACATATCGTTCCCATAATCCTTGATATCCTGTCAAAACAATCAACTTTATTACAAAATTTTATAGAAATGATCCACCCGTTGACTTTGAGTGCCGACAGAGTGACTTCTTATCTTCCAAGTCTTAAAATGATTTGTTTTGTTGTAGGGAACGAATATGATCGCTTTATACAAGTCTATGATATAAAGCGACTATGTCAAAATTGTTGGGTTTATTTTTAGCCCATGAGTAAAGCCCAAAACCCATTAGCCCACATATATATATTGACTTTTCAGCCTTCTTTCATTTTGTATGTGCAGATTTACTTCCTCCCGTGAGAATTGAGATCATAGAGAGAAAACAGAGAGCAAAAGAAAGGGTTTCTTCATTTCCGTTTTTCTGGATACCCTTGCAGTGTTTCATCATTTCCCGGAGATCCGTCGGTCCGTTTGCCTTGATTTTCGGACAGCGGCTTCCTAACATCCATACCGACATTCTGTCCGGTTGGCTTGTCCAGATCTGTTCCGGAGCATAGGGAATCGCTGCATCTGTTTGCTGCTGGACAGCAGCACTTATTTGGTGAAATCTTTCATTTCTCTTTGTTGTTTGATTCCATATACTTGATGTAATTTGTTTCCAAGTATATGATGGTTATTGTGTACCTCTAGTTCATCTAGAGAAGACTTTGTATTGCTCAAATATTGGTGGTAGTGGATTTGAAGCGGCTCTAGTAGTCCTGTGGTTTTTACTCTCGTTTTGAGGGGTTTTCCACGCTAAAATTCCGGTGTTATATTTTGGTTGATTGCTTACTGTTTTGGGGCTGATTAGATTGGTTACAAAATTGCATTGGGGCTGATTTGGTTTTATCAAAAATACCTTATTTGTTATCATCCTCAAAGGTTCATTCGAGTCGGGAAAGTTTAGTCAAACGAAGTTTAATTCCGCAATTATTGTTTACCGTTTGTGGCTGCGTTTTTCCCATCAGTTTGGTATCAGAGCCATTGGTTCTTGTTATTTGGTTACTTGTTTGAACGATGGAAGATAAGACAAGTAGGATGGTTAATTTGAATGGTTCTAATTATCATATTTGGAAAGGCAAGATGGAAGACCTTCTTTATGTGAAGGATTATTATGCGCCTGTGTTTAGTACAGATAAACCTGAAGATAAAACAGATGCAGAATGGAATATTTTGCATAGGAAAGTTTGTGGGTATATTCGACAAGCAGTTGATGATAATGTTTTGAACCATATCAGCGGGGAGACTCATGCTCGTACTTTGTGGAACAAGCTTGAGCAGTTGTATGCTCGGAAGACCGGGAATAATAAACTGTTCTTGATTAAACAGTTGATAGCTTTGAAGTACCATGATGGAAATCCTATTACAGATCATTTGAATTCTTTTCAAGGAATAATTAATCAGCTTGAAGGAATGGGTATCAAGTTTGAAGATGAGATACATGGCTTATGGCTCCTTGGCACTTTACCGGATTCTTGGGAGACTTTTAGGACATCATTGTCCAACTCTGCACCGGATGGTATTATCTCCATGGAATTGGCTAAAAGCAGTATTTTAAATGAAGAGACGAGAAGAAAGTCACAAGCTTCCTCTTCTAGTTCAGATGTCATGGTTACAGAAAACAGGGGGAGAAGTCAAAGTAGAGGTCCGAGTAACAAAGGAAAGCATCGGAGTAAATCTAATGGAAAGTTTGCTGATTTTGAGTGCTATCATTGTGGTAGAAAAGGGCACACAATACGATTTTGCAGACAGTTGAAAAAGGAAAACAAGAAGGCTAATTACAATAAACAAAAGAACAACCATAAGAAAGATGAAGGTGGCAATGATGGTGCTGAAGCTAATACTGCTACAGAAGAGTTCTTTATTTGTTGTGATTATGATATGGTTAACCTTGCACATGATGATTCGAGTTGGGTTATTGACAGTGGTGCTACGTGTCATGTGACATCACAAAGGGATTTTTATTCATCTTATACTCCCGGTGACTTTGGGACTGTTAAGATGGGTAATAGTGGGCTATCAAAGATTGTTGGCGTTGGTGATGTTTGTTTGAAGTTTGATACTGGGATGGAGTTGGTTTTACACAATGTAAAACATGTTCTAGATATTAGACTTAATTTGATATCCACTGGCTTACTTGATGATGATGGTTACCACAGCAACTTTGGTGATGGAATTTGGAAACTCACTCGTGGTTCTTTGATCGTGGCAAGAGGTAAAAGAACTTCAAAATTGTACATGGCACATCCACAGATCTCTAAAGATAGGGTCAATGCAGTGGTGAATACTGATATGACTAGTTTGTGGCATAAGAGACTTGGTCACATGAGTGAAAAGGGTATGTCTCTACTGTTGAAGAAAAATGTGTTGACAGGTGTGCATGATGTTCATTTGAAGAAGTGTTCTCACTGTCTGGCGGGTAAGCAAAATAGAGTTTCCTTCAAGAGTCATCCTCCCTCTAGGAAGGAGAATATACTTGATCTGGTACATTCCGATGTATGTGGTCCCATGAAGACTAGATCACTTGGGGGCTGCTTATACTTTGTCACATTCATCGATGATCATTCAAGGAAGGTATGGGTTTATATTTTAAAGTCCAAAGATCAAGTATTTGGTGCATTCAAGCAGTTTCATGCCTTAGTTGAGAGGCAAACTGGGAAGAAGCTTAAGTGTATTCGAACAGATAATGGAGGTGAATACATTGGTCCTTTTGATACTTATTGTAGAGAGCAAGGTATTCGGCACCAAAAGACTCCTCCGAAGACACCACAGCTAAATGGTTTAGCAGAACGAATGAACAGAACATTGACTGAGCGAGTTACATGTTTGCTCTCACATGCAGGATTACCTAATTCTTTCTGGGGTGAAGCTTTGAATATGGCGGTACATGTTATTAATCTTACTCCCTCTGTTCCTTTGTCTTTTGATGTTCCTGACAGGGTTTGGAGTAACAAAGACGTTTCGTATCATCATTTGCGGGTCTTTGGATGCAAGGCTTTTGTGCATATTCCCAAAGATGAAAGATCAAAGCTTGATGTGAAGACCAAGCCGTGCATATTCCTTGGATATGGCCAAGATGAGTTTGGATACAGGTTATATGATCCAGTTCTGAAGAAACTTGTAAGAAGTCGTGACGTTGTATTTGTGGAAGATCAGACATTGAAAGATATTGAGAAGATAAAGATAGTTCCTCAATCTACTGATAATCTTATTGATTTGGATCCGGTCTCTCCTCAACATCTTGAGCCACAGAATGAAGATAGTGTTCAGAATGATGAACAACATGGTACTGATGAAAATGAAGTCCCAGAGCAATCAGAGTTAGATGATGAGTTGCATCCAGATCTACCAGTACCAGATATACCACCATTTGTCCCACTTAGGCGGTCAGCGAGAGATCGTCATCCTTCCACCCGTTATTCTACTGATGAGTATGTTTTAGTCACTGACGGGGGAGAGCCAGAATGTTATACAGAAGCCATGGAAGATGAGCACAAAAGAGAGTGGGTTGAAGCTATGCAAGATGAGATGAATTCCTTGCATGAAAACAATACATTTGAGTTGGTAAAGTTGCCTAAAGGCAAGAGAGCTTTGAAGAACAAATGGGTCTACAAAGTGAAGGTTGAAGAACATACCTCACGGCCTAGGTACAAGGCTAGGTTGGTGGTCAAAGGATTCAGTCAAAGAAAGGGTATTGATTTTGATGAGATTTTCTCTCCAGTCGTGAAGATGGGTTCTATTCGGGTGATTCTTGGTTTAGCTGCTAGCCTTGATCTTGAGGTTGAGCAGATGGATGTCAAGACAGCATTCCTTCATGGTGATTTGAACAAGGAAATCTATATGGAGCAACCTGAAGGTTTTCAGGTTAAGGGCAAAGAAGATTATGTTTGTAAACTTCAGAAAAGTCTTTATGGGTTGAAGCAAGCACCAAGACAGTGGTACAAGAAATTTGAGTCAGTCATGGGGAAGCAAGGCTACAAAAAGACTACTTCAGATCACTGTGTTTTCTACCAGAGGTTTGGTGGTGATGATTTCATCATTTTATTGCTTTATGTTGATGACATGTTGATTGTTGGTAAGAATGCAGAGAGAATTGTCCACCTGAAGAAAGAATTGAGCAAGTCTTTTGCTATGAAAGACTTGGGGCCGGCAAAACAGATTCTTGGCATTCGGATTACTAGGGATAGAGCTTCAAATAAGTTACACATGTCACAGGAGCAATACATTGAGAAGGTGCTTCGTAGGTTCAATATGGATAAAGCTAAAGTGGTTAGTTCACCTCTTACTAACAACTTTAAATTGACTGATAAAGACTGCCCTTCTTCTAAGAAGGAGATTGAAGAGATGGATAGAGTTCCATATGCCTCAGCCGTTGGTAGCTTGATGTATGCAATGGTGTGTACAAGGCCTGATATTGCACATGCAGTAGGTGTTGTTAGTCGATTTCTATCAAACCCAGGTAAAAAGCATTGGGAAGCAGTGAAGTGGATTTTCAGATATCTGCGTGGTACTTCCAAATTGGGTATAACTTTTGGAAAGGGGGAGCCAATGCTTGTTGGGTATACTGATTCTGATATGGCAGGAAACAAAGACAACATGAAATCCACTTCTGGATATTTGATGACTTTTGCAGGGGGAGCTGTGTCATGGCAGTCAAGACTACAAAAGTGTGTTGCCTTGTCTACCACCGAGGCTGAATATATGGCGGCAACAGAAGCGTGCAAAGAACTATTGTGGTTGAAAAGATTTATGCAAGAGCTTGGCTTTATGCAAAATCGCTATGTGGTTCTTTGTGATAATCAAAGTGCTATTCATCTTGCGAAGAATTCTATGTTTCATAAAAGAACAAAACATATCGATGTGAGGTATCATTGGATTAGAGATGCTCTTGAAGACAAGTTGTTTGAACTTAATAAAGTTCATACCGATGATAATGGTTCCGATATGTTGACTAAAGCTTTAGCAAGTGAAAAGTTGAAGATATGTTGCTCGATCGCCGGAATGGCGAACTATTTCTCATAGGCTAAAAGGGGGAGATTTGTTGGGTTTATTTTTAGCCCATGAGTAAAGCCCAAAACCCATTAGCCCACATATATATATTGACTTTTCAGCCTTCTTTCATTTTGTATGTGCAGATTTACTTCCTCCCGTGAGAATTGAGATCATAGAGAGAAAACAGAGAGCAAAAGAAAGGGTTTCTTCATTTCCGTTTTTCTGGATACCCTTGCAGTGTTTCATCATTTCTCGGAGATCCGTCGGTCCGTTTGCCTTGATTTTCGGACAGCGGCTTCCTAACATCCATACCGACATTCTGTCCGGTTGGCTTGTCCAGATCTGTTCCGGAGCATAGGGAATCGCTGCATCTGTTTGCTGCTGGACAGCAGCACTTATTTGGTGAAATCTTTCATTTCTCTTTGTTGTTTGATTCCATATACTTGATGTAATTTGTTTCCAAGTATATGATGGTTATTGTGTACCTCTAGTTCATCTAGAGAAGACTTTGTATTGCTCAAATATTGGTGGTAGTGGATTTGAAGCGGCTCTAGTAGTCCCGTGGTTTTTACTCTCGTTTTGAGGGGTTTTCCACGCTAAAATTCCGGTGTTATATTTTGGTTGATTGCTTACTGTTTTGGGGCTGATTAGATTGGTTACAAAATTGCATTGGGGCTGATTTGGTTTTATCAAAAATACCTTATTTGTTATCATCCTCAAAGGTTCATTCGAGTCGGGAAAGTTTAGTCAAACGAAGTTTAATTCCGCAATTATTGTTTACCGTTTGTGGCTGCGTTTTTCCCATCAAAAATCAATCTGAAACTTAAAACCTAAAGACATCTATGCCAAAATCAATCTGAAAAGTACCGACTTTTGAACTTCCAAAGTCAATAGGTGATTCTAAAGAGTTATGGAAGATAAAGGGTTGTCAAAAGGTTAAGACACAAAACCTCGTAAATGTGATTTCCGAAATTGTGATGGTAGGATTCAAAAGTTGCTTTGAGCTGGAACGGGTTCCTTGTGCTAAGTATCCACACAACAATATCTTGATCTAATTGTTTCAATGCAATAGCTTCTTGTAACTTCGATGCTTCATCAGTCGCCACATCCAAATCTACGACTGCCCCATCGAACCTGAAGGAACTTACCAAACCAACTAGAATCTGCACTAATGAAACGTGCTATTAACAAGGGTGATTTTTTTCATTCAAAACGGAAACACATTAATACCTTTCTAAGAGATGGTGGTGCATCAAGAATTATGTCTTCTTCGAGTGAACATTCATATAGGGAACAGTAGCACTTTCGTACAGCCAACAGATGGTGAGGAGACGACGCACATGAGATTTCGACTATTACTTTTAGTTCATCGAGGCCTATTTTCTTTGAATTCAATGCTTTCTTCACAAGTCTTGCATCCCTTTCTGCTGGATCATATGCCCACAAGACCACTGCTCTCTGTAATGCATTTATACGGTCAAATTATCATGTATTTCTTCGGTTCCAAGAGAAAGTGAACATTAGATTTTTCATATGTTCAAATGCAGAAAAGAACATACCCGAAAATCACCTGAAAGCTCAGAACGGAGAGAATCAATGAGGGATTGGTTGTATAATTCTTGGTAAGTGTCTCGAATGATCTTTCTTTGTGTTGCATTCCTATGACCCAATACTTGAATCACAGTGTTCTCATCAGTTCCCCATCCTGACACCCACACCCTATCTTGTTGGATGTATTCTTTTAAATTTTCATTGAAAGAATAAAAAAGTTTACACAAACGATCACACAATTTTCTGAATCTTGTGGAAAAACCCGATGACAACGGAAATATGTGATGAGAGAGAGAGAGAGAGAGAGAGAGAGAGAGAGAGAGAGAGATGGGTACCTTCGAAAGCTTTTCTAAGGGTTTCAGAGTCTTGGGTAGGTGAAGGAACTTCTTGTGGTAGTGTGAGAGTAGCCATTGGTTTGTTCTTTCAGTTCCTCCTTTCATCAAACGGGTAAATAAAGACAAAATCTTATTTTTACAAGGCTAGTCATTCGTTCTGACTTCTGAGTCATTCAACTTTCGCCCCATTTATCAGAATATAATAAAATATGATAAAAATGCTAGGCAGATTGGTCATCCCCGTATCTTTTATAATTTTATTTTCACATATCTTTTTTCACCCATGAAATGGTTATTTTACTTTTCCTCTCTTTTTAATTACAAAATATTTTATTTATAAAATAAAAATAAAATTAATTCAAAGTGAAATTTCCACTAAAAACTAATAATTCAAAAATACAACAAGCAACACTGAAAAAATTAAATGTCTCACAATAAATCTAATAAAATCATGCTCAATCATCGTCGGCTTCCGATACTCATATTATTAGGTAGGTGAACATTGTATATATGTTCTACAAAATCCATACGCAAGTTGTTATGTGTATCTTTGCCACGCACTTTCGTTATATCTACTAGGTATTGTGATGAACCAATTGATGATGGCTCGTAGGGTGGTAAAATTTCTTTTGGATTATATATATATATATATATATATATATATATATATATATATATATATATATATATATATATATATATATATATATATATATATATATATATATATATATATATATATATATATAATGATAACACTAAAAAAGTTGAGAACACGAGAACGTATCTCAGCCATTTAAATTCTAACGCCATGTTCTTGAGTTTACTTAGCTAATGGAATCAAAGTATTTGGAAGGGTACCAGTTCTGAAATGTGTTCTCAAGATTCTTTTAAGAGGGGGAAGGAGATGGGATGGAAGGGAATGGAAATAAAAAGATGTTATTTTTCACCACCTCACTTTTGGGAGGGTTAGGAAGGAAAGACTCTTAACTTACCTATTTACCCTTACTATTCACCTTCACCTTCACCTTCACCTTCATCAAGTTTTAGCCTCCATCAAAACGTAAATTCCCCTTCCATTCACCTCCAACTCAATAACACAAATACTTATTTGTGTTTCCCTTTTATTTACTTCCATTCCCTCTCCTTTCATTTCTTTCCAACCATTTCCATTCATTTAAAAACTAAAGACCATAGCGTAAGATCAAGAGCTAATATGATTGTGTCATTTATGTAAATATATAAAAGTGAAGGTGTTTAAAAACAAATAATAAACTGCTGGTAAGGTTATATTAGATATTTTACATATCTATTCTATTAATTATCCATTGATTTACGTATTTCAAATTAAGAAGTTATTCAATTTCCCTTATTCATCTTTGTCTCCCCCCCCCCCATTCTTGAAAACTGTAACACCCAGTAAAACATACCTTGTACATTATATAAGTTTTCAAGAAAACATAAGATTTGACACCAAAAATGTACAAGTATGTGTATAGACACAAGTTAGATCATGATCATGTGAGATATTTACAAAAATACACAAAACAAAGTACATGATCCAACCGATTTAGTTTATACATAATAAGGCCCTAAAAGTGACAAAATATCATATGTGACAGGGCATCTCTCACTACTCCTGGACAACCTTTCCTTTAGAGCTACTAGGTCCTGAAACACCAAGAAAACACAACTAAATAAGCGTAAGCTTAGTGAGTAACTTGAATAAATCACCAAGTTATAAAGGACATGACAATTGAAATTTCACCAAATTTGATTTCATGTAACATGTGAATAGACCAATAGCATTATCACCATGCTATGTAACACTAGAGTGTTAATCCCGGTTAAGGGTCACCAAGAGTAAGGCTTTTCACCGACACATAAAGACTTTACACTGGTCTCATAGATTCACCATATCTAGTGGCTAAATATTAGCCAAAACACCAAGTACAAAATACAAGGAATTTCACACCTATATCATTGTATATCACCATAAATTGAGTATACAAGATACTCCTAGTATCAACATATAAAGTACCTACAATACAGATGCAATAACACACATTCTATAAACAAACCATAATGGGAGTAAAGATACATGTCACTCACCCTGTGTCTAAGATTCAAAAGCTACTATATTTGATGGTTTTCAAGCTTCCTTAATTCTTCTTTTCACAGAGGAATAAAGTTGAAACCTTCCTTAGTCATAACATAACACCATTTCAGCTTATACCATGAAAAAGAAGTGTTTTTCCACCACGAACAACTTAGAGTCGCTATATGTTCATAGATAGGGATGCTATCTATGAACATCAGTGACTCCTTGTGGTTTTAGTCCAAAATTCTGCATTTCAACCACCCCGTATACTTGATAACTAAGAAGTAACACTTCCTACTCAATTACACACATAAAACACAACGTTTTCTAACTTTAATTCAACCAATAACTAACACTTTAGCTAGAAATACCTAGCAATTTACACATAATGGAAGTTACTAACCTTAATCCTTGAATTTGGTGTAAAACCCTTTAATTTCCACCTTCAATTGATGAAATTGACCCAAAACCGAGTTTAGAACCCTTCTCCCTCATTACTTATGTTTTTGAGATTTTTTTCACACAAACGACCGACTAAAAGGCTATAAGTGGAAACATGTCAGCAGACAATACCGTCGCTATTCATACCTAATAGCATCGCTAACTCAAAATAGCAACCTACTTTAGGATAGTGTCGCTATTTTCTAACCACATAACGCCTCTTAACCTTCTGTTAAGGAATACCTTGCTATTTTTCATATCTTCCAACCTTTCGACCTATAATTTCAAATTTAGCATCTAAACTCCATATTAAGTCATAAAATGAAAATTTAAACACAAACATAACATCTTACATCACAATTCTCAAGTTATGATCCATTCTTTAATTTGCATATTTTTGAACTTATACCACAAACACCAAAACATAGTTTCAAACCTTATAAACACCATAACATGCTATTATGATTCAAATAAGTGTGCAAACTTGGTTTTTGAGGTATTACAAAAACCCTAGCCGATCACCACCACAGTTACAGAAATATGATCAAGCCATGGATGCAACAAGAGAAATTAAACCCAACTTCGGAAAAGACAATCGGTTTGATGACATGCCAATAATTAATGTAATGTGGAGAGAAGCTACTAAGTTTTTTTGTTGAGGCTGATGAACATGACGACAAAAGCAAAGGTATTGGTTCAACAATAATATGTGAATATGTTGTAATTCCTATTGCCCCAGTTCTAATAGAATCATACTTTGCTTCAACCATAGTGCATCTGTAATGAGATTTTAAATGTATTGTGAATACAATCGTGCTTGTGTAAGTGCATTCATAATAGAACTTTTTTTCTTTTCATTTTAAAAGTGCAATAAAGGCTAGCTTGCTATAAGATATTTTACAATCAAACAAGATTGTAAATTTACAAGATTTTGATATTAGCTTTTGCACTTTTGGTCGATCAAGAAGATTGTTATTGTCAACAAAAAGTGGGAATCACGTGATGATTAACACTAAATCAACACGTCTAAGTATTAATCATTGAGATTAACACTATATATGTATGTTTGTTTTGTTAAGTGTTTAAAGTATTAATCATTGATGATGAGCAGTGTTAATCATTGATGATCAATACTATATATGTATGTTTGTTTTATTAAGCGTCTAAGTATTAATCATTGATGATGAGCACTGTTGATCATTGATGATTAACACTGTAACAACCACTTTCTATTAATCATTAAAACATGAACATATAAACTTTATTGTTAATCATCAACGATTAACACTTAAAAATGATTTTTGTTTGAAAATAATGAGTTGACATGTATAATCATCAATGATTTGGTGTTTTGTCAATTTTTAGTATTATATATGTATGTTTGATGATTAACACTGATCACGGGTGCCCACTATTTGTTTTATGTGTGATGGTAGCAACAAGAAAAAAAGGGATCACGATTGATTCAAGAAAAGTGTTGACATCAGGATGAATTTTGTAACTTTTTTCCTATGAAAATATATAATCATTATTGAAAATAATCATGTATAACTTTTTTCCCAACTACCTCCAAAATAAATTATGCAAGCCCTCGACATATCTTCTAAAGTTTGAATTATCCTCTCACTTTGACCATATGTCTGAGGATGATAAGCAGTACTCATTAACACCTTTGAACCCCTTTGCTCCTGAAAACTCTTACAAAACCTGGAAGTAAACCTACTGTCTCTATCAGAGACTATAGACACGGGTACTCCATGCCTGCTCACCACCTCTTTAATGTACATAGTGACAAGCTTTTCAACTTTATAATCTTCTCGAATCGAAATAAAAATAGCAGCTTTAGTCAAATGATCTACAATCTTCGAATGCCCGTACCTCGTTCGAAAAGCCGTCTTCGGTACATTGATAACGCCTAATAATATCAAGTATTATAGTCATTATTGAGCCGTGTTTTAGTTAGTTTATCCTTCTTAATTGACTATAATCACTTACTTTTGTGCCAAAGTGCTTGGAAATACTTTTAGTGTAAATGCAGGGGTTTTTATGCAATTTGGGAGATGTTACTGAGCAAAACGAACAACAAATTAAGTGTTGCAGGGAACAATTAGTTTTTGTGACTATTTTAGTGTAAAAGTATTTTCATGTCTTTTTACCAAAAGATCATATAGTATATCATTTTATGACCATTTCACCAACAAAGTAAAACATGAAATTTTGTTGGTGATTAAGGTGTGTAAAAGTCTTGTATGTTAGTTTCTTGAACTAAATATGTATTTTAGTTTATCTTAACACATTTTTATGTCAAACACTTTTGTAGTAAGATGATCAAACATATGAACACATCATATTTCAAGAACAAAACATGTAGTTTTAGGTCATGTATTCTCCCCCTTAAAACACTTAAAAAGAGTATAATAAGGAGTATCACCCTTGAAGCTAGTCGTGAGTTTGATGAAGAAAAAGACCAAAGCTTGGTAACTTGGAAATGGCTTGATCTTCAAAATGGTCTATGGTTCAAGATCAAGAGTGTGAATA